>JAKSZP010006598.1:0-308178 GCA_022478985.1 Massospora cicadina
GTTCTTTTGGATCAAGAGGAAAACATAACAACACATTTTCTGACTCTTTATGTTTGAGGTCTTGAGGATGTCCAATGACGGAATCCTAGCCAGGATGGGGAAGACCATTGCTTCTAATACAAGGAAGGGTGATTCAATGGCAATGGCTGCCGTTTCATCGAAGAGGTGTCAACTGAGGGTTAGACAGCTGAATCCCCTACTATATAATTCCCTAGGATTCACTATAATAATAAAACAGACATTAACACATTAAAAAGCAGTATTATTAGTATTTTTCAGTAATATTGTTAATTTGGTGTATAGTTAGACTATCAGCATCCATTGTGAAGTTCCATCTCAAGGATATTATTGTAGAAGGCATTAATGGAAGACTCTCAGAGAGAAGAGTAGAGATCTGAGCGGGGATCTATAGACAAAGGGAACCACAATCAGGGATAGCTGCCAACTGTGTGTTGGGCCAAAGGAGACTGTCATCCGGAGATCGTGATGAAGATTGGGTGGACAGTAATATAGGGACAAATCCCTACAAGTACAACTAATCTAGTATTTAATTGGAAGTAATGGATGAAGCGTTGGTCCTAATAATAGTTCAAACTCAACTATAAATAATAATCTCCATACTATTATCAGACAATACATTTTATACAACGCGAAGTGCACGAGGGAATTGAACCTGTACAGTAAAAAGGTTATTGGGTTGACAACCAATAATCAACACTTAAGAAAATATTTACACTTGGTATCCTGGAAGGGCTTTGATGCTTCAGAGAACAGTTAGGTTCCAGCGCGCAACTGTGTGCATGCCTAAAATCTGATTGAAGCCTTCAATAAGCGTTTCCCCAGGCCGCTGGATCCCAACATAACTCAACCATTGCCACCTTTGAAGTTGACTCTGCTACAAGAACTTTTCCTTTGCGCAAGCCCCTAGAGGGGGGTTGAGCCCTGTCAGGAGGAGAGGGTAATGTCATGTTCACATGGCATCATGATGGGGACCAACTCCAAAGATAAGGCTGGGCGCCAGGAGGCCCAGAAGGTGAAGCTCCAGGCCCTTCGTGACCTGGGGCACACCCTAGACCAACGCTGGGTAAGGGCAAAATATGCCCAGGTTGGTATAAGTGGGGTGCCAAGTGCCCAGCCCTAAATTCAGTCCAGGCGCTAAAACGGATGGTTTACCAAATGAACGCGGATGGTTCAATTCAGCTTGTTAAGGAATGGGGTTTTGAAACCCATTCCATTTACAAAATAACCTGTTCAGGTCAAATCCAACTTCAGCCAATCACTCTTTTCAGTCAGTTTCAGCTTATCCCACCAATTCAGATGGCAGCGTTGCCCTATTGGTGGGTTGGTGCTTGGGCCCCTGAAGCACATCCCATAAACCCATCCAAACATAAATATGTTTTCTATGACCAACATTCCTCGTTGGTCAACTTCCTCTATAAACCTTTCCCCGTTTACATTATTTTTACAATTTTATGATATTCTGAATGCTCCTGTGCACGAACCTCTTTGAGGAGGTCTCGCGCTCTGTTACCCTTGCCATTGCAAGATCCTTGCAGCTCTCACCTCGTGCACCATTTGTTCGCCCAGGTTCCCTCCAACCTGGGTCGCTTAGCCCCTTTTGATATGTGTACCGCTTTTTTAATGGATTTTTTATCATAAAACTCGCATTTCTATGACTAAGATGTTATTGCTCCAGAACCCTCTGCTGGGCTCTAATGACTTTGGCACTAACGGCTAGTTCCCTGGCATTGGCCTTGTGCACCATGCACTACCACTCTGGACACAGGAGAGTTATAGACACTCTCCTTACAGCTATACAGTCTAACCACTTATTTCATAAATCCTATAACCATGCGTGCGGGAATACCTATACTTGAACAAATGATCTTCCATTACTTCCACGGCCAAACTTAGCTGGTGTACTGGCCTTAACAGAGATGGGAGTGGTTGAAGAAATTCTTCCTTCTTTAAGGTTAAACTGCCCAATTGCCCTTGACATTCTCTATATGGTACACACTGCCCCTTTGTCATACTGGACCTTTAACTCAGGGTTAGCAAGTTCATGGCTTGCTATCACAAACTGAGAAAAAGTAGTACCAGTACCAGACAATTTGACCGCCAAGTTTTACAAAGTATATCCTGCCGCGTTTTTATTACTGGGTGCTTTGTTAATTTTTTATTGATGAGAGGTTATCAGACATTAACATGGATTTACTCTTATATAACAAGATGATGTTACTTATAAAGAAGCATTAGGACCAAGTCAAGTTAAAACAGGGACTGTGGCTAAACATGCGCCCATGAGTTACCCTATGGTTCCATTACCTGAAAAAATTGACATTAGCTGAGGTGAAAGGAGGACTTACATTGTTGGGGGCAAATTTTAAAGAATATTCTGAGAACTACCCAAATGCTGCACGGAAGGTAATGGCAGTGGGTTCTCAGCTCTCTGGAGATTCTTTGGGTTGGTTTACAAAGCATCAGAAGAAAATGAGAATTTTTCCAAGAAATATTAAGAGTTTAGAAGCCAGTTACTGGCTGCAGCAACTCCTACTAGTACCAGATTACAGGCACGCATTGCCTTGATAAACCTTTGGCAGGAAGGTCAAACTGTTGAAAAATAAGCAGAAGTTTTTAGAGATTTTCCAGAAGACTGAATTAGACGATGAAATGGAAGCACTTTACTTCAGACAAGGTGTCAGATTCTAGTGGCTGACCCAAAAATAAACCCTTCAACAACCAACAAATTGGGCTGATTATCCTCTCAATATTTGAGCTAATAACTTAATTCTCACCCTAAAGCCTATTGCAACTACACGGCTTGGGCCAAATATCTCAACTTCAATTTGATCAAGTACTTTATGAAAATTTCGGTCCAAATATACTTGCTTATCATTGCCAATTATCACTGAACCAAATATTGGCAATTGTTCCCAATTATTGGGAACAATATCAAGCATTCATTATTATAAACCGTTCAGAACTGACCTGAAGATAACTTTTAAAAATTCCCATGGACAATCAGATGAATGATAATGTAATCAATTTCCCACCCTAGGAAAAACTTGTATGTTGATCCTCATAATTGGCATGATAGCACTTGCACATGGACTGCCCAAATGGGAGTACCTAGTGCTATTGAGAGAGAGGCCTGCCAACGTCCCAATTAGGGGTACGTCATTTACTGCAACTGATGCAAAATATCACAGAAGATGTATTTTTCCAGAAGTATGATGTGACTTATTATGAGAGAATCCTAGGACAATTTTGCACGTTCTTTTGGCAATTTTTGTCCCTAAACATTTTCTCAATTTTGAAAGTATTTTTTCAATAATGAACCTAGCAATAGGTCATAATCGCATCAGTTCAAGGGCCAAACCGAGGTGAAAAATAATCTGTTAGAATTGCATTCTCAAATGTGGCCAGGAGATGCCCTAGAGTTATGAATGCCAGCGCCTAGCCTAATAACTGATCATCTAATAATTACCATATAAAAAAGCTATATTCATAATATCTCTATCCTGGTCTTTATCTGAATACTAACTTTGGAGAAGTGTCAACAAACTGGAAGCGCCAAATCCACAGCTTGTATATTTACCTGCTTCAGAAGAAGTTACTGAATGTGAAGGGAAAATTACGCCCAAAATCAACTAGAAGAGTTGGGGCAATTTTAATAAGCCTAGTGATTATCCAAACGGTGAATATACCGTAAGCCACTAGCAATGATGAGTATCATCTGGCAGAACTTTGTCCCAACTAAGCTTGCAGGATACCAATTACCAAGCAAGCAATCCTTGGAACTTCACAACTGGTACTCACTCAAACCCAGTGGCACTCTCTGAAATGGATTCCCATAACTAATTCCTGGCAGATTCAGCCAGACATGAAGGCAACAACGAGATGGAAACTAGCAACAAGAAAATCTCAGATTATTTTAATACCAGCCGTCAAGGCTCTGATGCAGGTACCTCCTACTCCATAAATCTTATCACAGCGGGGGGAGCTCATGCATATACAACCATCCCAATCGATCTTACATCTGCAAGCGTAAAATCTATGCTGGAAACCCTATATCGGGGTTTTAAGATTGGTACTTTACAAATTGATCCCTCCTTTAGCCTGTTCTACTACCTTAAGGATCAGGCGCTCAAGATAGAGATATATATGAAGTACTGCGATGCAACCATGGCATCTATTGCCAAACATCTCACAGGCAGTCAAACAACTAATGAATATCTGGTTAACTTTTTTCAACCCTCAATTAAGCATACCCAGGGAATCATTGCTAGACAAAATCTGGAAATCATGGAAATCTACCTTGTGCAAGTGGAGGAACAATCTTCCTAAAATGCTCTACTGGAAAAACTAAATTTCAGTTTTGCTAAAGTTCAAAAAGCAAATGTGGATATTATGGGACTTGCCAATGAAGCTCATGGGAGATTAAACACCCTTGAGGAGCTTCTAAACAAAGGAGTCCTGGAGAGCTGCAGAAGTTCTTGCTCACCATGGTCTATCACACAAATGGATACAAAAACTTATATATCCATTATCAAAAACTGGAAACTCATTCTGGTTTCCTATTATCTCAGTCAGAATGTTTTACCATACATGTCACTTTGGGCCAAAGAATTCACTTGGAGTTAAATGTAAAGCATGATGTTTTTAAAACTATGTTTGGGATGAGTTGGATACTGTAAACAAAAGCATCAAAGACCTGGCAGAGAAACCAGCTGTTCTACACAGGGATGGAATTTGCGCCTTGATCAAAAAGGAACTTTTTAAAAATTTGGAAATTTGTGTCAAGATTGCAGGCCAGAAATACTGAAATTACTCAGAAGAAATGGAAACTCAGAATGCAACCATCAACTGCAAATTTCCAAGTAGACAGTATGGCCAAAGAAATTATAAGCAATTAAGCTTTATTCAAAGAGGGATATGAAAACCTAAAAAAAAGTCAAAATACTCAAAAAGCAAAGCTGCTAGTGCTCACCCAGCTCTAACAAAAAAGAAATAGGAAAAAGCTCTGTCCATTTTGGCCAAAAAACAGCTTGGAAAAACTAAGGGCCGAATTCAAGCATCAGAATCCAGTAGATCAGAGCAGTATTATGATGTCAAATCATTGGAAATCAACATTGATGCAGAAACTGATATTTCAAACATCCATTCTATGCCTAGAGTCCTATCAATCCTGACTCCAGATTTTCCTCAACGGGAAAGAGGGACAATTATGATCAATGATACTTTAAGACGTTCAAGAAGAAGTACAACTCCTATGCCCAAAACAGGACAATATGACTTCAAACCATTGAATTTACTAAAGTTTAATAAAGATGGGAACGTTCAATCTTTCCTCAAGCTATTTAAAAAAGAATTGAGAGGAGCATCAGACCATGCAAAAGGATCATCACTGATTAACTCACTCGATGCACATAGCTGTGACCTCATTATACCCTATCTAGGAGACAATTGGTCCTATATGGATGCCAAAATTGCAGTGACAAAAATAGTTTGGAGAGCCTGAGAAATTAGAAACCCAATAAAGAGAGCCTCTTAATATCAAATTCAAGCAGCTTGAGACTATCTAGGACTTTGCAACAAATTTTTCATGAGGCACAAGCCTTGCATGGGTGCAACGCAATATATAAGTTTGACGCTAAGATTGCAATGGAGCATTCAGTTATGCCCTTCTGTGAACTGCGCAATGTCATGATACCAGCATTCAATGGGATCTTGGAAACCCAAGAGCTTACAATTACTTGAGAAACTGTTCCCATAATTTCAATACCCCTAATCGGGCTAAGAATCAGCAAAAATACCAATTTTAGAGCTCAAAAAGGAACAAAATATCTGACCATGTGACGGTTGAAGTTTATTCTCAACATTACATTGCCCTGATCTTTGATAAGACAGGACAGGCTGGTATGGAAGATAGAGGGAGTGAGAGAGCATTAGTCTTGGCTAGACCCCTGGTTGAGACTAAGACTGGGGAAGGACGACGGTTAGATGTTTCATCAGGCCTGGGGTCAAACCAAATGGGTTTGAAGTGGGTGGTAACTAGGTTAAAGGTGGATTTGAATTAGAATTGTAACGATTCTTGGGTATGGTGGTTCAGCCACTACGGAATTCAATCCAGCCTAAAATAATTGGGGTTTGCTTATGGCATGTTTCAAAAGACATAACGTCAGGCATGGCGAATGAGCTTAATCTATGCTTGCAGCAGAGAGCTATTATAGATAAGACTTGAGAATGTGAGGTTCTCTAGTTCCGTTTTCTATCAACTTGCCTAAATAAATCAAATAAAGCCTTTCCTAAGCCTTATCTATTTTATTACTGTCTTCCGAGGTTTATATTGATTATTTAGTCTAACCGCGGCCATGTTTGGCCTATACAAACAGGAGTTGGACTTTGAGAGCAAGATTGGGAAGGCTATCGCCTCCCTATACACCTAGTCTTGGAGTCAGGGCATGTTGCTGGGGGTAAGCATACTCGCAACTGTCCTCCAAGGGGTGTTTATCTATGGCTCCTGTAGCACACGCACTAGGAGAATGGTCTCAGGGACCTTGTCTGCCCTTTGGTCAATAACTTGGTCCCTGCTTCCCAATTCATTCGTGGCTCACTGGAAGGAGCCAGTGCGTTACAGACCAGGGGAAAAATTTCCTAACTTCAAACCAAAAATTTGAGCAAAAACAGCAAACAAGGCCGATTACATGACACAACTGTGGTCAAAAAGGGCATTTTGCTAGCCAATGCTATAGATGGTCCAATAAAAAGCCTGGGGTCAACGTTGTTCTAGAAATCAACAGTGACAGTGAGGCGGGAAAAGAGCAGGTGGAGTAGAGTCAGAAATTTATAAATACACTGATGTTCAAACCATTCCACCTGACCCTGGCGAGCTCTTTAGGGTCAAAGATGTTGCCAAAGATAACATCCATATTATGTCATGGATAATGATATCATGATGGTCACTACCTGGGCCACAGAAAAAGCAACTAAACCCTTGATAATTACCAAATAAGCCTAATCAGAGATATCAAAACCCTACGCAAAACAGATTATTAATCAGGGTTTAGACCTCCAACCCAGATGTTTAAACGACCTACCTAAGCTTAACAACGTCCAAGTAGCCATTCTTATGAAGAACTTAGCAGATAACCTCCCGGATACTTGATCAAGTCTGAAAGCACAACCGGAATCAGGCAGCAATCACAGCATTTATACAACAAATACCTCTGAAAACTACTCTAAATGTACTTATGTGGACATAGCTTTAAACAAGGTGCGAGTTCAGCCATTGTCAATAGTGGTGCTCCTATCTAGATAGTCTTTACAAAGTTGGTTAAGAAACTAAAAATTGCACCCAATGTTGCCCACTGTCAGGAATATGGAACAGATGGAGCACATACAACTAAATCGCTGGGCGCCTATAGTACCCTACCTCTCAGATTAGGATTTATTGTAGTAACAGCACCTGGTATAGTATTGCCAAATATGATCTATGATATTTTAATTGGGACTATGTCTAAGAAGATATGGAGTTGTTACCAATCATAAGGACGATACTTTCACCATTCTTGGAAAGGCTATTCCACTTTACTATAACTGTGATAAGGCAGTTGAGAAATAAAAACCCAGACCATTCATAAATCTGGCCTATAAAGATGGAGTCATCCCAATTGAGTATTTAAAAGCACAGTCGAAGATAAAACCACTCTCCACACAGATTGATGAGTCAAATGGCATTCCACTTTGATCAAATCATACCATCACTATACCCTCAGGTAGTCAAGTAATCATTCTGACTGGACTAACAATTCATATCCTGGAAGGAATTTATGGTGAAGTATATCAATTATGGTCTAAATCTCAATTTAAACCAAACATTGCCCCTGGTATTAACATTTTAGTCTTGAAGAAATACACATCTTGTGTGTAAACCTGAAAAATTGGCCCATCTTTACCAAATGACATCAAACAATCGCTTTTCTGCATCTGTTCCCTACCTCAAAAGTTCACTCAATCCATGAGTTCAGAACTTTTGTCAAATTAGGGCTCCCCAATAAGGACATACTCAGCATAAACAATGTTGTCTTTATGGCCGATTTAAGCAACCTGACTAACTCTGAAAAATGCCAATCTCAGGAGTTATTCTCTAAATATTTGGAAATATTTGCACAAGATGATATTGACTTGGGATGTGCTAAGGGTGTCACCCACAAAATCGATACCAGAGATTAAAAACAAAATTTAATTACGCCCTATTAGATGCTCAAAATCATCAGAAGAAGCTGTATTCAAGGAGATTAGGAACTCCTCGATTGTGACATGTTAGTTTCTTCAAATAGTCCATGGGCAGCACCACTTTTAATAGTGAAGAAAAAGGATGGAAGCAAATGAGTAGTCATTGATTATCAGAAGTTAAACAACATCACAAAGAAGGACTTGTACCCTCTTCCACAAATTGACGATGCCTTGGATAGGCTAGGGGGTGCAAAAATCTTCTTGGCAATGACCTTATTAGCAGAATTGGCAGATATGTTCCCAAAAGAGGAGCGCGAGAAATGTGCAATTATAACCCAAGAGGGCCTATTCCAGCTGACGATAATGCCTTAAGGACTCTGCAATGCCCCAGCTACCTTTCAAAGGGCTATGGAAACAATCCTGGAAGATTTTAGTTGTCATGTGTACTAGTGTACCTTGTTTCAACGTTTTCAGCTGCACTTTTAACGACCAACTGGAACACTGAGAGGCTTTTTAGAAGGCTAAAAGCTGCAAACTTAAAGCTTAGCCCAGTAAGTGTCAGTTTTTCAAAGACCAACTGGAATATCTCAGATTTGTAATTGATAAAGTGGGTCTTCAGCCCCAACCCTCTAAGCTGGATGCTATCTCCAAAATGAAACAGCCTGAATCCAAGCGTGATATCCAAGTATTCCTAAACATGATTGGGTAATATTGTCAATATATTGCCAATTTGCACAACTTGGGGAGTGTCAGGCGGACAGCAAGTAAGAATTAGACTGGCCTGCCAGCTCAGATGCCAGAGCATCCGAACAGCAAACCAGAATGCCTGAGGTACTGCTGCTAATATGACAAATATGGAACCGGAAAGGAATTCCACTAATATCTGCCAGTGAGCCAGAATTTCATATAGGCACAAAATAAAGTACCAGATGCACATGGCTGTTAACCCTGAGGGGTATGAGAACCTCAGTGGATAAGGCGGCTTAATTTTTAACATGTAAAAACTAATTTTTAGGAAGAATTTTAAATGGAAATTTAGGAAAGAAAAATTGACCAACAATTTTCTCAGTGCAATGCAACTGATTATAAAAGTTGATTTGGGGGAAAACAAAGCCAGGATTAGGTCCCTTAAATTCAACCTAACTGGCGAATTATTTGGGAATGGGCGGGTTAGTTCCTTGGGAACTGTCATCACAAAATTCAGTGGCGGGCCAAGTTGTTGTCATTTTGACCTCAAATGCCTGAACTGAAGCTCAACTACATTTCTGATGGTTGGAACAATGGTGTTTAGCCCAATGAGCAGCGGGAATCCCCCAAGGCCACCCCACATAGGGGTGGGCCCATTTGGTTGGAAACAGGTTCAGGACACCCAACCCACCTGTGCTTTATTACTGGTCTGTTCGTTCAGTCAATGGCATTGCATCAGGCGCAACACCTGATTTGTCATCAGGAAGCTGCCCATCGGGGGTGATGCCTGACAGATTTGGGAGGGGAGAGATTTTTCAATTGTTATGTTAATCAAATTGCAACTGTTGGGCATTCCAGCTGATAGATCAGTCTTCAAACCTTTTTGACCATTCAAAATCTGAGCAGTGGGCGGATTGCCACTTGAATTGGTTGTGATCAATTTTATTTCAGCAATCTTGGCGCAGATTTCACTGATTCCTCATAACAGTTCTGCTGAGGTTAGTGTGGGTACTGGTAATGGGATCTGAAGTGGGAGAGCTGTTACTCAGCGCTCATCTACTATGTGAGCGAGATTGCCCTGAGTAACGAGGGGTACAGCCATCCTCTTTGGTGCCTTCTTACTCAGAAATGGGAAAATGACCTAGTCAACACCCAGAGGACATTCCCTAGGACTTACAGGGAGCCGCTTTTATATCTACTTAAAGATATGGTCCCATTTAACTGGACTCCAGATTGCCAGTATGAATTTGACTAACTCTAATCAACCCTATTAGGCGCACCTGTTCTTTGATATTTGGACTTTGATTGTGAATTTATTGTCCAAACTGATGCATCCCTAACAGCAGTGGGGGCCGTGTTATCCCATCTCGGAGAAGACAGTGAATAACATCCAGTTGCCTTTGCTACTCAAACCTTAAATGTTCATGAAAGGAACTAAATGGTGATGGAATGAGAATGCTTAGCTGTCATATATGCTTGCAAACAATTTCAGGTCTACCTCCACGGCAATCATTTTAAAGTTATCACCAAAAATGATTCCCTAAGATGGTTGAACAACTTAAGAGAACCTGAGGGCTGATTAGCCCAGTGGGCATAGAAGCTTCAAGCTTATGACTACACCATTGAGCATCGAGCTGAGGCAAAACATCAAAACGCCAATTGCCTATCCTGACTAGCCACCATTTCAATACTTAGTCAGGCCGCAGATGAATTGTTTTTGAAAAGGTCAATGTAGAGTACAAAGATGAGCCTGAATCCATACAAAAGATATTATCAGATCTATGAAAAAATACAGCCATCAAAAACAGGACGCTTTACAAGATTGTTGATGGCATAGAGTATATTTTCCAAGACCCTCAGCCCAAACAGACCTAATAATGGCGGCGCATAAGGCCATAGGGCATGGTAGATCTAAGAAAATGAAAGAGCATCTGAGTCAAATCTACTATTAGAAGTCAATGCATTTCATCATCCAAGAAATGCTAGAATGCTGTGCAGAGTGCCAAGGTGAAAAACCCGTTCCAAAAAAGCACATCTTTCCATCTTGTTTGTCCCAAGTTTGCCTGGCACGCTGTATCTATCAACGTTGTTGGCCCACTTCCAACAAGCATTACAAAGGCCAAATACATCATTGTAGCCATCAACTACTTGACCAAATGGGTTGAGACCAAGGCTATTTGGGAATCTGGAGTTGCAACTAGAGCCAAATTTGTCCTTGAAAACATCGTCCACAAGCATGGATGTACCCAGGTTATTCTGACCAATAATGGAACCAATTTTACCGCCTATGTCCTTGCCAAGCTCAATTAATTAATGAGAGTACAAGATGTGCTTTTTTGCTTCCTATCATCCTGAAACTAATGGTACTGTTGAGCGCACATATGGACATTGGTGAACACTATTGGGAAATTAATTTCGGCCAAACCATCCAAATGGAGTACTTATCTAAGTTTGGCAGTATTTGCCTACAAAATCTCCTACCACTCATCAACCAGGATGTCCATATTTCATGTATTATATGTAAGACATCTGGCCCTGCCAACGCTACTATATCTGGCCCTTGAGGATCCTGGTGAAAACACTTATCCTCAATACGTTGAGAAGCTTGCAGATGCTTTAATCAAGCTACAAGCTCAAGCCTTCAACAACAGTTTTGCTGAGAAAAAAGGCCCAACATCAAAAGGACTTAATAAATTGCTACACACTGGCCAAATTTGAAGTTAACAACAAAGTTCTTATTTGCAACCCTCATGGATTGGGCCGCTTGCAAAAGTTATATCACATCTGGGTTGGGCCATTTAAAGTGATTGAATATACATTTAGTTTATATACACTATCAAGGATATTAGGACCAGACATATATACAACTGAGTTCATGAAAAATCCTAAGAGGTTCAATATGTGAGCTGATCAAGAAAAGAAAAAGTTATATAATAAGAAAAAAGAAAAAAACAAACATTTATATATAATAATAGTTTTATTCTAATAAAACATATAGTTCACACTCAAGGGTGGGGAGAGGATCCAACTCCAGACTCATTGGAACTTCATGCTAAAGATAACAAATGAGGAAAACAATGTAGGCTAATCAGGAAGCTTTAAGCTTATGTTTGATTCAAGTGGGGAAATGTCAGGTTCTGGTGGTTGACCCAAAAATAAACCCTTTGACAACCCACAGATTGGGCCAATTATCCACTCAATACTTGAGCTAATACTTTAATTCTCACCCTAAAGCCTATTGCAACTACACGGCTCAGGACAAATATCTCAATGTCAATTTGATCAAGTACTTTATTTAAAAACTCTGGTCAAATACACTTGCATATTATGGCCAATTATCAATGCACCAAATATTGACAATTGGTCCCAATTATTGGGAACAATCTAAAAATAATTAGTATTATAAACCGTTTAGAACTGACCTGAAGATAGCTTTTAAAAGTCCCATGGACAATCAAATGAATGATAATGTAATTAATTTCTCACCCAAGAGAGAAATTCATATGTCAATCATCATAATCAGCACAATAGCACTTGCACATGGACTGCCCAAATGGGAGTACCTAGTGCTATTGAGAGAGAGGCCTGCCAACGTCCCAATTAGGGGTACGTCATTTACTGCAACTGATGCAAAATATCACAGAAGATGTATTTTTCCAGAAGTATGATGTGACTTAATATGAGAGAATCCTAGGACAATTTTGCACGTTCTTTTGGCAATTTTTGTCCCTAAACATTTTCTCGACTTTGAGAGTATTTTGCCAATAATGAACCTAGCAATAGGTCATAATCGCATCAGTTCAAGGGCCAAACTGAGGTGGAAGATAATCTGTTGGAATTGCATTCTCAAATGTGGCCAGGAGATGCCCTAGAGTTATAAATACTTAGCGCCTGGCCTAATAACTGATCATCTAATAATTACCATCTAAAAAAGCTATATTCATAATATCTCTATCCTGGTCTTTATCTGAATACTAACTTTGGAGAAGTGTCAACAAACTGGAAGCGCCAAATCCACAGCTTGTATATTTACCTGCTTCAGAAGAAGTTACTGAATGTGAAGGGAAAATTACGCCCAAAATCAACCAGAAGAGTTGGGGCAATCTTAATAAGCCTAGTGAGTTTCCAAACAGTACAAATCCATAAGCCACTGGCAAAACTGAGGATTAATCAGAGGAACTTCGTCCTGATTACGCGAGTAGGATTTAATTAAAAGAGAGAGCAATCCTCAGAATTTCATATAGGGGTTAGGAAGTCATATGTTAGATTTGATCAGACACCACCCCATCACCCTCCTTTATAAGATTTTCTTGGAATCACTACAAATCTGTTTATAGGTAGAACTACCATGTGTCAAGAGTCTGCTTACAAAAAGCAAATAATTAACATGGGCCATGAAGAATATCAACGTCATTATGAGGAAAGAGTGCTATTCTTGCCATAATCTTGGTCATTTAGAATTACAATGTCCAAAGAAAGGTAAAGATTCATCATTCACCTTTGCAATAAAAAATGAAGCTCAATCTTACCCTGTTTTGCCTATACGGTTGATAATGGGTGATACTATATTCCAAACTGAGGCTTTATTGGATAGTGGGGCCTCCCAGAACTTTATATCAGAGGAAATGGTAAAAAAGTTAAGATTCTCAACTGGGACTGGGGCACTGACCATAACCCTGGGAAATGGGGAGCTGTACATTGCCTATTTTTGTGTAAATCCTATAAGTCTATTAGTCAGTTCCCTGAAAATTTAGATTGAATTTTGGATTCTAAAAAGTACAACCCAGACTGTATCCTTTCTTTCCATGGTTAGGCCAGATGGAGCTCCAACATGACTATGGCAGAAACACTGTCACAGTCAAAGTGGATGGAAAGAGAGAAGAATAAGCGTTGAGTAAAGATATGTTTCCAGGATTTTATGCTGCGTATTTTCATAAGGTTCTATTGGAGGCATGTAAAGGAATAATTCCAGAATACCTTAAGGCATAGTCTGAAGTTTTTAAGCGAATAAATACGCGAAGATTCTGCCATACCATCGCCTTTTTTTATCATTTAATAGACTTGGTAGAAGGGAAGTAGCCTACTCATGGACAATATATAGCTGCAACCAACGGGAACAGGTGGCATTACGTTAGTACTTGGATACTATGTTGGAAAAAGGTTCTATTCATTTGTTTCAGTCTTCATGTTCATCTCCACTTATATTTCTAAGCAAGAAAGATGGAGATTTGCAACCCTGCGTACACTATCAAAAGTTAAATGATATCACCATAAAGAACTGATACCCTTTACCTAATGCTAACTACTTGAGCGATCAGTTTTCTGGGGCTACTATCTTTTCAAAGGTGGACCTGAGGGATGACTTAACCAGATAAGGATTAAGGAAGGTGATGAATAGGAAACAGCTTTTAAGATGCGGTTTGGGAAGTTTGTGTATCTTTTCATGCCATTTGGCCTTTGTAACGCACCAAGTACATTTCAACAAATGATCAATATAGTTTTGGGTGGGTACATGAACCAGTTCTGCATGGCTTACTTGGACGATATTTTGGTGTATAGCAAGTCTCAAGAGGAATATCTTCGACATCTGCAATTGATCTATAAGAAATTCTAGGAGTATAACCTTCATGTCAAGCTTTCAAAGTGTGAGTTTGCTCAGAAAAAAGTTGATTTTCTTGGTTATGTTGTGAGAAGGAATGGGTTTAACATGGCATCTAGCAAAGTGGATGAAATCACATCTTGGCCTACACCTAATAGCCAGAAGGAAGTTTTCAGTTTATTGGGTTTGAAGAAATTTTGCAGGGATTTTATCAAAGTCTTTTTTCTATTGCATTTACCCTTGACCCGGCTCACATCAGAAAGTGTTCTGTATAAGTGGTCCCAAGCGGGGGAAAATATTTTGCTAACTTAAAGTATGCCTTTGTTTTTGCACCAGTGTTGTCCATGATAACTATGATAAGTCCTTTGTGCTTGAGACTGACGCTTCTGGATATGCACTTAAGTGGGATTTTATTGTGGGAGGGGGATGATAGTAGGCTTCATCCCATAGCCTACCATTCCAAAAAGTCCATCCCTGCTGAATGTAACTACCCTAATCTATGACAAAGAGATGCTGGCAATCATTGACTCCCTTAAACACTGGCTAAGGTAATTGAGTGGGGCAAAATACCCCGTTAAGATCATGACTGACCATAAGAACCTGGCATACTTCTTTACTCCGCGCCAGCTAAATCAGCGGCAAGCTAGATGGACTCTTTCCCTTGCTGATTATAACCTAGAGTTTGGATACAATCCTGGGAGGTTAATTTTTCTCAGATTCCCTAAATTGTCACCCTACTTGACGCCTGCAGAAGGGGAGATCACAAAGATAAAACATACAGTTTTACTTAAACACGGAACCTAGTGGATCAGCTCTCTAACATGACTTTAGTGGGATGATAGGATGATATTTTGAAGGCCAAGCAAGAATTAGCATTTTGTTAATGTGTGAAGGCTGACCTGAGTCAGAATTTGAATAGTGGATGGTACCTCAAGGAATACTCTCTGAAAGGCATTTGGTCTGTTGGAAGAAATGCTATATGTTCCTAAAGGATCCCAACTATTGGAAATATTATGTGAATACCATGACTTAGGAATGTTTGAACATCATGGACGAAATAAGATGATAACTCTCATCCAGAGAACTTACCGCTGGCCTGGGCTAGTTAGAGATGTTACTAAGTGTTAACTTTTTTGGAAGATATAGTCTTTTCTGCCAAATGAATTGCACAGGGTTTAGCTCACTGAGCAATGGCCAAACAATATGGAGATTGTTGACCTTAATTAAATGTAATAATTTTAATATATAAAAAATGGGAGGCAATTGCCTCACTACACTACTTTTTATTTAAGATAATATCTAGCAGAGCTTCTCTGCTCACGCTCACTCTTTTCTTCCCAGAAAAACCTCCTTCCTTGTTCATCTTATCCTGCTTATATTGTAACAATTTTGGTGATATTACTTACATGGCTTAGTAACTTAATTCTCCATATCTCATAGGTTTTGTCAAATCTACATTTGGTAATCTCACAATGCCCAATTTGAGGCGATTTACCAACAATCCAATATTGTCTCATTTCAAAGCGCTTATTTTGCCATTACAAGTTCAATTCCAGTGGATTCCATTCATTATGCCAAATGACCTCAGGCTTTATCGTCCAGTCATATCAAAATCACAACAGTAAGTTTCTGGCTGGTTGTTAGAATTGTGAGCGTAATAAGGCTAGAATGGGCCATCTTGAAGGTCAGTTGGAACCGTTATATTTTTCTTATAAAAGCCTTGGGAATCAGTTACTCTAGATTTCATCATTGAGCTACCCCAGTCTCAGGGTTATAATTCAGTTTTGGTGGTAGTTGACCGCTTCACAAAAATGGATTACTTCATTCCTATGTCTACCAATGTCACAGCAAAAGAGACGGCCCAGCTATTTATAAAGAAGGTATTCTTATATTACGAAATACCCAAGGAGGTTATCTCTGACAGAGGCCCACAGTTCACTTTACGCTTTTTGAAGCAGGTTAAGTCAGATCATGGAATTAAAGAGATGCCTGTCCACTGCATATCATCCCCAAACGGATTGACAAACTGAGCAGGTTAATCAGGTGCTGGAGCAGTACTTTAGATGTTACGTGAATGTGAACAGGATAAAAGGGTTGATCTGTTACCAATGTCCCAGGTTTGTTACAACAACATGAACCATGCCTCCAATGGAATGTTATCATTTAAGGATAACTATGGCTATGACGTGAGTTGGGAACCAATGCCAACTACTGAAGTGAACAATCCATCAGGAAGAGAATTTCTGAAGAATATTCATCAGACCCATGCATTAAGTCTAGCAAATTTAACTCGAGCAGTGCAGACCTACAAGGATTTTACAGATAAAAAAGTGTGCCTGGGAAGACGTTATAAGCATGGAGTGAAGTTTATTTGGATGCTCGTAGTGTTCCTTTGGATGTACCATGCCAGAAATTAGTCCATCGGCGTGTAGGACCATATAAAGTAAAGGAGGTCATTGGGAAGGTTGCCTACAGAGTTTCTCTACCTGAATAAAGGAAAATTCATGATGTTTTTCATCTATCACTATTATACATGAAGTATGGTAGTTCCTTACCTCATCAGAAAGTTAAAAGTGCTGCCCCCCTCTGATTGATAGTCCATATCCAAAGTATGAGGTAGAGGCTACCATTAACAGACGTAAGCATTGTGGGACAAAGTAATTTCTGGTCAAGCGTTCTGGAAATCCTGCAGAATAGAGCACTTGGGAGCCTGAGGAGAACAAAAATAATGAAGGCAATCTGTTATAGAAATGGAAGAAGAAGGACTTGCAGGTAGCTTCAGCCCTGGTGGGGGATGATGTCAGAGCAAAGCCTGACATTAGTGGCATTCCTGAGATTTCAGATACTATTCATCAGATCAAGAAAATTTGTGCTGAAGCTAGATCAATTATTTGCATATCAAATTATAAATGTAATGAGCTTTGTTCATTAATCACTCAAATTACCCTAATTATAATGATATTGATTTAATTGATCGCAACAAAACGAATTTACAATGAGACAGAGATGATTCCTTCTGCTTTTCAATTCATATGCAAGGCGCAATCCCATAAGCTCAAAAGATATATAGTGCTCCGTTTAAAAATCAAAATAAGATTAGGTAGGTCCAGGAAGTTTGATGGGATATAAAACTAGGCTATTCAGATGATTAGTCTTTGCGGTCAATTAAATTTCTCATATGATAAATCCTTTAAGTACATATTTTCATTATAATAGGTCCATATACCTATAGTAAACAAGCTACATAATCTAACCTTTTTACTTCATAAAGCCTATAACCATATGTGCAGAAATACTTATCCCTAAACAAATACTCTTCCATTACTTCCATGGTCAAACATAGCTGGTGTACTGGCCTTAACAGAGATGGGAGTAGTTGAAGCAATCCTTCATTCTAGAAGATTAAACTGCCCAATTGCCCTTGCCATTCTCTATATGGTACACACTGCCCCTTTGTTATACTGAACCTTTAACTCAGGGTTAGCAAGTTCACGGCTTGCTATCATGAACTGGGATAAAGTGTTACCAGTCCCTGACAATAAGCTTGCATAGCTGCATTTAAGTTTGTGCTCACCCCTGGTGTACATCTTGATCATTTTTGCAAATTCCACCGCCGCTTCCACCTTGGATCCACAACTGAGCTCCATGTTGAAGTGCGGGTTTGAAGCCATATTTGGTGAAGAAGGGGGAACAACCGATTGATGCATGTTGGACGTTGTTATAGCTGAATTGGGCAATGAGGGGGATGTGAGACCCAATCTGAATGGTCCCGCGGCAGTTTAACACTGCAGGAACCGCTTCAAACACTGGTTCACTCATTCAGTCTGTCCATATGATTGAGGGTGATAGGCATTTAGACGGCAGGGATGGATTTTAAGAGTCTTACACAACTTTTCCCAAAAGACAGAAGTAAAACGGGTCCCCTGATAGCTATTTATCTCTTGGGGGACTCCATGAAGAGCAAACATGTGGAAACAAATAGCATATCCATCTCTGCTGCGGTTACTATTGTTCTGCAAGGGATAAAATGAGCGAACTTCATAAAACTGTACACCACTATTGTGATGGATTCATAACCATCAGATGCAGGTAACTCCACAATAAAATCCACCAATAAATAAGTCCAAGGCCCTTCAGCCTTTTGAACTGATACCAACAATCCCATGAGGTACTGGCGATTTGGTTTAATTTGTTTACAGACCAGGCACTTCTTACAATACCTGGCAACCTGCACGGCTAATCTCTTCAAAATATAAGTGTGCTAGATTAGCCCTAGAGTCTTAGCCTTCCCAGGATAGCCAACAGTGATAATGTCATGATGGTCCCAGATGTTTTCCAGACGAAGTGGTCCGTCAGGAACTCATAGGCGCCCCTGAAACCACACCATGTCATCCTTCATGTGGTAACCCCGGGTTATATCCTCCTAATTCAACTCGCTCTTGGCGAGAGCCATGGTATACTAAGATGACAAAAAGACTGAGAAAGGACTAACTTTCTTTACATACCAAATTTCTCCACATTTTCAAGAGGAGCAAGCGCTGGCCTATGGGCCAAGGGAGAGGAAGTTGTGACACAACCTTACCCAGAGGAATCATTACGTGGTATTATGCATTTCTACCTCCTTAGGATTGGGAGCTACTGCAGGGTTTCAGCTCAAAGCATCCGCCAAATCATTCTTCTTGCCCTTTTTAAAATTATAAGAAAATACAAATTAGTCTAGGGTCTCATGCCAGCAGGTTTGCCGAGGGTCAAGACATGCAGCGCACAGTAGTACAAAAAGGAACAGTGATCTGTAAATATGTGGAAGGGTGGGATGAGCCATGCAAATGATGACGCCAATAAGTTAGCGCCTACAACAAAGATAATAACTCTATATCATATACGGCGTAGTTTAACTCAGGCAGAGACATCTTCCTGGAAAAATATTCCACTGGATGCTCTATTCCATATTCTCCTATTTGTAATAGGGCCACCGCTATGGCAAAGATGGAGGCATCAGTAGCCACAAGAACTCTTTTTCTGGATCTACATGGCGAAGGATGGACGTGAATAACAGGGTTCACTTTATAGCTTGGAAGGAATCCTGCAAAATGGGGGGATCACTGGCGAACTTTATCTCCACTCGACTTATACAGGGGCACCGCCACCTCAGAAAGATTTGGCATGAATTTCTTAAGGAACGTACACGTCAAAAAAAACTCCTCAGTTCCTTTACCAAAGTTGGGGTAACCACTCAAAAATTGCCTTTTCCTTATCTGAAGTTATCATGTGGCCTTGGTTAAACATAACGTTACCCAGGAAGGTTAACTGTGACTTAAAGAATTCACATTTACTGATCTTAGAAAAAGGTCAGCTGCCCTCAAAAGCTCCACCACCTGCTGAAGGTGTACTGCATGGTACTCATGATCAGGAGAAAGCACCAGAATATCATCCATGTAGGCTACCGCGCATACCCCAACAGGTCCCCCAAAGTCACATCAATATGGCGTTAAAAGATAGAAGTGGCATTTTTAAGCTTAAAGGGCATAACCCAACATTGGAAAAAATTCTTTTCTGGTATAAAATGCATTCAGCCACTCCTGGCCTCCTTGATCCAAATCTGGTTGAACGCAATTAAGCAATCCAGTTTTGATAAAACTTTCGCCTTCTCCACATAGCTTGAAATCTGTGATTCCAGTGGGATGGGATGCAAGTCTGGTACTGTGACTTAGTTGAAATTCCCATAATCTACGCATGGGCATAAGGTACCATTGGACTTCTCTACAAAGAGAAGTGGGGAGCATACTAGGGACGTATGCTGAAATAATTCGTCTTTAGCTAACTGCTCTGTTTGGATTTTTGCCCATATTCCCAGCCTACTAGATCACCTGGAATCTCTAGGGGAAAATTCCCTAAGGCGAAGTGAATTAAAAATTGAGTGCCCCGAGTTTTGGTGTAACTACTTTTGGGGAATTTTGAGAGATTCGCCTGGTCATATCCATTGGGGATCAAGCTGGATGAATACTTAAGATCTCATTGGGTGGAGTTACCAACAAAATAGGGGCATCTGAGAGTGATTAACTATCAGGTGTACTGATTGGGATCAGTCAGGTTTCATCACTGACTGATTGGGAATGTATAGCAAGTTGTGAGGCGAGTGATGCCACCTGCAACTAGCGAATTGATTGGTTGGTGTGTGACCTACCTAATGGGTAATAAGACCCATTACATAAGCAGGTCACTAACCAAATATAGTTGTTTCTTGCTCGGATTGAGAGAAAAACGTTAGGGACACGTTTTCTGACTCTTTCCATTTAGGTCTCAAGGATGTCCAATGACAGAATCCTATCCAGACTGGGGAAGACTATCGCTTCCAAGACAAGGATGGGTGATTCAATGACAATGGCTGCTGTTTCATCGAAGAGGTGTCAACAGAGGGTTAGATGACTGAATCCTCACTATAAATTTCCTAGGGTTCACTATAATAAAAAAGGAGTAATTATGAGAACAAAGTTATATAGTTATAAGTTATTCATTTGGGATATAGTTTGAAGAGTAAACTATCATCATCTTCCATTGTGCTGTTTTGTCTCAAGGATATTATTGCTGTGTGCAATAATTGGAAGACTCTTAGAGAAAAGAGTAAAGCTCTGAGCGGGGATCTAGAGAAGGAGACACAATTGGGGATAGCCACCGACTGTGTGTTGGACCAAAGAGACTGTCACCAGGGTATTTCAGTGAAGATTGGGTTGGACAGAGCAAGGGAATGAATCCCCACAATTATGACATTACATATATAATTGGGATATTGGCTGACCGTTGGGCCAAAATATAAGAATTTAAACTCAACTATGGATAATAGTCATCCTACTATTATCAATTAATAATTTATTCTACTATACAATGTGATGAAGTGCACAAGGAAACTGAACCTGTGCAGTAAAAAGATTACTAGGGTTGTAAATCAATAGTAACCCTTTTGTATATTTTTACAAGTTGGTGCTCACTACAGGGGTAGTTGAGTTGAAGAACTTAGAACATGATATCCTATGAAGATGTTTCCAATTTTGGAAATAAGTTACTGAAGGAAGTAACGAAGATAGAACGTGAAGTGGATCACGTTCAGTGGCGTTTATCCATCTCAGAAGTGGAGCTCAAGTGAAGCAAATTAAGGATACTCAAGTTCAGGGAAAAGGACTTGCAGCCTAGATATGAAACTATATAGTGCTGCAAGGAAACCAGTTCCACCAGACATCTACTTGAGATGAAGAGGATCAGTAGGGCCAACTCAAGTTGAAAGTCAGGGTCCACTGGAAATAGTCCCAAGGAAAATCAGCAGCAGGATCAACTCATGTTGAAATTGAGTCCACATATAAATAGTCCTGAGGAGTGAGTGAGAGTGTTGAAAGAAATAGCAATCAATCTGTAGAATTAGATTGCATATCAATAAAATATGAAGACAAAAACAGGAAACGTTTGATCAAGATAGTGGAGAAAATCAATGGAAGGCAAGTTGGTAGGGCATATGGCATAACAATGTTCAATATATTGCACATCGATTGGGGTGCCACAAAAACTATTGGTGGTTAGTAAATGATTAATCCAAGACTGAGCGGAGGTGGAAAATCATTTGAATCAATAACAGTTAAATAAAAATAAAAGATAGCGGAGAAAATCGTTTGATCAATAACATATACCCAATAATCAGAAAGTTGAGTTCATCAATTCAAAGAAATTGGATGAAGCTATTGAGGCCAGAATGACCTGTGTAATTAAGGATGGAAATAAATGCTGAAAGTTCGTTTTCAGGAGAAAAACAATTTGAACAAACGGACAAAACTGTTGGTTAATAGATACATGGATCAAAAAGCATCAGTTGCCAAATATAAGATAAAAATTAGGACCTTTTGGACGAATAACCAGTCGGGATTAAAGGCCTAATATTCAAGAGTATTGCCAAAGTTGGCAAGTATAGCCTATACATGAAGAAACAGTGCTGCTGGTCATATAGTGAGAAAGGTCAATACTAATCAGTAGTATTGAGCCTAAGAGAAAATTATTGTGATATTCCCAGAGGACCTCTGAACCATTAAATGGTTATGTCCTGAGATTTTGGTCAAGTCCCAGAAGGGAACCACTGAACCAAATGGTTGATTAAATCTTAAGAGGATAAGATTTTGAGCCATGATAACTGTAAGGTTTAAGTACCTAAGTCCCAGTTTGATGAAGGGAAAAGAAGGACCTCTGATCTTTTTGTAGGTTGCAAGTCCCATTGCAAAAAAAAAATATAAAATATATAATTTATATAAAAGATATAAAATATTGATTTTTATGGTCTATGAGTTTGGAACTATAAAGTGACGAGAAATCTGATGGCCAAATTGAGAAGAATCCACAATTTTGACTCTCAACAAAATTAGATTACCAGCTGGGGTAACTGAAAGCATCAACCTATTAGTTGATTGAAAGCAGCTCGCTGATCTCTCAGAAGGCCAGCAAGAAGAGGTGCTCAAACTAATTAAAAAGTATTGGGAAGTGTTTGCTTGGGATGACCACAATTTGGGATGCGCATGAGACATGATCCACAAGGTCAACACTGGGGGAAAAATGCTGATAAGGATGAGACTAATCTGATAATTGAAAGCTTCTGATGTGGTAATGGAGGATGAAATCAGCAAACTAGTGAAGCATGGGCTTCTAGTTCTGTCTTCAAGTCCCTGGCGAATCCAATTCTGATCATGAAGAAAAGGATGGATCCAACCAGGTGGTGATTGACTACCAGAAGCTGAATAAAATCATAAAGAAGGATTTGTATCCTCTACCAAGGATCAATGATGCACTCAATCGTTTAGGAGAAGCAAAGTATTTCTCCACAATGGATCTGATCTCAGGATATTGGCAGATAGACTTGCCAAAAGAAGACCAGGAAAAATGCATGATTACTAACCATGCAGGGGCTATACCAACTGATGAGGATGCCCCAGGGTCTATGCAATGCGCCTGCAACGTTTCAGAGGGCCATAGATGCGATATTGAGCAACTTGAAGTTGTTGTGCGTCCTGATATATCTGGACAATATAAACGTGTTCAGTAGGACATTTACTGATCACCTACACCACTTGAAAGAAGTATTTAGGTGACTGTCCATGGCTAACCTGAAGATCAAGCCAAGGAAGTGTCACTTCTTTAAGAAGGAGCTTGAATACCTGGGGTTTGTGATCAACGCAAATGGATTGCAGCTGCAAACCCAGAAGATAGCAGCCATATAATGGATGGCTGTTCTAAAGAGTGTCCAAGACATCTAAGTGTTCCTTAGGATGGTCGTATACTGTAAAAGAATTATTCAGGACTTCACTCAAATAGCCAAGCCATTATTCCATTTATTGAAGGATCTTAAATAAAGATCCATATGGAATGAAGAGGCCCAGGACTCCTTCAATAAACTTCACTGGTATTTAATAGATTCTCCAATTCTGAAATATCCAAATTTTAATTGGGAGTTTATTATTCAAACTGATGCTTTGTTAACAGCGATTGGCGCCATACTGAGCCAATTAGATGAACTTGGGGATGAACATCTGGTGGCATATGTGAGCTGGACACTCTCAGCCGCTGAGAGGAACTACACAGTGACTAAGCATGAATGCCTTGCAGTCATTTACGCATGTAAGCAGTTTTGGGCGTACATCCATGGAATGCACTTTCAAGTGGTGACAGACCACTTATTGCTGCATTGGCTGCACAATTTGAGAGAGCCAGAAGGACGACTGGCCCAATGGGCACTCAAGCTCCAGGATTATGACTACAAGATTGTCCACCAAGTGGGGGCTTCTCACTAGAACGTGGATGGCTTATTGTGGTTACCAATGGTCCAGATGGTATACCTGCAGGTGGATGAGCTATTTCAGAGAATGGTCGATGGAAAAATTGGGGATGAGCCCTGAGAAATCCAAGGTGCGCTTCAGAAAGCAATTGAAAACACCAAGACCATGGATGGACAAGTATATAATATGATCAATGGGTAGTGTTTATTATTCCTAAAGCTTTCAGAAAAAGCAACTATAGTGCAAGCAGCTCACAAGGTTGGCGGGCATTGAGGCCTGAGGAAAACAACCAATCATATGTGCCAGTATTATTACTGGGAATTCATCAACTACGATATTGCAGATTATCTAGCTTGCTGTGTGGAGTGCTAGCTGCACAAACCACATAAGAATACAATTGGACGTTAACTGGTCTTCCCTTTGAAATACCTAGCACACAGTATCCATTGATGTGATGGGACCGCTGAAGATGAGCACAGGGGAGTCAAGTACATTATAGTTGCCATTGACCATCTGATGAGATGGGTCGAGATGAAGGCCCTGGCAAAAGTAGATGCTACCAGCACCACAAGGTTCATCCTTGATCGAGTAGTATACCAGCATGTATGTCTGCAGGTCCTGCTTAGCGATAATGGGACCAACTTTGCATCTCATGTGATCCCAAGATTGAATGAGATAATGGGGATCAGAGGAGTCATGTCAGTACCTTACTGGCCAGAGATGAATGGATTAGTAGAACAAATGAATGATATGTTGGCTGCAACACTGAGGAAGCTGGTCATAGGAAGAACTTCCATGTGGGGAAAATACCTGAGTTTGGTGACGTTCACCTATGATATTAGTTATCATATGGTGACAGGAAAGATGCCATTTGAATTGTTATATGGAAGAAAGGCCGCGTTGCCACCAATTTTATATTTGTGGTGGAACCTATGTTGGGGATGAGTACCAAGCAATATTTGAACTGACTGACAAATATCCTGATTAATATGCAATTGCAAGAAATTTGATACTATGTTGAAGAAAAAGATACAGGCAAAATTGATGGAAGATAAGAACTGACCGGCCTTAGCAGAATATCAAATAGAGGAAAGAGTTGCCTATTGTGATACACATGGTTTTGGAAGAAGAAAAAAACTAGATGCTTTATGGTCAGGTCCATTTGAAGTTATCGCCAAGATGGCAACTGATGCCTACTCCATCAAGAATCTCTTGGATGGAAGAGTTGTGAATTGAGCATCTAGTACTAAAAAAAAAAAAGAGTTGTGAATTGAGTCCACACTAAGTATCTGAAGAGATGGATTAATGAAGAAATTAAAGGAGTCCCCAAAGGACCAATGAACCATTAAGTTGGTCATGTCCTAATAATTAGGTCAAGTCCAAAAAAGGACCTCTGAACCAATCTAGATGGTTAAGTCCCAAAAAAGGACCACTGAACCATAGAAAACTGGCAGGTTTAAGTACCCAGGACCCAGTTTGGGGGAAAAAATAAAAAGATGAACTGCTGAACCAAAACAAGGTCAATTCCCATAGGGAAAAAGAAGAATAAAGATAAGAAATTTGTAAAAGATATTGGGAAAAAAAGATTATAAACCGCATAGAGAAAAAACTGTTATAAATTTATAATTTTTATTTTTTATTAATTGTCCTTGATATGGGATGATTCTGCCTATGTCGCCTCTTGGGAGAGGGAGGAAGGACGCGTTAGAAATGAACAGCCCATCAAAATTGATATGCAATTGGATGCTAGCAAGGGTGAGACCTACACAAAACCATGTTCTTTGAGTGGACACAGAGCCCTGCAAGAAAGCGACTAGGGAAGGGAAATTGAGATGTCAGATGAAGCCAATCGCAAAACCCCAGAGCGGGGAGGAAAGCAACAGTATAAGAAGAGGCAATCAGCAAATAACCCCAAGCAATCCTATATGGCACTGGAGCTAGAAGATTAGTCTTGAGCGCCTGACGATGGGCTTCATCAAGAGCACTGGACTTGTGGGCTGGCAACAAACAAGGGATACTTGATGGGGGTTGCCAAATCATACCCCTATTGAAGCCATCAGTGGAAGATACCAATGGGAAGTGCTGGCGAAGAGATAGTTGTTCAGGGAGTGGATTGCATCCTGCAAGTGATGACTATGGGCTTCTTGGAAGCTAAAGCTGAACAAACGGTGGAACCTGGGTGAGGCTGGAAGCTTCATGGACCAACTTCAAAGAACTTGGCCATCAAAGCAAAGAGCATAAGTGGTGGTATTCCAATCTAGGATGTTCTCAAGATCAGAGGGATTCAGCGCTAGGGACAAAGCCTCAGTGACTTGGTCCCATAGTTTAGCATAGGGGAGCTCAATATGAATACTGTTATCAATGGTGAGCTTGGTATCCAGAACAGCGAGTTTATAATATTGTCTGAATCAAAAGAGGAATTCAGGAAGCAGATCTGACCCAACAAGAAATGAGAAAGCACAAGCCTGATTTCAGAGAGATTAGTTACTGTTTCCAGTAATTTGATGGAAGGACTAGCCGCTGGCACCAGACTAGGCATATGAGTCCTGAAAGGACCATAGAAGAGGTTCCGCTGAGCATCCTGACTCATCTGCTGGAAGAGATGGAGGTCTTGATCAGACAAACTATTCAAAAGCTGCTGGTGTTGCAACTCAGAATTTGACATATGAGCTGGATGAGGGGGATGTTGGACTAATATGGAAGTTGACATTGTGCATTCTACAATCCAATAAGCTCCAATTTCAGAGAAATTAATCTCAAAATTAATAAGTTAAGCTCTCCAAGGGAAGAATTAGGAATAACTTAGTCCAGGAGGTTATGAGAGAAATAACTAGGGAAAATAAAAATAATTAAACCTAATTAAGCTGCAAAATGAACATTGACAGCAAGAGTCTCCTGTCTAGGATGAGGAGAAAATTAGGAAATCAAGGATGCCAAACCAAGAATCCTGAATATGACAGCAGGTCATATACCCTAACAGGGGGAAAACTGGATCCTGGGACTAATATCATCACAAGTAAATCAATCAGCTTGGCACAACAGTAGGTCATGGGGGACCACACTCTGAGAAAGTAGTAGTGAGGAGGAAGAGGAAGAGCACCATATGCTGAAAGTTGTCCCAAGCAGCATTGAGTATTGATGAGTATACTCTGCTTGATCCAATGAAGTATCTGACCAAGTGTCTGAAGTGGTATTCTCATGCCCTGGTCCTTTTCTCGCTGAAAATCTAGGCAGGAGGGGGAATGTGTTGGGATTTTTGCCCATATTCCCAGCCTGCTAGATTACCTGGTATTGCTAGGGGAAAATTCCCTAAGGCAAAGTGAAACAGAAATTGATTGGCCCAAGTTTTGGAGGAACTACATTCAGGGGATTTTGGGATATTTTCCTGGTCATATACATTGGGGATCAATCTAGACAAATACTTGAGATCTCATCAGATGGAGTTGCTGATGAAATAGGGGCATCTGATAGTGATAAACTATCAGGTGTACCAATTGAGATTGGTCAGGTTTCATCACTGACTGATTGGAAATCAATAGAAATTTGTGAGGTGAGTGATGCCACCTGCAACTAGCAAATTGATCAGTTGGTGCATTACCTGCCTTAATGGGTAACAAGTCCCATTACCTAAGCATATTGCTAGCCAAATATGGTTGGTTCACTTGGATCAAGAGGAAAACATTAGAAACATATTTTCTGACTCTTTTCATTTTAGGTTTTGAGGATGTCCAACAATGGAATTCTATCCAGGATGAGGAAGACCATTGCTGCTGAGATGAGGAAGGGTGATTTAACAGCAATGGCTGCTGTTTCATCAAAGAGGTGTCAACTGAGGGTTAGATGACCAAACCCCCACTATAATTTCCCTAGGATTCACTATAATAAAAAATAAATAAAAAAGGAGTAATTACAAGAACAGAATTATAAAGTTCTAAGTTATTTATTTAGTATATAGTTTAAAGAGAAAACTATCATCAGCTTCTATTGTGCTATTCTGTCACAAGGATATTATTGCTGTGTGCAATAATTGGAAGACTCTTAGATAAAAGAGTAATGATCTGAGTGGGGATCTAGAGAAGAAGGAGTCACAATTGAAGATAGCTGCTGACTGTGTATTAGACCAAAGAGATTGTCACCAGGGTATCTCAGTGAAGATTGGGTCAGACAGAACAAGGGAATGAATCCCTATAATTATGATATCACAAGTATTAAATTGGGAATACTGGCCAAGCGTTGGGCCAAAATATAAGAATTCATACTCAACTTTAGATAATAATCTCTATACTATCATTGATTAATAATCCATTCTACTATACAATGTGATGAAGTGCATGAGGAAACCACACCTGTGCAGTAGAAAGATTACTAGGGTTGTAAACTGATAATAACCCTTTAGTAAATTTTTACATCATCTTCCTCAAAATCATGAGGAAAATTGGGGATAGGAATACCCTCATCAAGGGGCTCCGTTGCCCCATGGAGTTGCTGGTGGAGGAGGGTGTTGGCCAGGGCAGCTGCAATTACCATTTCAATAATATTTTTATAAATGGGAAACCTGTTTTTGGCAGAAAATAGCAGGAATATGATTTGGGAGGGTCAACAAAGAACTCCTCCAAAGCAAAATCAGGTTTCACGTGGTTTGGCCAGTTTACTCATCAATCCATTTGATATCCTTGAATGGATTGGATTTGGCTAGCACTGGGCCAGCCACAGGAATTGGGGCTGTGGCCAGAGCTGATTGGCCATGTTCTGTCGACTATGGCAGCTCAACTGAAACTGGTTCAGCCAGCGACTCAGATTACATAATCTGGTCAAATTTTCAAAAGTTTTAAATTTTCTTAAATTTTGGTTGGCTACCACTTTGGAAGCAGCACCAGAATTCTCCAATGTTGGGGGTGGGAAGATCAAGCCCCCTTTAAAAAATTGGGGTGAGGCAGCCACTGGGGCAGTGCCCAAGCCCTGAGTGGCAGATGCAGTGGAAGTGGCAACTGTGGGGCACTTGCGCTTCGAGTGGTCAAGCCCAAAGCATAAGGGGCAAATAGCGTGGCCATTTTTGACACACGCCTGGAATGGGTGATCAGGGTGTTGGATTTCACACTGAAATCTGAGTTCAGGTACTTCGAAGGTGTCAATTTTATTAAATTTAAGGTCTAGCATCATCTTAGGGAGATTTCTCACTAATGAATGAAAATATAATTTCAACTTATTAGGTTGAATTGAAACAGATCTGTATTCGAGATATTTTTATTAATTAAAATCAAGGATGTTTATAGGGTATGATTTAGTAGGTTTTCAAAGTGATTGACATGGCACTGATGAGGAAAGATCCTTATCATCAACAGATGATCGATGTCCATGTTTATAAGAATAGCTCTTATCAGACATGTTCTGATTATCAAAGGTTTTGATTTTTTTTGATGGAACCTTGGGGAAGTGGATTCTGTTTTAGACAACGGAAAATCTTCTAAATTGGATGAGGAATCATTGAATTTAGATGGTAAATCCTTAGACCCAAATTTAGGAGAACTAGTGTGATATTTGGAATTATTAGTGGATTTTCTGACAATGCCCCCTTCAAGATCTTGTCTAGGGAGCACGTAACAACAAAGAAAATGACTATGAACTCTATTGATAACCATGCCCTTATCAACAGAGGCTATGTAATATTCAATTCCCTGTCAATAAATAATATGATATGGGCCTGACCAAAGAGAATTAAGTTTATGAGTTCATCCTCCAGGTCGATGATGGTAAAATAAAACAAGATCGCCTAATTGATACTCAGGCAAGGCAGGTTTTTTTGCATTTTTCTAGAATTCCTTCTTGAAGAGAAGTAGAAGAAAGAGAAGCTGAAGCCAAAGCTTGTAGTCTTATAATTTCATAGCTAATCTTTATTTAACTGAGGCAAGCTGACCAGGGGACAGGCATTACCGAAAGAAAGAAAATGACATGAAACCTGAACAGGGTCAACTCCGTCGAAGAAAGTTTTTCCACCTCCGGATCGGGACTCAAATTTTTCTGGTTACATCATGGGTAAGGTTTTCGTGTTATTAGACCTACTAACCACCAATAGCTTCCTTTAGCTGGTACCCCGATCGATGTGCAAAGGCGGGAATCGAACCCGCAACCTTCAGGTTGGTAGCCGTACGCCCTTACCGACTCGCCTTCCACCCCCATAGCTAATCTTTGCATTGCTAACTCATTAGTTTCAGGAGTAGAAGAACTTAAAATGGGTTGTACGCTTGAAGGTAAAATGGGATCATGCCCATAAAGAGCCTTAAACGGAGATATACCTATTACCCAATGATAACTGACTCTGTAAGCTAACATAGCACTAGGTAAATATAAATTCCAATGACTAGGGTCTGAAGAGGCCATCTTCTGAAGGATAGCTACAAGGGTGCTATTCACTCTTTCAACAGCGCTATTAGTTGCAGGATGGTATGGGGCAGTAAAAGATTAATAAGTACCCATTAACTTTGTAAGTTCAGCTACTACTTGAGAAATAAATTTTTTTCCATTATCGGATAAAAAACTCTTGGGCTACCATGTCTTGTAAAAACATGTTTGAGAAGGAAAGAAGCAGTAGTTTTGGCAGTGGCTGTTGAGACAGAAATGGCTTCAATCCATTTAAAAAATGGATCAATCGCTAAAATAATATAGCAATGACCATACATAGCTGTAGGAAGAGGGCCAACTACATCAATATTTACAGTTGAAAAAGGTTCAGAAGGACCAATAATTTGATGTTGGAATTTAGGGTTATTAGGACCTTGTTTTTTTTGACAAATTAAGCAGGAATCAATCTCATCATGGACAGTTTCAGCCATATTTTCCCAATAGCATCGCTCTTTTAGCCATTTAAGGGTTTTATTAGTTGCTCCATGACTAGTAAGTTGATGGGCTTCCATTACAGTATCAGTTCTAGCAGAGGGGAGAATAAAAGGCAACCAATCAGAACCAGGTTTTTTATAAAGCAGGCCATTTTTGATCTGAGTATCCTTAGTTAGATTTTTTAAACTGTTGATTAGATCCTTAGACTCATGATTACAAAGTTCTGGTCTGCCAATTAAATCATAAATTTGATCTTCTTCGGCACTAAATAGAGTTAATATTGGCAATCTAGATAAACTATCAACATTTTGATAAATAGCTCCAGCACGATGTAAAATTGAAAAATCATAATTTTGGAGATTTAGCGCCCATGGAGCCAGGCGCCCATCAGGATCTTTCATTTGTTGCAGCCGTTTTCAAAGAGGCATGATCAGTTATAATTGAAAAATGCTTGCCATAGAGATAAGGTCAAAAATGTTTGATAGCTAACAACACAGCAAGACCTTCTCTCTCAGTCACACTTTAGTTGCGTTCAGCCTTATTAAGGGCTTTGCTATAATAAGCAATAGGATGATCTATAAGATTATCATCATGTTGAGAGAGTATTGCTCCAACAGCAACATCACTAGCATCTGTAAATAAAAGGAAAAACGTATTAAAGTCAGGATGTGCTAAAACAGAAGCTGTGGAAAAAGCGTGCTATAAATGGTCAAATGATTGCTGTTGAGATTCTTCCAAAAAAAGGGAACCTCTTTATGCAATAAATAAACCAGAGGCTCAGCAATTTCAGCAAAGTGGGGAATAAATAGGCGGTAATAACCAACCATTCCCAAGAATACTTGAATGTCCCTTAGGCTTTTAGGGACAGGCATGTCCTTAATAGCGCTCACTTTAGTTGACAGAGGTAATATTCCTTCCCAATTGACCTTGTGACCTAAAAATTCCATCTCAGTTTTAAAGAAGGAGCACTTAGAAGGTTTTAGTTTTAATGAGGCCTGACGAAGCTGTTCAAACACCTCTTTTAAATGATTTAAATGTTCATTAAAAGTATAAGAAAATACAGTTACATCATCTAAATAAACAAGAATGCAAGAAAGTTTCAAGTCACCAAATAAACCATCCATAGCCCTTTGGAATGTAGCAGGGGCATTAAAAAGCCCCTGCATCATCCGGGTTGGCTCAAATAACCCTTCGCTAGAGATTACAGCACATTTTTGGTGATCATCAGGAGCTAGCTCTATCTGCCATTACCCACTAGCAAGGTCCATAGCAGAAAAAATTGAGATCCTGCTAATAATCAGAGAGAATCATCTATACGGGGTAATGGGTATGAATCTTTTTGAGTGATAGCATTGAGTCATCAATAATCTATAATAACTCTATGCCCTTCATCCTTTTTCTGAATTAAAAGTAAAGGAGAGGCCCAAAGACTTTGAGAAAGGGTTAGTAAGCCAGCATCTAAAAGTTGTTTCAATTCAATAGAAACCTGTGCCTCCTCAACTTTAGATTTTTGATATGTGTGAGCTTGAATAGGTGGAGCATCACCAGTTTTAACCTTATATTGTACCCCCTTCATTGACCCAAAGTCTCCTGATCCATTAGAGAAAATATCAGCATATTCCTCAATAAGAGCTTCAGCCATTTGTAATTGGTCCATACTAAAAGAATCTCCATAATCTACTTCAATTATGGCAATGATAGGATTATCCTCTAATCCTAATTCATGTAATTCTCCACAACTGGTAACTGAAAGTATCTCTTCAATCGGAATAGGGTGTACATAAGCAATAGGATCCTTTTAGTTTAAGATCATGGGTTGATTAGTGAGATTCGCTAATAACACTGGTATAGGTCCATCATAAGCAGGATCAATAATTCACGGACATGGCAAAGCCTCTAAGTGGGAAGGATTAAATATTACCCGATATTTCAAGCACATGATCCTTTGGCACTAATATTTGGACTCCAGTATTAACTATCACTTGAGACTTAGGTGGAATAGTGATGAGTATATTAAAATAATGGCATCCCTTCTTCCGCACATACAGAAGGGGATGAAGAATAGTTTTAGGTCCCACTATTTAATATTCAAGCAGGGTTATAGAGGTAGGATTTTCTAGTAAGCATGTATGACGTTTAGACCTGCCTTTTTCAGTAGGAACGTTATTTAAGAGTAGGGGCACACAATAACCTATTAAAAAAGATACTTATCCTTATGACTGATTATAGCATCAAAATCAGTCAGAAACTTCATCCCAAGAAGAAGTTCATAATTATTATCAAGTACAACAGCAGGAGCGGTCACGACTAAATTTACCAAAATGCATAGGTAGGGAAGAATAAGCCCCTAAAGATTTGGTATAAGCGGGACCAGCTGTCCCATATTCTTGGGTATGATTTATATCAGGAGAGAGCTTAATCTTTCTTCATAAGTCTGGAGGAAATCACATTTATAGGAGAACCAGTATCAATGATAGCTAGAATCTTCACAAGATATACTACTACTTTAACTCGAGTTACATCAGTTCCAAAATGGGGAATTGAAAATATAGAGGGAGTTAAAGTGGTGGTAACAGCTGGAGGATAAGAAGAAATGTTTGTATCAACTAATTCATCCGGGACATCAATATCTTCAGGTGCTGAAACTATATAGCAATTATTATCAATTTGAGATTGAGGCAAAGAAGGTTTGTCAGCATAAGGAGCCTCATGCCCTATGCTGACTTCTCTTTTTTGACTCATCTGCTTGTTTTTTCCAGCATTGGGTTTCATTATGACCTCAAAATCCACAATAAGTGCAAGGACCTCTTTTATCTTTAGACTTATTGTTAGGGAAATTGCATGGATATAAGAGCGAGGTTTAGATGTGGGAAGTGGATGCACAGCCCCATTAGGAATTTCATAAGTGCTTCTTTGATATCAAGTATGGAACAGAAATTTCCTTTACAAGCCAGAAAATTTAAATGTAATAGTTGCTGGCTATATAAAGCATTCAGTATGGTGGAAATAGCATCATCCAGAGTAAGTCGATCACAAGTTACTAAATTCTGAGCATCCCAATAGAATCGTAAAGCAAAATCTTGAATAGTTTCTCCACGATTGGTCTGAATACTCATAAAAGCTTGTTTTTGATTAGACATGATTAAATCACTTCCAAACTCCTTAATGAGAGCCGTTTTAACCTGAGCCCAAGTGGTACAGACTTTTAAATGAGATACCATAATATCTAGGGCAGTCCCTTGTAGACAGGAAGAGAAATGGGCTTTTTGATGATCAAGTAGCCCCTTTCATAGCTCGTTCATATTTAAATAAAAATGATTGGATACTTCCTCCATCAGTTGGATCATATTTGTCCTTAAAAGAGAATTTAAATCCAGTGGGTTCATTAGTTAAAACATGAACGGCTGGATTAATTACTGGTTCAGGTTTAGAGGGTTCAGATTTGGGCAAATTGATTTGGGTGGAAGGACGGTCAATTTTCTGGTGTAAATTATTAAGATCCTCTTGTAAGTGAAGAATCCATTGATAAAAGTGTTCCATAGTTGGGTGAGATTCATTACGAGAGTGGATCTCATTCTGCTTATTCTCAAGGATCCCACATTTAGCATTTAAACAATCGATAGAGGTATTTAAAGAATTAGCTTGAGTTGCTAAAGCAATTTGATTTTGTTCACAGAGACGGATCATTTTCAATTCCAGCTAACAAGTTAGGAAAGGAATGCTCAGTATCAATAGACTGAACCTCTAATGTTAATGAACATCCGTGAGCTATTGCTCTTATTTGGGTTCAAATTTTGAACTCGTTCAGTTAGATGATTAACCAACTCAGAATTATTCATAGTAGTGAAAGTATGTTTTCACAAAGGGCCTAGGAAGTAAACCTGGCAGAAAGCACCAATTGTTGGATTTCACACTGAAATCTGAGTTCAGGTACTTTGAAGGCGTCGATTTTATTAAATTTAAAGTCTAGCGTCGTCTTAGGGAGATTTCTCGCTAAGGAATGAAAATATAATTTCAACTTATTAGGTTGAATTAAAACAGATTTGTATTCGAGTATCTTTATTATTTAAAATCAGGGATATTTATAGGGTGTGATTTAGTAGGTTTTCAAAGTGATCGACGTAACACTGATGAGGAAAGATCTTTATCATTAACAGATGATTGGAGATGTCCTTGTTTTTAAGAATAGCTCTTATCAGACATGATATGATTATCAAATGTTATGATTATCAAATATTTTGATTTTTTGATGGAACCTTGTGGAAGTGAATTCTGTTTTAGACAACGGGAAATCTCCTAAATTGGAAGAGGAATCATTGAACTTAGAGGGTAAATCCTTAGACCTAAATTTAGGAGAATTAGTGTGAGATTTGGTATTATTAGTGGATTTTCTGACACAGGGGCAGATCTGATCATGGTGTGGGGGAGGGGGAATCGCAAGGTGAGAGTCACAATGAAATGGGTGGATCATTGCAAAGGCTTGAGGCCCTGCCAACTGATCCACCCTATTAGGAACCACAAACTGCAACATGAGGTCTGCACCATAAATGGCCAAACACTCTGTGAGCTTGTGGCAGAGGCATTTGGGGGAAAGGAAAGAGGGCAACCTGGTGAACTGGACCACCAAAGTGGTCTCATCTGGGAGCTGGGTGCAAATGGTGGGCAAAGGAATTTTTTAAAAAAATTAATTGAAGCTTGTCTGCTGCCACTGCATCAGCTTTAAAGCAGAAGCTGAGGTCAAAGTACCCCTTATAGGGGTGGAAGTCAGTATAGCCAGCAGGCTTGAAAACTGCTGTGGCTATCTTGATGATGGCTGCACTTGCATATGGGAAAAGATTCCCATATTTGACTTGGAGGCTGAAATGCAAATTGCTCCATGGGAGCACCAAAGGGCTCCTGAGCACCACCTGAGAGCTGGCGAGGTGGTGGGCCAAGTCCCAAGGGGGACATATCACCTAGTAGCGTTGGGAGGGCTAGAAGAGCCAGCCCAGGTGAACTTCAGTGGCAGCTAAAAGACACCAGATGTTGGCACACCACCACCACAAGCTGAGGAAGCAGGTATCAACTGCATCAACATCAGCTAGCTTTGGCTCAATTGAGCAGTTGTTTTTTATATTTTTTTAAAATCTGAATTTGGCTTTGATTTGGGTATTAAAGCAAAAGAAAGATTTCTGGCCATACTTAGTTTGATTGTGCTTTAAAATGTTACATTGGAATCAGATTGCAACCTCTTCTACATACTACTCAAGGTTAAGAGAAAAAACTGAGCTGGATGCTTGGCCACAGAACAAATATTTAATGGTTCCATCTTCCAGCTTACCTCTCCATTATGTTCAGAATTCCTAATTGTGTAGAAAGAAGATAATACTCTCTGCCCCTATGTAGATTATGATAAAATTAACAATGTCACCTCACAAATCTGCATCTCATCTATATTGAGGCTAACTTAGTTAGTTATGTTGAGAAAGCCAAAGACTTTACTTATTCTGGACTTCTTAAACGCTATAAATCAATTAAATAAAAATAAGAGACATAAATGACTTGCTAATTTCCTCACAAGGAGGGCAGTTTTAAATTTTAGGTAATCAGCTTGCTGACCTAAGATTATTTAACTTATGTGGCTGCTGGCTGGTAGGGGTTCTGGTGAACACAGTTTAGACACCAGGATACCTTCTAGAGGGATATGGTAATCTCACTGAGTAGATCTCTTCTAATACTACCCATTTTAGCATCAATGATTTTAACTACTCATCGCCCTGCTGGCGGTAAACATGTTGTCATTCTTTGACATATCTTTAGTACTTTAGCCTCTGGCACAAGGCTCAATGGAAACCCCAACCAACCCCTTCTTGGCGGTATCAGCATCAAAAATACCTTTGTATGTATGTCTTGTTCCTTTAAACCCAGACTGGTTACTGGCAATCTCCTGGCTTAACCTAATATAAGTTGAAACAAAGGTAAAAGCTTAAGATTCTGTGGTAAAAGTTTTTATATAAATATAAAAGTGAAGTTCATGTATACTTCTTGCATGAATTCAAGTATAAACTAAATGGAAACTAAAATGAAACTGGATTAGGGTATAGAAATAATGTATGGTTTTCATAAACCCCTTTTTAGTCTCTTCTTAAGTTTCTGGCTTAGTAGTGGCATCCATTTCATTAATGCTTGTATCCACAAGCTTCATCTCACAATAAACATTCCTAAACCAAATTTTTCACCCCTGGTCAATCCTTGGTTCTGTGTTTGGGGCTGCAATACCTCTTCTGGTTATTGCTTCTTACATGATTTTGAATTATACTGATCAAGTTGAGTTTTTTATGATCACACTGCTCTGATACGCCTCACTTCAGAGTCTCAATTAATTCTTGATATTGCTTGAATGCCTTTTCAGGTAAAATTCAGTTGGCAGTTTCAATCGCTGCTTTCAGGGTAATTTGGTTGGATGGTTGTTTAAATTTTTTTCATCATTGGCCATTTGTACAGAATACTATATCATTGGATAATTATAATTTTCTCACCCCAAACGGTATAATTGTGGACAAAAATTATAGATTTTGGTGGCATCATCATTTTCACTATCTAAATCTCTTCAGTTGGCAGTTATAAATTATTTTTGTGTGACTTTATCCCAACTGACTGGTAAATTACTCAAGCTGTCATTTTCTATAAAAGGTGGTTATCTCCCATTTCCGCGTTTTGATCTTATACTTGTAAACCTTTAAGTGGTTGTATACTGGTGAGGTTCCTTCCAAAGGCAAGAAATTACTTACCAGTATAATCATATTAGGTTTCACAATTTTCCCTCCCAAGTTAAGACTGGGGAATTACCTAAGGTGCAGGCATATACTCTGTTAAAAACATTATTGGTGCCATTGTCTCTTATTGAATACTCAGCATTTCTCTTGGCAAGGTTAATTGCAGGGCCAGTTCAAATAGCTTGCAACTTCTCAGTCTGGCTTCCCATTCATGATAGAATAGCACCTTGTATTCTTTGTGAATTATGGTATTATAGTTGTCTCTGACTCACACATTGACTCTTGGGGATAGTGGCATTGATATCTTTGATGCTTCAAGATGAATCTTAATCAACTCATCAGCCAACTATTACTGATAACAACTAGGTGGTTGGTTTTTTAATCTGAAGAGTTAATTGGTGTCACAGCAGGTAGCACTGCTTTTCGTCATACAGGGCCTTAAACAGAGATATTGAAATTACCTGATGATGACTAAGTCAGTATGTAGCAATATAGATGGCATCAGTTGATACCACTTTGACTTGTAGTTAAGGAGCATCTTAATCAATATTCCTAGTTCCATTTACAATTTTCATGCTTCCATTTAAAAATGGATCTAAAGAGTGGTGAATTGCTACCTCACTCTAACCAAACCACAATATTTTCATGATATCAGAGAAGAAAATTTTCCATTATCTAACAGTAAAACCTGATGGTATCTGTTGTCAGATTTCTGATATCAGACATGATGGAGGAATATTGACCATTTGACCCCATCAGCTGAATTGATATATAGACTCATTGGGGAATTCTGGCTCTGCTTCCAAAGTAACAGTCAATCAAAGTTTACAAAAAAATTAAAATTTTTGAAAATTTGACTGGATTACAGAATCCTGAGTCAATGGCTGAACCAGTCTCAGCTGAGCTGCCATGGTCAACAGCACATGACTAATCAACTCTGGCCACAGCCCCAATTCCTGTGGCTGGCCCAGTGCTGGCCAAATCTAATCCATTCAAGGATATCAAATGGATTGATGAGCAAACTGGCCAAACCACGTGAAACCTGATTTTGCTTTGGAGGAGTTCTTTGTTGACCCTCCCAAATCATGTTCCTGCCATTTTCTGCCAAAAAACGGGTTTCTCATTTTTAGAAATATTACCAAAATGGCAGTTGCAGCTGCCCCAGCTAACACCCTCCTCTACCAGCAACTTCATGGGGCAATGGAGCCCCTTGTTGAGGGTATTCCTATCCCCAATTTTCCTCATGATTTTGAGGAAGATGCAAAGTACAAAATTTAGGAGTTTGCTTTCTATGTGAGCTGCTCTTGCATTGATGCAGCAAAACCTTCTCTTTTTGACCCCAACTATTCTGAAACCTGATGGCGCATCAAGTCATTTACTTGTGTGCCAACTCTCATCATTTTTGCTGAGCATCAACTTGCTCAATATGTTGAGGCGATGGACACCGCCACCCTCATTAATGAAGAAACCCCTCAACTATACCTCCTTATGCCCCATGTCACTGATGCTCCCACCCCAATGCTGTCTGCCATGGTCCACCAGCTAAAGCGGGCGCCAGACAAAAGTTTCCCCAAAGCCTCCTCGCCATATGATATGGCTTCCTAGGCTGATAACCTAGGGGCTATATTAAGAATTTTTTTAATTTATAATCCCTTTGTTTGGCCCATTTGTGAATAAAAATGTGTGGCGGCTCCCCCTTTTGGGCTGGGCACAACTATTACTAAAAAGATATATAGACTCAAGGAGGGGGTTAATTCTATACCTCATTAAATTACCTGGAGAAATTGATAGTAAGAACAGCTCTAGTAAACTCTAATAAAGCTCTGACAAACTGAGTTAAGCCTGAGATACCCCAAGATGAATTCCTGCCTCATCAAAAATGAGGGATCATCTGAAGGTCAGGTAACAACTACTTGTAGTATCACCCAAGACAGCAAATTAAGATTGACACAAAAAAGGGTAGGAATCAATAAAATGCCAAATGAAGAACCTAGTGACACACAGTCTTATCAAACTTTGGTATCCTATTTTCTATTTTTCCTATCAAAATTATGATTTAAAGGCATTATGACATCTGGAATGTATCACCTGATTAGGAGCCCCTCTTCTGGTTTTCCCCCTCTTATATTTTATTTAATACTTTTCCTTTTGAGGTTTATATTGTTAATTGTGACTTATAAAAGAGCCCTGATCTATACTCCAACAAAGTTACTTTATTATTTCTATATCTCACTTTGGTAATTTAACTTCAAAAAGTCTATCTCACCATACTTACCATAGGACGGATATTCTAAATGACAGGTCATAAATGGTGACTTGGCATTCAAAAATAAAAATATACTTTTTGTGCAATTTAGTTGGCATCAAGTATTGACTGGCAGGCTTCTTGGGCCTAGCACCACAGAGCTTAAAAATGGAAGCCTTATAGGCTGGTGCTTACTACAATGTTTCAGCTAACGCTTAAATGTACCTACAACTAATTTATTGCACCATGGAGGATAACCTAATTGATAGTGTCAACTACTGTGTGCACAACGGAAACGGTGAAGAAGATAATTGAATGGGAATTCCATCCCTCGTCACATTTAAAGAAGCTATAGAAAATCCTATGAAGATTCCAAAATTTGTTGTCATATCTGGATCTCAAATGAAGGAGTTAAATAATTAGTTTGTGGAATCACTAACCCAAGAGAAAAAGGCACTCACAAAAGGGCATCCGCCATGGACAGATCTCTCATAAACCTGTATAAATTTTGTTCTCTCCCAGAGAATTATGGATCAAGTGCATATATGTCTCATTATATCATGCAATTGCTAGGATTTCATGACGAGGAAATCAACATCATATCAACACCCAAGGGCCCTAAGGATGGCTTATGAGCAGGTATAAATTTACCATCTCAAAGTATAGGAGAAATCTGCTGTTTGACTAAAGTGAACCATTACTACACTATTTAGCTCCATAATCAAATGGGAACATTTATTTCTGGTGTCATTAAGTATGTGGAGGAAGTTGTGAAGCTCATTTAAAAAACCATGGAGTCAAACAAAAATACCAAGCGACTAATTGACATTTTCATTAAAGTACTCCATTGACAGGATAGTGAAGCTCATAGCAAAATGGCTGCTCAAGCTTCTATTAGCCGTTACCAGGAGGAAGAGCAAATCTCCATCCTTAAGGCACAGCTAGAGCAAGCCCTATAACAAATTGACGAGTTTATGGTCCATTGAACCTCTGAGACTTCATCACTGTCACAAAATATCGTTCCTTGAGCAGCTCAGATCAAACAGGAACTAGAAAACTGAGAGACTCGGGCATCTATTCTGTTCAATACTGAGCGACTCAAAAAGTTGGAGAGAGACTTGAGAAGCAAATTTCCAGCCAGGAGGACTTTAACTAAGTCTACCATCGTCTCAATGAAGCTGAGAAACGCTAGTTTAATCTCTCATAAGAGTTAAATGCCAAGATTGACAGGCCTCCTCAAAGCACTGAATGCAAGGAGATGGAGGAGGACTTGAATTGGCGCAATAGAGTTTTGGAGCACAAAAAAGAGTTTTTGCAAATATACCACTCATCTGTTCACCAACAAATTCAAGATCTGGACATCCGCATTAAGAATTTTAAGAATAAAAAAGTCATACTTAAAAAAAAAGAAAGAATCTTCTAGATGTTAACCCAAGACTTACCCTGGAGGAAATGGAGTTACATCTCAATCCTCTACAAGACCAAATACATTGATTGTAACTCTAAATTAAACTGAGCAATGTAAAAACTAAGATTACAAAATCTGAAGCTCACTAGCACATGTCATTAATGTATTGGAGACCACTATCTTTAAGCCTACATCAAGGACAAGTTTTCAACTAGAAAAGGGAGTATTGCATTTTTTATAAGCCTATGAAGTTGCAATGGAATCTGTAACTGATCATCAAAAGTTAAGCATATTTTACCTTGTCTAAATTTTATGGCTCAAGAGTTAATGGTGCCTAATATGGATGGCGTGCATACATGGAGAGAAGTAAAGGAAGCACTTATCAAGGAATTTGGGTCAAAGAAGAGCCTGAGTATGAAAGAAAGGTCTTTATGAGAATTGCACTACGCCACAATGAAACACTTGCCAAATTTGCTGACCAGTTTGATATAGAAGTTTAAACGGTGTTTGCATCAAAGATGCTGACTCTGGATGATGCGTTGCCACTGTCATTGCTAATTTATATAGTAACCCTGACTTAGCCATGCGTGTCACATCCTTTAAACAAAGCTTCAGATCTGTATTGGACATTAAGGAAGACCTACTTTTTTAGTTGACATACACAAGCCAGAGACCTCACAAAAGGCCTTCACAAAACCTAGAGTGAAACCCAGGAAGAAGCAAAGCCTAATAAGAAGGAAAATCTAATATGCAAATACTACAAGAAGAACAATCATAATGAGGATATGTGTTTCAAGAAGAATCCTGCCCTTGCTGAGCGTGGAAAAGGAAGGTCGGCTTATGGTCAGGTACCTCTAAAGCTGACCAACACGAAGTGCCTAAAAGTGAAACATTTGCAAGTGCTCACCTCGCTTGCATTGAAAATGAACCCAATGATGACTTTGTAGAGGGTCATGAGGATACAGATTATTACATTTCTAGGTTCACCCACTGAGCTCGCCATTATGTACTGTTTAAATGCTGAATTTATTGATGACGCTCAGGTTCCTAAAAGGCACCCAACTCAGTCGGGTTATAGAGTACCCTCAGATAATTAATACATACAGAGATGCTGATCAATAACATGCCATTTTGATCAGACCCATCACAAGCATCCACAGTCTGATGAAAATCAAGAAGAAGTATCACGAAAGTGCATGAAAGATCAATGCAAAATTCCGCCTCAAGGAGGTTAAATTCCTTCCACTGAAGTTTTAGGGAACCATCGCCAAAGTTAAAGTGGTAATTCAAAAGGTCTGAGTTATGGCTATCTTGGATATGGGATCACCTATCTTTTTTGTGTCATCCCACCTCATCAAGAAGATCAAGCTCGCTCCAGACCTTGATACACTAAGAGTAAAGTACCACTGGTCCAAATAAAATAAAGGTGATAAATGCATAATTATCTAAGTCAATCTAGGTTGGAAAATTAGTATTTTCAGTTCCCACTGTTACCCTAAACAATAGTCAATATGATATTCTCATTGGGGTGCAATTTATGATCAAATATGAAGTAGTTATCAATCTAAAAGAAGGATATTTATCTTTCCTCAGCTATGTAGTTCCCATTGTCTTGATAATAATGATTCCATCAAAAAGAATCACTCTTGTCTGATGAGTACCCTGTTTCTGCTTTGCCTTTGCGATATCCTACCTCTGAAAGAAGAAAGGAAAAGCTACCTGACTGAGTAGTTTCTAAAGAGGGAATGCCATTTTATGCCACTGAGGAGGCAAAAATTAAATCAGGAGAACAAAGAGTGGTTTTTACCAACATATCACTGCTATTACCCTGATCTGCTTGCTACATATCACTAGTGTTAATGTAGTAAGTAGATTTGAACCAAAGTTTTGCCAAGAATCCTAAAACAGATTATCAGCGGCCAATTGAGATATTACTTGGGAACTTGACCAACAATGATATCCTAGATAATAAGCATCAAAAAATTAGAGAAAGACAATTACTTCCCATTGATGAAATTATAAAGGTACATTTTATTGGACTCACCTTGATCTTTCTCTACCTTATGACAATTTTGTTTGTAACATTCCTCAAGTCCAAATATCTGATAAGTTAAATCAGGTTACCTTAATAAAGTGTATCAACTACTTGAAGATTATGAGGATGTGTTATCAACGTCAGATGTTGACTATGGTCACATGAAAGACTGAACACATAGTATTGACGTAGGATATTCAACCCTTAATAGATCAAGCCATATTGGAAGTTGAAGTTAGAGGAGCAATGCATGAAGGCCGAGATCAAGCAATTAGTGGATACTGAATTACTTGTGCCCACCCAGATTCCATGGTCATCACCACTGTTACTCATCAAAAAAAAGAACGGTGGTCACAGAATAATTATGGGTTACCAGAAGCTAAAAAACCTCACTAAGAAGAACAAATATCTGATTCCAGGGATTGATGGTGCCCAGGGCTAACTCTCTGGCTCAAATTTCTTCTCTGCGATGGACCTCGCCAGCGGTTATTAGCAGATGGATCTATCAACAGAAGATTAAGAGAAATGCACATTATTATGCACAGAAGGGTTATCCAAAACCTATCCAGCTCCCACAGGGATAATGCATCGCTCCTGCCTCATTCCAACGGGCGATGGATCACACCATGCAAGATCTTAAACTTAGCTGTGTTGTCATTTACCTAGATGGCATAAAGTGTTTTCCAAAACCTTGAACAATTATCTAGACCACCTCAAGTCAGTGTTTTAACGACTGAGAGAGAATCATATTAAACTAAAAGCTGCAAAGTGTACCTTTTTTAGTAAGAGTTGGAATTTACAGGATATGCCATATTGTAGGAAGAATTTAACCCCTGTATGATAAGGTTGAAGCAACCTATAAGATGCCTGAGCCAAAGAGCCTTTCATACATATAGTTATTCTTAGTGATGATGGGATATTACCATCAATTTATTCTAACTTCGCTCAATTTACTGAAACTCTTGTCTGATCGCTTGCCAAAAAATGCTCCTTTTTTATGGGGTGTAGAACAATGATCTGCATTTGAGTCAATGAAGAGTTTGATAAAAAAGATGACCAATCTTATAACATCTGGACTATGGGAAGCCATTAATCTTGTTCACTGACGCCTCCAACTTAGATGAAAGCGCCATCCTATCTCAACTGGATGATAATGACATTATTTATTTGTTGTCATATTATAGTGAAACGCTTTCCAAAGCTGAGCAAAAATTTTAGCGTCACAGAGAAAGAGTGCTTAGCCTTTTTCTTGGTAGTGAAACATTTCATGCCTTCTTGTATGGTAAAAACTTATAATTGTGACAGACACGCTTTCCTAAAGTGGCTTCAAAATATGAAAGATCTAACAGGAAGACTAGCCATATGGAGTATCAAGCTTTAGCACTATGTCACAAATATTTTCAACCAAGCTGGAATGTAACATATGAACGTATATGTAATAACTTGATTGCCCCTTTTATATCTTAATAGTGAAGCTGAACGGTTAAATAACCTAATGATGAAGACAGACTCTTGGGAGAATGAAGATGAATCAGTTCAGATTATGCTTAGATGACGTGCTCAAAATATGAGGGTTCTCAACGGATTGCTTTAAAGTAAAAATCCAGAATCGACTAGCTACCTTACTTGTAACCTTCTGAACGGGTTTCAATTATAATGGAAGCCCACAATACTTTAGGCCTTGATGATCCAGGAAAAATTACAAATAGATCAAGGATCGCTACTAATAAGATGGAATGCTGGACTCTGTTCTGGAAGTCTTAGATGTTTTAATCCCTTGCAAAAAGCAGAAGCCGCATAAAGCAAAGAACAAGTGTCAGCCTATGAACCCTCAGAAGCCATTTCATACCATCAGAATAGATGTCGTAGGTTTACTACCTGAATCTACAGGAGGAAATTGATACGCTCTAGTAGGGATTGATAAATTTATGAAGTGAATTAAAGCAATTGCCATTCCCGCACAATCTGCTAAAACTACTACTAACTTTTTATATCAATACATATTTACTAGACACAGCTGCCCGCAGGCTCCTAAGCAATAGTGAGAAGATTTTTATGTCAAGAGTTGTGAAGACCTTAGCTACAAGCATGTGAGCTCAACCATTATTCTTATCGCCTTACAACAAATCAACTAACAGGAATGTAGGAAAAGCAAATGGGACATTGGTCTCAATATTACAACAGATGGATTTACCAATTCATCGCACTGGGACAAATACCTTCTGAGTGCATTGATGGCTTATAGATAAGTTTCCATCAAATCACAAACTGTCTCCCATTAAGGGTTTATATAGAAGAGAACCTAGAATCCCATCTTTATTAGCTCTACTAATTACCAGTGACAATACTAAAGAGCCTGAAAAAGCACTAAGAATATTACCCCAGAAGGTATTAGAGCTTCAGTTGGTTGCAATGTTAGATTTGGCCAAGATGGTTACAAGGGTAGGTCAAGAAGTAAATGCAATTTGCCAACCTACACCAACCATTGAGATCTCACACTTAGTCCTATATTATCACAATCAAATAGCGTCTTGAGAAATAATTAGATTTTTTTAGGGATGGGCCATATGCTATAACTTAAATGTGGAGACAAATACTTAATCAAGTTTTGGAAAATGGAGTAACAATCACCTGTGAGCATAGGTGATTCTTGAATCTTTACTCTCCCACCGGTATTAATAAAGGGATTGATGTTGGATATCCTGATATCAGACATGATGGGAAGAATATTGACCATTTAGCTCCCTCAGCTGTGTTGATATATAGACTCAAGAAGGGAGTTAAATCCATACCTTCATAAATTACTGGAGTAATTGATAATCAGCACAGCTTTAGTCAACTCTAGTAAATTCATTTGAGGTGGGCCGACCTGGGGACAATACTGCACTGATTAAGGGAATTGAAGAAATGGGAAAGGAGGAAAAACCCAGAAAACCTCCATGCGTGGCATATGATAGGCCAGTAACTCCATGGACCACCTTTGCTATTCTTTATCTCGGTTTGGGCATTGGTGCTCAACGCCAAAACAGTCAGAAATGTCCCCAAGCCCAAAGTTCACTATCAGTATTGTACTTGGGGAGGCAGTGGTAGAGGGTCCATATTCTAACACTGGGGTATCCTCCCCTTCTAGTCAACTATAGTAAAACTCTGACAAAACAAAATGAGTATAAGATACACCAAGATGAATTCCTGCCTCATCGAAATAATGAATCATTTGAAGGTTAGGTGACAACTACTTTTAGTGGCACCCAAGGCAGCAAATTAAGATGGACCCAAAAAGCTTTAATCAATGAGGAGCAAATGATAAACCCAGTGACACACAGTCTCATCCAACTTGGGTATTTTATTCTCTATTTTTGCCATATCAAAAGCACGATACAAAGGCATTATTTCATCTGTAATGTATCACCTGACCATGAGCCTCTCTTCTGGATTTCCCCCTCTAATATTTTAATTAATCCTTTTCCTTTTGGGGTTTATATTGCTATTTGCAACATATAAAAAACCCTGATTTATACTATAAGAAAAGTTACGTCATTATTTCTATATGTCTCTTTTGACTTGACTTAACAGGTCTCTTTCCCCGTGCTTACTATAGGAGGATACTCTAGCTGACAGGTCATAAATGGTGACTTTGCACCCTTTTAATAAAAAATTTTGTTTTGAGACTTAGTTGGCCTCAAGTAATGAGTGTTAGGCTTCTTGTGCATAGCACCATCAAGCTTATTAACGGAAGCTCTACATTTGTGCCTTACCATAACTTGATTATACAGGAATCTTGCGGTTGATCCTGTATACATCTTGATCACTAATACTATGAACCATTTGGTAAAATGGTAAATAGTCAAGATGATAAATTGAATCCACTTGAGGTGCTTGGCAACGTTCCTATCACATCAATGAATACGTTGTGGAACGGCGCTGTTAGCAAGATTTTCTAGAACTCAAAGCGCTTCTCTGGAACTCTGAAGCTCGTGCAGGGTACACAGAGCTACAGGGCTTGAAGTACTACATCTGACATTTACTCTCATTGAACCAGTTTCTTAGTTATGCCAATATTTTCTGGAATTGTCCCTGGCCAACATGCTTGTGAACTTCAATCACAAGTTCCATTTAATCATTAGTTCAGATATATGGGTACCAGCTTTACTTGTCTCACTTCTGATATTTACCATAAATACGCCGGGTATCTTTGCAACATCATCTTAGGACAGTCTCCAGTCCATCAGTTTCATCTTGACACTCCTATAAAAAACCAATCAGGTCATACAAGTGATCTTTCTCATGTGCTTGGAAGTGGAAAGTTATTAATCAAGACAGTCCATTAGCGTTGATATGCTTGCTGCATTCTCTGTGTATGATTTCAAAGTCATACCATTAAACTTACTGCCCATTGAGCGATGCATCTGTATGGATCCTTCTTGTTGTTCGGCCAGTGGAGTGACACGTGATCTATCATGACTTTGTAGTGTAATCCAAAATAAAAAAGGTCAAAAGTGCTATACTGCCTTATCACAACCAGAGACTCTCTTTCCGTCACAATGTAGTTCTTTTCAACTCTTGTAAAGACCTTGGAAAAGTACTTGAGGGGTGGTCATCATTTCTTCATCCAATTGGGTGAGTATCATTCTGAGCCCAATGTCACTAACATTAGTATACAGATAAAAACTTCTTGTAGAAGTCCAGGTAGGGTAGGATAGGTGCCCCTGCTAATCTACCTTTTGAGACTTCTAAGGCCTGCTTTTGCATGAAATCACATTTCAACTTGGTTTCCCTGTTTACAATGTAGTTGAGCGGAATAGCCAAGTATGCAAAATGTGGAATATATTGCCTATATCTATCCCACAATCCCAAGGAATAATTGGATGTCACGCATGCTTCAAGGCTGTTTCTTGGCTACTATGTCTTTGATATTAAATTTCCGAAACTTGATTACTTTGGGGATGATCTCAAGTTCTAGGGGCTGCAGATGCCTCTTCAGTAAGGTACACTTGCTTCACTTCAACTTCAGATTTGATTCTTATAGTCAGGTAAACACTAATCATAAGTGTTTGTAGTGCGTTTAGAAAATGTGATTGAACACAGTTGTATCATCCATATAAAATTAACACACTTGACAACGTAAGATCCTTAAGATTTAGTCCATTGCTTTTTGGAAGATGGCAAAGACGTTTCACAATCTCTACATCATCCTAGTAGGCTTGGACAATCCCAGTCTGATGATTTGAGCGCACTTCTCTTAATCAATAATTGAGAGCTCCATCTGCCAGTAACCACTTATCTCATCGCCAAAAAGTACTTTGAAACTCCAAGAGCTTTAATCATCATCCATTTGAGGGATTGGGTATGAATCGTTATTGAACTTTGTTGAATTATCAGTAGTCATAATCACACAGTGTGTCCTGTCCTTCTTACATACCAGTATCAGCAGTGAAATCCATGGCTCTATAAATATCAGATTAAGCCAGCCTATATAGCTGATTTAATCATTTGTTGATAACTTCATATTTGGCTTTTAATGAAGGTATTGTTTAGATTTGGAGGTAATGGCGTTTCTAGTTACCATCACATGAACCTCTTTTTTTGCCTAGTTTATAGTTGTTTGTCCAGTGCTGAAGAAGTAATTGAACTAATCCAGGAGCTTGTACAATTCTTTATGCTCCTTGTCTCTCACATCCCCAAATATTAAATTGTTAAAATATATAACAGCATGCACTGACTCAATGGAATCATAGCTTGTCAATATGGTTTGGGCGACGACTTGTCCCTTCTCTACATGGATAGGCTAGATAGTAATGTTCCTCAATATGACATTCAGTTCTCTGGTGTAGTTGGTATCAAAGAACTCAAGCTGATCTCATGGTTTCTTGTTCTCTGATGCAACTGCAACTGTAAACTTCAATTAGTGACTTTGGATTTATCTTCACACTGACTGATAGTAACATTTATCGTTGTTCACCAATTCTTATTTACATGGACTCACTAGAGCTCAGTGGTAGGCATTATTCTTCACTAACCGTGGCAGAAAGTTGCTTCACGCTCTTCTTCTTAAGGGTCAAGTGGATCTTGTAAATTGACTGATTAATTTACGCATAAGCATGTCCTTTGCTTTCACTACTTGGAATCTTCATCCATGGATGAAAGCGGTAGCTGATAGCTGATTATGTTCATGGTAATTGTGGTGAATTCAAGCTTAAAACCAAAAAATAAAAGTAGAAACTCAGTGCTGATCAAGAAGTTTTAGTGGTTGATATCCAGAGCCACTGCTTGATACATCAGAAACATGCGCCTAAAATGTAATGACAATGCTGAATATGCTCTTAAGACTCGCATGACATCTGGCACAGATTTCTAGTACTTGACATTGTAGTCTATATCTGACATGAACGTCAGTTTCTTCATCAACTTGGAGAACATAATATTGACAGGAGTTCCAGTATTTGGTACATTAAGGAGCAAGCCTTATTAATCACTTTGACTTTAATACTGCTCTTTTTAACAAGATTTAAAGTCATCAAAACGTCAGTGGCTGACTCTTCAAACAACATAGAGCTTCTTCCCTTGATATAGCCTTAGTGGTATCCTCAGTATCTGGTCCTATGCTCTTAAAGGTAGACATCTCAAGCTGCTCTACTTCTTAAATGGTGTTGATGATAGTGTAGATTGGTTGAACTATGCCAATTAGGTAAAGTTCGATCCAATTCTGTTAATTCCATTCACACATAGTCAAGCAGATACAACCACTGCACAAGGTGCCACTAGCAAGTGGTATCCTGCACTAGCTACATACTCAAATTTATGATCATATACCCCATCAGTGTGTATATTCACCCATTTCATTACACTGGTGGCATTTTAAATAGGGTATGCATCCTCTTATCAGTGACATTATATAGACAAGAAAGTTTTAAAAGTGCCAGGTTTACGTCATTTGTTGCAGGTAGGTTTTTCGAAAAGCTTGCGTTCTACTGATTTCTGAGTCTTATTACTGGGCTCTATTTTTATTATGAGCGATGTAGACAGAAATGCTAGTACTTCAAGGAGCTTGTCCTTAAGCCTTGAATTCCATCTAATAGGTTCCTTGGACATTAGGTAAGTTTTTATTGATGGCCTTTAGCGACATTGTGGCCTTGATGGCTAAGAAAATATGCATATTCAAAGCAGGATTCATATCAAGAATCCTCATTAGCACAATTCTTGAAGTTGTTAAACCAAAGTTCCTATTTTCCATAGTAAGTTTTTTAGTAGAATGTGGCATAGTTAGCAAATGACTTACTCTTTCTCACTTTCATGATAGAATTCTTGTTTCATATTATGGACATCTTAATTGCTTCTGAACTTTAACAAGAGAATGTTTCTCACTTCAGTAGAGATTAAGTTAAGTCATAAGCTTAAACTGATAATCTCTTGAGTCTCACAACTCATGAATCCTTGTACATGGCAATCCTTCTGGCAATCACTCATTTCATCCATCAGTATTTGAGATGGAAAGATAACCGAGATCCCTTCTCCTGAATCAAGCCTTGACCAATTGACTCTCAAACCAGTGTGAACGGAACTCTATCCTGAAGGCACCAAAACTATATTTGATCAGGAAGCATCACTGTACAAGAATTATTGAAATCACCTTCAGGAATCCCGTCCTCACTTCTTGTTCATGAGAGGAACTGCCCATTCTTCTTCAGTCATGAGGATGACGCAGTACAGTGAGGGTGCCGCCCAGGAGGTTGATCTGGAAGGCAGTAAAAGATCCTGACCTCACGGGGCCATGAAGGTCCCTGAGGCACCATGCTTCCACGCGCCCTTTAGATATTGACACTTTTTAACACAATTATAGCAGTCTATATACCCTCCATCTATTCATTTTTCGACCTCTCCACTAATTTTAGCTTTGAGCCCATTTTGGACTTTGGCAAAAGTTAAAAAAACTGTTACACTGATAAAAGTGGTGCTAATACAGGGATTTTGAGCTTTCTTAAGTAAAACATCTATCAAGAATAATGGAGAATACTTGCAGTCCCAAAGAACAGCCTTCTGATCAATAGAGAAGCATTTCTTGATAGATTAGTACCTTGTATTATTAAGTACATCACACGTAGCCCAAAAGTTTAGAATTTTAAACCACCTTCCAGTTCTTCCTGCCCTCAGTTGACATAAAACAATATCAACTTTAGTATAAGAACCTCAAAGACACTAAACAGTTAATCAATGGAATCTACTCTGTGGGTGCACATTCCAGCTGCTCCCATTCTTCTTCCATTCCCTCTACCATTTGGGATCTTTACACCTTAGCCCAGCTGCCAGTGAGAGAGCTAACCTTAAGACCCAAGCGCTACCTTCAGAACTTCTTTCACCAGCTATGCATCACCTCCTCCAGCTAGTTGAGCTGCACATCCATGAAGTCTCCTGGCAACTGAGTTTTACCCAGAACTTTCACTCTCATGTTGTAAACTTTTACAATGAAGCTTCCTCCTTTTTCCATGACAACCAATAAGCCATTATTGATAACTGAAAATTAATCAATGAAACCTGAAACCAAATCGCAGCGTTGGATAGTGGGATATCTGGCTATCTTGAAGACCAACTGTGTCAGAATAATCAACTCCTCAAGGATGCTTGGAACCAGTGCCTCCAACAATTTGAGATCTGTTATGAGCCCTGCAACAACACTATCAGGAGCTGGCCTCTCGCGAAAATACCTCTGTGAGTGAAATACTGTAAGGGCCAAAGAAGCCTGAAGGTCTCAAAGGGCGTGAGGGACCTGAAGGACCTGAGGGTCCCCATGGGCCTCAATGGCCCTTTGGCCCCGCGGCACTTACTCCAAGAGATCCTTATTTCCCTTGGAAAAAGGATGTTTTGGCAGCCCTAGCCCTTATGTGATCAAATATAGAATGTAGCCCAGGGATGCATTCTGAGTAGATGGGGTCCCCCCTCAACCCCAGTATCTCAGTGAAGCATTATTGGACAATAGGATAATTTAGCGCCTTTATCAAGCTTTCATATAGCTGCAGTTCACAGCTTGAGAAAATCTTCCAAGAGTGTCATGGAGCATGCTGATAATTTTAATAAGACCGACCTGGAACTCTGGGTCAGTTACCATACAGAACATAAGCCAGAATACTGCATGCACAGCTGTCCAAATTGACATGTCGAAAATGAGTAAACCAGTCATCAAGACCAGCCAGGGGATGCTTAGACCAGAGATCATCGCACTTTTTGATTTATAAGTAAGCTCTAAGACCAAAAATTTATTGGTTTTAAAGATTTCAATTAAAAAGGTGGAAATCAAGAAAATGGAGCAACAGCAGAACCTGTTGGGACCTCTGCTTATAAGCTTGCTGGAGAAAATTTCATCTTTTGTGCAACTGCATCAAGAATAATTCAAAATAAGATTTCAGATTGGGTTCCTGGACCTGATTTTCAACCAACATGGGTTTGGACTGCTTAGCTGAATTTTCTTTGGGCCTATTAATAAAATTTAATCTTTTGTTGTGTGCATGCATTTGCTATGGTGGCGACGTTTTAAGTGGATTTACCAGTTGCGCCCAATGCAAAGCCACATAAAGCTGCCAGTTGATAAAGAAATGGTTAACTGTCCCCATAACTGTTGGGGATGGGTGAGGGCTGGATGCAATGGCGGGATCACAGCAAGTTTGGGTCTTTTTGCACAATTTCTCCACCTCCTGACATCCAGACAAGTATTTTACACCAGCTCAGTAGAAGAATGTTCTGGGAGGAAAGCTGCAACCCTCAGGGGATACGCTGTAATCACCTCTAATCCACCACATGAGATAAGTCGTCCTGTGTGGTGAGAGGTATGGGTTCCAGCTTCTGCCTTTTTTTAGAGCGGAACGGGAATTGATCCCATTAGATGGAGAGGTTCCTGCCCAGGACTTACTTTATCCTTCTCTTTATAAAGGGGGAAGCACCGCTGCCAGGAACAGAGCCAGCGCAATATTCTTGTAGGTCTTGGGGAGTTTGATGGCCATGATTGCAGCATCTTTAGGAGGAGGGCAAGGGGCTTCTGGGTGTAACATATGGAATTTTTTCACCAGCTCGTGACAGTTGGCACAAATGCGAGCACAGACCCAGCTATTTTTGTATGAAGGGAAACCCTTCCAAGCCACCAGGTACTGAATCGAGTGGCAGGACCAGCGCGATTCCAGGATTACATCCGCCTCAGATTTGACTAACGCCTCCAAAAAGATGGGTTAAGATCCTTGGGTGAGGTACTGGAAAAGAGAGAAAGCTGGGAGGCATGAGAACTTGGTGCTGTTTCCTGTGGGAAGGGGGCGCCAAATCAAACGAGCCATTACCAAAATCTTCAACAACATCATGAGGACCTGACTGCTTAATGACAAACTTCTGTGAGGGGGCCTTGATGCACTGGTGGCAGGTGTCAAGTATTACCCATAAACCTACCTTGAAATCAGGAGTGGGCAGGCGCTTTCAATCAGCAAATCGTCCATAGTCAGCAATCACTTTAGTAAGGTGTTTGCAGAATAGGGACTTAGTAGCTGGATTTGTTGAGCATGCTCAGCCACTGCAGGAACCTTGGGACAAAGGAAGGGACCAGGAGAGTCGGAAAGGTTGTACCCAAACATTGCTTCATATGGAGAAACCTCCATGGAGGCGTGTGAGGAATTATTGTAGGCAAGCTGGGACAATGGAAGATCATCCTCCCAGGTGTCCTGTGCAGCGGTGGCATAACACTGGAGGTACTTCTCCAGGATTTATTAAAGCGTGCTGTTTGATTATCCAATTAGGGATGATATGTAGTGCGTTGGCATGATTGATTTTTAGAATGGACAGAAGGGCCGTCCAATTGCGTGAACTGCGGGCTCCTATTGCTCACAACCTCTTGGGGTAAGCCAAACGTAGAAAGAATGTGGCGGACAAACAGAAAAGTAGTTTCCTCTGAGGTGATAGAAGTTGAGCAGGGGATATATAAAGTGAATTTGGTAACCCGTCTACAACGACCATGATTGCATTGTGGACATTTGAAGTAGGGAGACCAACTATAAAGTTGCTGAAATTTTTTTTTAATTGTCCCTCAGCCTGTTGCAGCGGGTGGAGAGGTCTGTTTCTCCCAGAGAAGTCAAATTTTACATGAGCGCAGGTCATGCAACTTTATATCCATGTGGGGATATTTTTAGAGGTTCCAGGCCAATTTTTGTTCGTTTAACCAAGTCAAGACGCTTTTTCAAGCTGGGGTAATCAACCGCCATTGGATCATTATGATCCTAAATCACTTTGGTGTGGAGCTGGGGAGGCACCCACAACCGAGATTAAAACATAATTTCTTTTACCCCCATCGAATAGTGGGAGCATTTATGCACCAGATCTGCACGCTTCACTGACAGCTCCAAGCCTTCAGGACAAGTCAGCTGGTGAATTAAAACCCGAGCTGACAGGGGGCAGTCAGTTCTGGATCTGCTGATAAAATTGCAGGTGGGGCAATGGATAAGATTTGGGTTGAAAAGATCACTGTGGCGAGCTCTTGCTCCTCCGCCTCTGTGGGACATAAGGCGGGGTTCCTGCTCAGGAAATCATGGAGAACGTTCAGTGTCTCCTTTATAAAAATTGTACTTAAAGTTAAAACTGCATAGGTCGCGGTACGTCTGGGCCTGATGGTGTGCCAACTTCTATAGTCTAAAGAAGTACATAAGAGCTTTGTGGCCTATCTGCACTGTCACCTGATGTAAAGCGCCTTGCAGGAGGTAACGCCAATGAGTTAACGCCCATTATACAGCTTCCAGCTCCTTGTCATAAATAGCCAGTTCAGCTCTGTGGATGTAAAAATTTGGGAAGAATAAGCTACAGGATGCTCCACACCATCATGTTCCTTCAACAAAAACTCTCTCACTGCATCAGAAGAGGCGTCACATGAGATGATGAAGGGTTTGATTGAATTGGCATGCTTGAGCACTGGAGTAACGCAAATACCAGTTTGATAGTATCAAATGCTTGCTGGCATTATTTGGTCCAACGGAATGAGACATTCTTGCCAGTGAGGAGGTGCAATGACGCAGCCAATTGTGAGAGGGTGGGAGAAAATTTCTTTAAGAATATGATGGTGTCCAAAAAGCTCCACATCTTCTTATGGGTCGTCGGGTGGACCATTCAAGGATGACTTCAAGTTTGCAGGGCGGAATTGTGTAACCATCTTTTTAAAATCAAGTTAACTAAAACGGTAACCTCATTGAGGAAGTACTTGCACTTTAATGACTTCAAAAATAGGCCCTCCTTGTGCAAAGTGGCAAGCACAGCCTCAAAATCCATGGCATGCTGTTTGGGTGTTGGTGAGTGAATGAGGATATCATCAAAGTAAGTAACTGTGCACATGTTGCTCAGATCACCCAGCATGTTGTTGATCTCTCGCTGGAACGTGGCTGGCGCGTTCTTTAGCCCAAAAGTCCTGACATAGACCTGGAATTTACCCCGCCTCATACTGATAGTGATAAGCTATTTCTGATCTTCAGCTACCCATATTTAGTTGAAAAAAATAACGAAATCGAACTTTGAAAACAATATTGACTGCGTAATCTCCTGGGCAATTATTTGTTCCAACTGGAAGTGGGTAAGGGTCATGGACTGTGATATTTTTGAGGTGACCAAAATCCACACATGGATGCAGTGTGCCATCAGCCTTCTTTGTGAAAACAATGGGAGAGACGACTGGAGAGACCTCCTTGATGAGCCATCCCTTTGCAAGCATGTCGCCAATCCACACAACTAAGGCTTTAGTTTCTTCCACTGTATGGATATATAGTGGGCAATTAATGTTCACCTCTCATTGTCGTGCAGAATATAAGGTTATAATTTGAATGTGGAGGAAGTTGAGTAGCTTTTTCCTTATCAAAGATCCTCTTACACACCATCAGAGATGGGGGAAATCTGAGGCAAGTCCATGGGTGTAGCAAGTGTAAAATGGTGCCTTTTTTTGCGCTTTACCTAAAGTGTTGAGGAGTGGGAGCTCACCGCCACCATAAGCATTTATATTAATAAAATTTTTGCTGCCAAGGTAACCTTCACTTGTTGGCGTCTCCGCTAACCCACACCAAAGATAATTGGGAATACTAAGTAAGACATGTCTGAAAAATAATAATATAATTTTAAATTGCCCACTTGTAATGGAACCAGATGATGCACCTTGAAAGATGGTTTTATGGTGGATGAATCGACCATTACCTCCGGTCCAAACTCCAAAACCAATTCCAAATAATGCGCCAACTTCAAACTCATGAAATTTCTGGCCGCCCCTGTGTTTACCAGGGCCTCAAGTGACACACTTAGTGTGCGCCCAGATAGATTTCCATTGGTATCAGGAAACAGGCGTGGTCCTGCTTGTAGGTCAGTGTTTTTGGTATTGCCAAACTTATTTTGGTAATTAATGGAAGGAGGGGGAAATCTGATATGAACTCGTTATGGCTTGCTCCACTGTTGTTAGCAGACAACATTAAACACAAATTTGGTTCATGAACGTTCTGGTCTTCGGGCCCAGGATTGAGCTGAACTGTGTCAATTGGAAAGAGGTTGTGCTGTTTTTGGGAAAATCCATGACATCTCACCCTTTGGGTGAGATGGAGAGGGTCAAAGCTATGGGTTTGCTCCATTATGTCATGGAGCGTGCTGATAATTTTAATACTATCAAACTTAAACTCCAGGTGAGTTACCATCCAGAACCCAAGCCAAATTCTGCAGGCACAGCTGTCAAATTGAAATGATAAAAATGAGGAAATCAGCCATGAAGGTCAGCCAGGGGGTGCTTAGAACAGGGATTATTGCACTTTTTAGTTTTTTATGATAAGCACATGAAACCAAAAAATTGGTTTTTTACTTTTTTTATTTAAAAAAGGGGAAATTTGAGAAAATGGAGCAACAGCGGTACCAGTTAAGGACCACTGCTTATAAGCTCGCTGTGGAAAATCTCATTGTTTACACAACTGCCTTCAGGAATAAATTTTGCTCCAAGCTTTTAGATTGGGTTCTCAGACCTAATTTGCAACTGACATGGATCTGGACTGCTTAGCCAAATTTGTTTTATGCTCATTACTCAAATTTATTTTATGTTGTGTGCATGCATTTTCTATGGCAGCGACGTTTTGGGCAGACAGCTGGTTACCCAGGGCCAAGCCATATAAGGCTGAGCCCATTTGGTGGGGAAAAGGGTTAACTGCCCTGTCGCAATTCTGTATGACTGGACAACAAGCCAACATTATCCAAGCGAATCATTGGAGGAATTCTGCTGACGATTCAATGGACAGAATCTGCTAAGGATGTTTCAGAGCTATAGGTAATTGATCGCCTTAGGATGAGGAGATAATGTGTTATAATGGGTCATATCAGATTGCCTTCAAAATGAGGCAATAAGGCGATGTCAACATCTGACAAAAGCTAAAGTGGATCGCTTCAAATCAGGGCGATAAAGAATAGAAGAACAACAAGCTGAAACCAATGAGAATATGGCGGATTAAATAAATTAGGTAAAAGAGTCAATACTGATGGGGTTCAGTGGGATATCAGCGAAATGAGGGGATTGACCAGAGGGAGGTTTTTGAGAGAAAGAAGAAAATAGGAAGAAGATGGTAGCAGACTAGAAGAAGATCCGCTGATTTATTATACAAAAAATAAAAAGAATTGTCTTGGGGGAATTGCTCCCATTTTATTATAATATTAATTGTTTACAAGTGGCTTGAGGAGCTGGCGATTGTCATATCATCCATTCCAATTGTTTAATGGCCGTAACCCTGTGCAAAAAACCTTTCAGCGGATATATATGGAATCACTGAGATTCAACAGTAGTGCTCACTACAGGGGGCCCATTGACCAATAACTTTACAATGCAAACTCAGTCACCGGCCATGTCGCATACAGGTTTCTTTGGTAAGGAATCTGAATGACATGCTGGGCCTGTTGCATATGAAGAACTGAGACTCGCATTAGATACTATGCTCAAAAGGCAAGATGAGTTGCTTCAGAAGGTTTACAGTAATAAATTGCTGCCATTTGATCATGAAGGAAATATTCATGGGTTCTTTTGATGATTTGAGTTTGTGACTGAAGGAACTTTGGATTGGCGGAGGGCGAAAATATTGCTCTACTCCTTGGATGTTAGGAGTGCTGATCAAGTCATGTGTTACCTTTCAGATAGTTCCAATTCATACCAAAAATTTAAGGAGATGATGTTGCAGTTGTTTGCGGAACCACAAAACTGTTGCAGCGGAAAGCCAAGTTCTTGACCATCAGGTTTCAGCGAAATGAGACTCTCACCGCATTCACTGAGTGATTTACAAAGGAAGAACATGTGCTGATTGGGGCAGGGATTTTATCCAAAGTTAATGTGTGTATTTCCATGGCCTTGGCGGTGAAGCCATACCCTGAAATTTACAATGTCATGGCCCCATTGTTGGAGGACGATGTACCGCTTCTTAAACTTGTTCAGTTTGTACATCGCTTAGCTGTAACTTTCCCTCCACCCAATACTGAACAGATCCATACTGTTGCTGTTGTTAACCCTAATAATGTGGGGGAGTCAACCGGTCAGTGCGGGTTCCGTCAGGCTACTCACCACAGTCCAACGGTCATTTCTTAACTTCTGATCAACATCTGACTAACTACCATATTGGCCCAAATATGCTGATCAGCGGCAGTTGTTCTACCAAGGGGGGTCTGGTTACGCCGATTCTTTTTGGAACCACCTATCAAGTGGACCAACCTATATTAAGCACAGCTGTAGGTCCTATGGTATAAGTTGTTTTAATTGCGGTCGCACTGGGCACATGGGATAATGGTGACCCAATTGACAGATCCCTTCCATACAATGGGAACAAGGCTATCAAGGAAAAGTCAGAGTGGATTAGAGATGGGACTCTCTACTTCTGCTATTTTGAATTCAAAAGTCCCACCTGAATCTACTGTGTTAATTGTAACAGAAGCCTATAAGTATGACGATACATTCCTCTAATAACAGCCAGTTGGGTGAGTAAATGTGCTGACCCAAGCACAAGTCGAAGAAATGGCGGACAAAGAATCTCCTGAGTGACCGAAGCTTTATGCTTGTCAAATATTTGACTAAAGTCTGTCAGACCAGTTAGAACCATTTGCAGATGCTTTGTCCCTGAAGGGAGTAGATGTCGCCCTTCCAGTGGATGCTATTAACACACAATATCCTAAAATCAGTGCGGGTATTATGAGTTTACTTGGAAAACATGAATCACTGAATGTACATGTAGTTAAAGCCAGCATTCTACTTACTCAGAATGCACTTATTGGGACGTTGTGTAGCTAAAACTCAAGTACTCGTAAAATTGATAAGGATGCTCTTGTTAATATTGTCTCCACTAAATTGGTGGCGAAGTTGCCCTTAAAACCTGACATAGACCACTGGATGGTGTATGGGACTGCTGGAGCTAAAACCACAGTCTCTGAGGGAGCATATAGCGCACTTCCCTTGTTGTTCAGATCCATTGTTGTGGTGGCTCCAGAAGTGGTATTACCAAATAGAAATTATGATCTGTTGATTGGAACTGCCTTTATGCGACACTATGGAGCTGTTGTTGACATGATGGAAGAGACCTTAGACATTTTGGGACAGCAGATCCCAATTTATTTCGCCTTTAGTGGAGTGCCAAAGGGCTCAGGGCATATGGGACAGATCAACCTTGCCTACAGCGATGAGGTGATTCCAGTGCACTATCATTGATTAAAAGGGAAAACTTGGGCTCTCCCCATCAGATATACTTATATCAAGGGTTACCGCTAAGAGCATGTGGAGCTATATCCATTCCCTCTGGACATCAAGTAATAGTAGACACTAAGTTAGCGGTGGAAGTGCCAACTGGGCTCTATGGGGAGATTATTGAGCCTTATCAGCAATCACAGCTTGAGCCCCACATGGCTCCAGGAATCATACTTCCAGGCCATGGGGAGATCAAGGTATTGATAGAAAATCTTCAGAATAGACCAATTCAAATCCGCTGGCATCAAATTATAGCTATCTACATCTAAACTAGTTGAGGAGATCAACAAGGTTATGAGTTTGGTTCTCTAGATGAATTTGGTCTGCCCATCGAACTGCATCTTTGTGCAGTGGTGGTTGTACCACAGGAGAATTTAATGGGGTTATCTTAAGACCAGAAGGAGCAGGTGGAAGCTTTATTTCAAAAATATAAAGAGATTTTTGCAGTTGATGATCATGATTTGGGGTGCGCTCAGGGGGTTGTTCATTGGCTGGACACTGGAGATCATCCCCCCATCAGGTCTTGACTAATCCGCCGATCAAGGGCAGTGAAGAAGTTGTCACTGAGGAGATTGAAAGGCTGCTAAAGCAAGGAATGCTCGAACCATCTAAGAGTCCATAGGCTCCACCTGTCCTAATTGTTAAAAAGAAGGATGGCACTAACCGCGTAGTAATAGACTACCAGAAGCTCAATAATATCACCAAAAAAGACTCATAACCTCTGCCGCGGATTGATGATTCACTGATTCAGTTAGGTGGAGCTCACTACTTCTCAAAAATGGACTTGATATCTGGTTATTGGAAAATTGAGTTACCTGCAGCAGAACAAGAAAAATGCGCTGTAATCACATTAAAAGGTCTTTTCCAACCAACTCACATACTGCAAGGGCTGTGTAACGCCCTGGCTACGTTTCAACAAGCAATGGATACCATACTGGGTGATCTGAAGTTGTCATGTGTTCTTGTGTATTTTGATGATATTAATGTTTTCTCCTGAACATTCACTGAGCACCTTATCCATTTGGAAGAGGTATTTCGCTGACTGTCTGAGGCCAATATTAAAATCAAGCCTCAGAAATGTCACATCTTCAAGGATCAGCTTGAGTACCTTGGGTTTTGTGGTGGATGCGACTGGGCTAAGACCTCAACCAGCCAAGGTAGAGGCTATCCAGAAGATGTCTAAGCCAGTTAGTAAGCGGGACATTCAGGTGTTTTTGGGAATGGTGGGTTATTACTGACGCTTCATACCCAATTTCAGTTGCATTGGAGGTCCGCTGTTTGAGCTACTAAAAAAGGATACCATGTTTGAATGGACGGAACAATGCCAATGCGCCTTCAATACACTACAAATGACATTAATTAGTGCGCCCATGTTGCGCTATCCTAATTTTGTTAAGGAATTTATTTTGCAGATGGATTCGTCACTTTCCACTTTTGTGGAAGTCCTGTCTCAGAAGGACAATGAGGGGGAGGAGCACCCCTGGCGTACTGTAACTGTAGCTTGAATTGCTATGAACGAAATTACACCATAACAGAGTGAGAGTGCTTAGCGGCGATTTATGCATATAAGCAGTTTTGAGTCTACATGCATGGAGTAAAGTTTAAAGTCATAACGGATCATGCATCATTGCGCTGGTTGCAGAACTTAAGAGAGCCTGAGGGGCGACTGGACCGAGGGGCTCTTAAGCTGCAAGCTTATGACTTTGAAGTTCTTCACCAACCAGGAGCAAAACACCAAAACGCCAATCGCTTATCAAGATTGCCAACCATTGCAGTTATGGCGAATTAAGCAACATAATGTTTGATAAAATGCTCAGCGGAAGATACAAAGATGAAATGCCTCAAGTAATCAAGTTACTAGACGAAATCAGGACTAATACATTCCTAAGAAATGGGGAATTGTATAATCATATAGGGGACATTACCATAAAAATCCCAGGACCTTCCACACGCCCAAATATTATTATGAGCGCACACCAAGAAGTTGGCCATGGTGGAGTCTGAAAAACTCTTAAATTGTTGAAGCCGAGGTATTATTGGGAAAGCATGCAATTTGATGTGCTTGAGACCCTGTCTTGCTGCCATCAGTGACAGGTGGAGAAGCCGTTCCGTCAGAAGACTTCATACCAGTTAGTAGAACCTCTCTTTGCTTGGCATACAGTCTCTATTGATATCGTGGGACCTCTGCTGACTGGAGCTAACCAGTCTAAGTATATCCTGGTGGCAATTGACCACTTAACTAGGTGGGTTGAGACGTGAGCCATTTGGGATCTGTGGGCAGTTAATGTGGCTAAGTTCATAATGGAATGCATCATACAGTGTCACGGCTGCCCACAGTTTATCCTTACTGACAATGGAACTAACTTCACCTCTCACATTTTACACAAGATCAACGAATTGATGGCCATCCACGGGGTCCTAACAACCCCATATCACCCTGAGTCCAACAGTATGGTTGAATGGGTTAACAGGACTCTGGTGAATATACTACACAAGTTGGTTACAGATAGACCCTCCAATTGAAATACTCTTTTTTCTACCGCAGTGTTCACCTACAATATTAGCTACCACTCTGCCACGGGAAAAAGCCCCCTCCAATTGCTTTATGGACGGCACCCCGCTCTTCCTGCACTGCTATATGCCTGTGTAGAGAACACCGGCGGAATGTATTGACAATGACATTTAACCACCATTACAAATACTCTGATAAAATTACAAACTGAAGAATACTCATTCAGCTTAGCCGAGAAAATCAAAAATCAGGCTGCTGATCAGGTACAGCGGAATGGTCTAGCACAGTTCAAAGATGGAGCTATGGTGCTATTCCACAATCGGCATGGGTTTGGGAGGAAGCACAAGCTAGCTAATATTTGGATCAGGCCATTTGAGATAATAGAAAAAATGGGAGTTGACGCTTATACTAACAAGGATCCTTTGAATGGTTGTATTATAAATTGGGTGCACGCAAAAATTCCTTCAGTCATATAAGCAGTAATATAGCCTCTCCAAAAAGGAAAAAGTGTAACTGCTGATGATGATGATTTAAAAGAAAATATCTTATGTAAAGTTTTATTACGTTTAAATGGGGTCGTTACTTGAGGTCTTTTGCTTTTCTGTCTTCATCTTCCTGTCTTTTTTTGGCTTCTTATGGTGTTCTTTTTGTTTTAATTGATGGGACCTTTGTTTCTTCTTCCGCTTCTTAGGGAGTGCCGTGGTTTCTACAGGCTTTTCTGGGTTGGGGGTGAAGTCAAAGGCTGCCGAGGTGAGAGCAAGGGGGCTGACGTCTGCTTCAGGGCCACTGTGCTAATTCAAGGAGGGGAGGCCAGTGCGATGGGACTGGAAGAGGAAGATGGACTAGGGTTCCATGGTAACAGGCGATGTGGTGAGAGCTTGGCTAGCTGATTGAGTCAAAACCGTTCATGTCCCACTAGGAGAAAAGCTTGCAACCACATGCATTGACAATCCCATGAAATCAACAAGTATGCTAACAGAGGGGGTCAGAGTCATAAGGGCTGGTGGGTAAGCAGGTGAGTTCCAGCTTGAGGCGAAAAAGCTGCGTCCATCACCAGGCAATTTACAATTAAGTCCTCCATGCTCAGATATGCTATTGGAAAAGGAACAATTGCGGTGAATGCCACTCGCTGGGACCACTCTAGGCTGTCCAGTGCAGCTCTATTACTGAACCTAAAGTGGTTGCAGGATGCAGAATTAAGTTACCTAAGAGCGCCATGATGGGAAGGTACTGTGATGGTTAGTCGGTGCTGAGGGCGGTGAATGCTGCAGTGACCCCAGAGTGAAGACGAGCTAACTGATTGTTGCAGAAATTTACCCCAGGGACTAGAAGTGGGTAGGAGCACGGGGTAAGGACCCTGACCAGCTGGATATCACCCACTGCACAAAGCACAGCATTCGCTGAACAGACAGAGCCATGGGATGAGGCTCAGCAGGAGACGGAAGCATTAAGTGACTAAAGCCACTCGCCAGGAGCTGGCCACTTCGTTATACAATGGCCCTCAGGTCCGCTCCCTCCCCAGCGTAGCTGGGCCACTATCTCTCCAAAGGGGGCGCGCCAGAAAGCCAAATGGCCGATGAATTTGGGAAGAAGCTCTTCCTGGGTTAGCACGGTTGTGAGGTCCACGCCAACCTCATCCTCATCAGCTGGGGGAAAAGGAAACTGTGGAAGAGGGATGTGGCCTGGGTCAGGTAACTCTGCATCAAGCCACAGATGGTAGAAGAAAGTGAACTCACAGACTTGTGGCTGTTGGCGCATGATGGTTTGCATGGTTTAAAGGAAAAAGAGACGTACAGCTTATCATTCAGTCAAAGGGGGTAATGTCGTGATTCTATATGACTGGATGACAAGACACCATTATGACCAAGAGAATCTTGGAGAAATTCTGCTGAAGGTTCAATGGACAGAATCCGCTGAAAATGTTTCAGAGCTATAAGTAATTGATCGCCTTAGGATAAGGCGATAATGGGTTATAATGGGTCATATCAGATTGCCTTCAAAATAGGGCGATAAGGCGATGTCAACATTAAACAAAAGATAAATTTGATCGCCTCAAATCAGTGTGATAAAGAATAGAAGAACAACAAGCTGAAACCAATGAGAATATGGCGGATTAAATAAACTAAGTAAAAGAGTCAATACTGATGGGGTTCAGTGGGATATCAGCGAAATGAGGGGATTGACCAGAGGGAGGTTTTTGAGAGAAAGAAGAAAATAGGAAGAAGATGGTAGCAGACTAGAAGAAGATCCGCTGATTTATTATACAAAAAATAAAAAGAATTGTCTTGGGGGAATTACTCCCGTTTTATTATAAAATTTTAATTGTTTACAAGTGGTTTGAGGAACCAGCGATCATCATATAGTCTGTTCCAATTGTTCAATGGTTGTAACCCTGTGCAAAAAATCCTTCAGCGGAAATATACGGAATCACCAAGATTCAACGTGCCCCATAACTGTTGGAAACAAGTGAAGGCTTGAAGCCATGGCAGGGTCCCAACGGAATTTTGGGCCATTTTTCACAATTTTGCTACATCCGGCAAACCCTCCATATAATTTCCACCAGCTCAGCAGAATAAAGTGGTGGGGGAAGCTGCAACTCTAATGGGGTATGCTGTGACCCACCTCTCATCAACCATATAGGCTAAGTCGCCTTGGGTGGTGAGAGGCACAGGTGCCAGCTTCTGCCCCTTTTTAGAGCGGAACAGTAATTTAAGTCCATATGGAGAGGTTCCTGCTCAGGACTTACAAAGGGTTTGAGAACTGTTTGACCACCCTTGAGAGCCAGTTTCTCCTTCAGGGCGCCTGTCATAATTTGGAGATATATTGGCTATACGCCAAAGGGGTTTCACAGGGTCAATCCCACTTATCAATGGATAGAATATGCGGATATTGTCTGTCCCTGAGATAAACCTAATAAATATAATAAATACACAAAGCAATTTCTTTGGTGACAACACTTTAGTTATATATTATACAACACGCTGCTCATACTGGTAACTCTACTCTTCCCATAGTACTCACTCTCTTTTCTGTAATCAACTGACCTCATTCCTTATCTTCACCTCTCACTGATATCTTCGTTGTTTCTGCTCGTCTTTGACCCTTCTGCTTAGTTACTTCTTATCCACTACTTTTTTGAGTTTTTGCCTCATCAATGAAGCTCTGCAGAATTCCTCCCAGTTGCTGAGGTTGACTCTCTTGGCGTCAACTCATTTTAGATTAATCCTTATATTTATTTAGGCCTAATCTTGACATATAACTAATGATCTGCCAGTAGCTATTTAGTTTTATAGTCCATTCATATAGATTTCTTGACAGCGCCAATAAAAGCCTTAAAGGACAAGTTTCTCATAGGTATTCCATATCCATCCTCAATCAAAACTAGGATAATATCCTAGAAAACTTTAAGAGCCCAAGATGATGGTTGGACCATCAAATCCCTGAAACTATGCAAAAACTGAAATCTGTGAGCTGATTCTAATTCCTGGCATTAACATCCTCTCCACTCCTCTTCTAAGTAACTCAAGCCTAGTTTTAAAGAGAAGTTCACCACTGTTCAGAAAAGAATCGCCTCTTTCCTATATGCCTACAAGAGTTCCATGGAAGAAGCCATTGACTGACAAAAAAGTTTAGCATATCCACTACTGCCTCAACAGAAATGCTTAGGAGATCATGAATCCCCACTTAAAGGATTGAAACACCTGAGAACTTGTCCATATGGCCTTAATCCAATAATTTGGCAGCAAAAAACCCTGGCCAACAAAAACAAGCATTCATGGGTATCAGCCTGAATAAAGGGGAGAGCCTCATGGAGTTTGCCACCTGCTTCTATGCTCAAACGCAGCCCTTGGTTACCACCAATAATATTACCCTGGATGACGCCATTACTGCTATTATCTCCGCATTATAGTCTAATATCAGGATCTAAATGAATATGATCGGTTAAAACTGGTTTTACCTGCATTTGAGAAATTAAGGAAGCAATAAACGAGATCCCTGCATCAACCCTGAACTCCAAGGATACCCCTTCGGATTCCTACAACCATCCTCAGGTCCATGTGGTCAAAAACCAAAAGAAACCTCAACTCTATTGCACCTAATGCAATGGTTTCTGACACAGTGCTAAGACCTACTGGAAATGACTTGCCAAGGAGGCGGAAAAAGAGCCATCAACATGAAGGACAAGGCACTTCATGTTGACATCCCTACCACGCTTCAAGAATTTCCATGACCTTGAATGAACCTGGAGCTATCATACATGAAGAAGTTTTGGTACCAGTTGATAAAAAAATTGATATTGCTTACTCTTCATCTGATGACTCTTACATGCTTCTTACGCTACCTTTCCAGTTTGGATGTCAGGTTACCCACGTCGCAATTTAAGTCCATAAGATTATGGTTCTCGCCATAGTTGAGAGTGGCTCTCCAATAAACGTTATATTATCCAAGTTGATAAAGCGTATCAAGTTTTTCTAGATTTGCCACACCATTTGGAGTACGTCACAACTGGCCCACAATGTAACCAATCTATAGGGGCCTATCTCTTTCTACCTATCTAATTTGGGAAGCTACCTGTAAATACCCCCACTGTAGCACTGGATAACCTGAACTATGACCTACCTCTTGGAACTCAGCTTTCTTGATACTATTCAGTCGTAGTACAATATGATGATGAATTTTTATCTCTCTTGGGACATTGGATCCCTTTTAAACTTTTTAAGCTTCCTGCAACTCTAAAAACTGAGGTCAAGGCCTGAGCTTGTCTACTAGAGAGTGAGAGCTAAATTGACTGACTTGATCCCATATAAAGGGATCTCAGGTCTGGCTGCCCCCACCTGCTGTTGAAGTACAAGAGAGCATGCCGATCTAGTTACCTAAGAGTGATCACTATACCTCCAAAGTCCAAGTCATTGTTGACACCTGGGTCCATTTTGATATCCCCTCCAAGTACCTGTGGGAAATCTGAGGCCTTTACAACCTGTTTGCCAAGGAGGCTCTTTCCTGTTCAGGAATCTTAGATCCAGCTGGTGCTGATTCTAATTCCTTATTATTATCTAACCTTACCAACACAAGATGGTAGGCCCCAACAGTCCCGCCGCCTATGTCCGCCTACTGTCAGTAGAGTCTGTCAACAACGTCCATAGTTTTGGGAGTCTTAAGGACTTTAGATTGGAGACGCCTTCAATGGTGGCCCTGGTCAACACCAGTATTGGAAAGGACCTCTCTGAAAATCAGCAGCTCACAGTTCAATAATTATTGGAGGAGTATTCAGAACTATTTTCGGCCTTTAACTACGGCTTTGAAAAAATGAATTGGGTATTACACCATGTGGAGGTGGGGGACACTCCACCCTTACAGTCCCAACATTACTGTAAGATCAAGGTTGAAGAAGCTAAGTGGTGGTAGTTCTTAAACAGCTACTTAAAGATGGGCTATTGTTACCTTCACAAAGTCTTTGGGCCTCTCCCTTCCTGATGGTTTAGAATAAGGATGGCAGCCATTGGGTGGTGATGAACTATTGACAGCTCAACTCCATCAATCAAAAGGACAATTATTTTTTCCCAGCATTGAGAACTCTCTTTGCCTGATCTCCAGATCGCAGTGATTTTCTGCAATAGACCTTGTCAGTGGGTATTGACAAGTGGAGCTCCCCCCAAGGATCAACTTAATTGCGCGATTATAGCCAATGAAGGGCTGTTCAAGCCCATAAGGATGCCCCAAGGGCAACTGTAACGCTCCGGCCACTTTCCAATGCTCCATGGTTGGGATCTTTGGGACTTGAAGCTGTCATGAGTCCTCATCTACCTTGATAACATGATCGCCTTCGCAAGAACTTTTAATGGACACGTCAAGCATCTTCAGGGGGTTTCAACTGGCTCTGGAAGGCCTTGATAAAGCTCAAATCCTTGAAGAGCTCTTTTTTCCATCCAGAGATGGAGTTTCTTGGACACAAGGTCTCAAAATATGGCATCCAGCCCATGCTAGACATGGTTGACGCCATAACAAAGATGTTGCGCCACCAAGTCTAAGGAATAAGGTATTCCTTAGCATGGTGGGATATTTTTGTCAGTTTATCCCTCAGTTTGCTGACCTAGCTGAGCCTCAATTTTACCCCTGCAAGAGAACGTGCTTTTTAATGGCGGCTAGAACAAGGACAGGCTTCTATGCGTTGAGGACCTCACTTTGTACTAAGCCCATTTTAGTCCGCCATTGTTTTACCGACCCTTCTTGTTGTTCACAGATGTGAGAAATGTCGCCGTTGGGCCATTCTAGCCTAGCATGACGAAAATCAGGTTGACCACCCGGTGGCCTCTTTTAGCAATACTCTGAGTAAGGCTGAACGGAACTATATCATTACTAAGCGGGAATGCCTGGCCGTCCTGCTAGCCACCAAATACTTCTGGCCCTATCTCTATGGCACCCACTTTACCATTATAAACGATTATTCCTCAATCTGGGGGCTCCAGCAGATGAAGGACCTGAATGACCGCTTAGACAGGCAGGCCTTAAGATTGCAGAGCTATGATTTCGCTATTGTACACTGCATAAGCGCAATACAAAACGCCAAAGGCCTCTTTAGGATGCTGATACTGACTTCTTTGGCACCCAAAGAATACTTACTGTATGATCTGATTGGCTGACCTGAATGCTGGGAGTTAAAAACCACTGAGGTCCAAGCTGAACTCCAAATGTTGACCTGAGACACTCAGATAAATAATTGGCTGCTATATAGAAGATTAATAAGAAATGGCTTCCTTATTCCCGACCTTATTCTCAAACTGACGTCATACTAGAAAGCCATACTACTTTGGGACATGGGGCAGTTAAGACGAACCATAAATGGTTGAAGTCGATATATTACTGGTACCAAATGTGGAAACCATCCAAGAGGTCCAGGATGCCTATTTAACTTAATGATACCAAGACCTGGACAGTCCTTGGTATCAACTCTCAGTCGTTGCCCCAATGGGACCCTTTAAAATCAGCATAGATGTAATAGGCCCTCTTCTCACTGGATTGCATGGCCAAAAATATATTTCCTAGCTGTGGACCATCTGAACAAATGGGTCAAAACAATTTCGGTCCCCACTGCCACTGTAAAAGCCACGGCTCCTTTCCTTACTCAATCCGTTTTCACTTAATATGGATTTCCACAAATCTTTACTTTCAGACAATACATTAAATTTCACCTTGCAGGTAGTCAAAGAACTTAGTTTACTTTTTGGAAATAACCAAAGCTTCGTTGCCTCCTATAAACCATCTACTAACAGGGCGGTGGAAAGTGTTAATGGGACCCTTATCTCTATCCTGCAGAAGGTGGCCGCCTCTGACTCTGCTCACTGGAATCATTACTTACCCAGCTCTTTGCTTACCCATATGATAAGCTACCTTTGAGTCATTGAAATGTTTATCTTTGAAGCCCTATATGAACGTGCTCCCCAGCTCCCAAGTAGCATTTAGCTTTTGCTCAAAACCTCCGCTCCTGAGAACTCTGATTTAACTATGAGGACCTTAGTTGATGAAATTTTCCGGCCTCAAGCCCTAGTCACTCAAGGCATTGTTACCACAACTGGAAGGGAGACATCCCAATTTATTGTTGTCCAATACTCCTTACCTGTTCTTCAATTAGGTGACCCAATTCTCAACTATCAACATTGACCTGGAGGTCAACAGAATAAGCTCACTGTTCTTTGGTCTGGACCTTATAAGGTTAAACATAAGGTGAACTCAAAGTACACTATTGATGACGTCAATCAAGGGACAGTAATGATTTGAGTGTATGGCCATTTCCTCCAGCCCTATACCCCCCTCCAACAATAACTCGATGAAGGGCGTTTTCAGGATTTGAGATGATGAGCAAGCCAAATCTCTGCACCTGAATCGAGCCTTGACTTATTGACTCTTGAACCAGCATGAACAAAACCCTATCCTGAAGCACCAAACCTAGATATGATCAGGAAGCATCACATGTATGAGAATCAATAGAATTGCCTTCAAAAATCCCATCCCCTCATCTTGAATCACAAGAGGCGCTGCCCCCACTGCTGTAGCCATGAGGATGATGCAGTACAATGAGGGTGCTTCCCAGGTGGTTGATCTGGAAGGAAGTAAAGTTCCTGATCTCATATGGCCATAAAGGTCATGAGTCAACATGCCCTACACGCCCTAGAAAAATTGATGCTTTCTGACACAAAAAAGTGGTCTATATTCCCTCCATCTTTTCATTTTTTGACCTCTCCGCAAATTTTCATCTTTGATCTCATTTTTGGACTTCAGCGACAGTCAAGAGTACTGCTATACTGAAACCATCCATACTGTTTTGTACATCTGTAGGAAACATGTAATGCTTCCCTTGACAGGTTGTACATCATATTGAAGTATGGCTTAAAGTCCAGGTCCTCTTCATTAGGTTTGGCGTTCAGTATGAACGTTGGCATGAGATAAATTGAGTAGCCTAGATCAGTATCTCTAACTGGGTGGCTGCTTGAGATGAGGTAGGTTCTGGTTGTAGTACAACCCTCAGTTGAGCTTTCAACTCATCCAGATTTCTGTCAATGGTGTAAAGCATGGAATTTTGCTGTTCTAAACGCTCTCAATAATTGTTTAAGTTTTAGATGTTTATTCAATTTTGTTCTCAAGGTATATTATTCATTCATTCATCTTTTTAAAGGTGGTATCATTACTTCTTATAGCTGAGGTTCCATCCACAATTGTGCGGCAGCGCATGCTCTTCCAGCGGTTAGCTTGACATGCCCAAGTAGGTTTCATAAATTTAGTACTTCATGTTTCAATGTGTTGAGTTTAGAATAGGTGGTTTAAACCTCTATTGTCAGTAGTTCTGTAGGAAACCAGCCAATTCTTACTGGTTGGTGCTTTATACCTTCTGAATTCCACAAAAGTTTGTAATCAAATTTAAGTTTAAACTTAAATTTAGATTTAAAGCTCTAATAAATCAGGGTTTTCATTGATTTTATTAAGAGCATGATAAAAGGAAAAACGACCCCCTAAAAATCCGACCATTCAGTATCTAAAGTATTTAGAGTGTTGGGGGAATTTGAGGATATGTTTGGAATAGCTTAGCCTAGTCTGAATTAGGAAATATGAAGGACCAGTGTATCAAAACTCGGGATACTCGCTTCATGTTAGCAGAATGAGGGAGGGGATTTTATGATGGCCAAAACATACCCATGAGGTAACAATTTATGAACTTTAGCCAATCCCCATTTGAGAAATTTCTTTCACCTTGGGGGACCCCTGCCAAGCCCATAAAAGGGTAGTCCCGCATAGGTGCTTTGAAGGACTTGGTTATGGTAAGGGGAGTACCTTCTGATGGTTGCCCCAAGGTCCATCATGTGATCAGAGTAATCTGACCGTTTGATTTTATGTTTAGTGCTATTGCAGGTTTCAACTTGGTGTTACCCCAATTAATGGGGCTCCACTGAGAATTAGCCAGGGTCTTTTGGCCAATATCCTCAACATCAAAATTTCACTATTATTAAAATTATTCTTAGTAACATCAGAAAATTGCAAATGGCCAACATTTCCCCTTTTTGGCTGTATTTGACCCAAAATATTCTTAGTTTTCAGCTGTGAGGGCAATTGTCCGATAAGTTCAGAAAAATCTTCACCATTATAAGCCCCTATATCCTCATTGGAATTCTGTTCTTGAGGATCCTCACGCTTTTTAACCTGGTCTGATGGTGTCACTCCAGTAGTGAGCACCACAACTAGCTTGCCATCCTTTACTCTTCTAACTTGGGTGTTCAACTGGCTGGTGAGAGGTTCTGTAAAGCACAGATTAGACACCAGGTGACCTTTTAAGGGGACATGGTGACTCTCAATGAGTAAATTTTATTCTGATGCTACCCAATTTAGCATTAATGGCTGATTGGAACTGCTCATAACCCATCTGGCAACAATATTGTTAACACTCTTTGACATAACTTTAGTAAGCCAGCCTCTAGCACAAGTCTCAAAAAGTATTGACTAACCTCTGTATTGGTGTTATCAGCAACCAATTTATCCTTCCAAATGAGTACCCTGTTCTTTTGATCCTAGACTGATTATCTGCAATCTCATCACATAACCCATCATAAGTTTAAACAATGGTAAAGCCTTGAGATTCTGTGCAAAATTTTTTTATAACATATAAATAGAATTATTTTTTAACTTCTTGTATGAATTCAAGATATAAATAAATGGAAATCAATAAGAAATGAGAATAGGGTATTTTGATATCATAAGGCTTCATGAACCTTTTGTTAGTCTCTTCTTTCTCTTCAACTTGGTAGTGGCATCAATTTCACTTTCAGCTTGTATCCATGAGCTCCACCTTGTGGTGGACATCCCTGAACCAAGATGTTCAGTAGCCCATGGTTCAATCACCGCTTCTGGGATTGAGGCTGCAATAAAACTTCTTGTTCTTTCTACTTCGCCTGATTTGTATATTCTGATCAATATGAGATTTGTATGATGGTGCTGCTCCAATGTGCTTCGCTTTGGGGTTTTAATTGACACTTATTATTGCTTGATTGCCTTTTTGTAATTTTTTGATAAAAGATCTGACTTTTCCATTGAGGAAACTATGTTCAGATGGTTGTTTATTCATTTCTTCGTCATTGAATTTTTTACAGAATTACTCCATTAACAGATTATTATAAGTTTTCTTCCCCCAAAGTTATAATAAAGGTAATAAAAATCCTATTTTTTGACGGCATCATCATTCACCTTCATTATATTAATCTCTTCAGTTGACAGGTATCAAACTATATTGGGTGACGGCATCCTGATTAACTAGTAAACTTCCTAGGTCATTGTCATTTATATGAGTGGGTTCATCGTCCTTCTCCACGTCTTGATCTTTTATATGTAAATTTGAAGGGGCGATATAGTGGTGATGTTCTTTCCAGGGGGTAAGGATTTATTTTTTAGTATATTTTTAGTAGTTTCATGACATAGTCATGGCAGCTGGCTTAAGAATGAACATGCAATCTTCCAACTCTCATATTAATATGGCATTAGACGATTTTTTAGGTGCTGTATGGGTTTCCATTACGGCCACTAGGCTGGACAGGACCCTACATTCCTTTTTAATCAAAGAAGGGTAAGCATCTTCAAGCTTTATATTGGGATTCTCAATAAGTTAAATGAAGATTTGACTTGGGGCTTCCAACTTATTATTTATTTTGGTAAATCTCACTATATATTTACTATTATTAATCTAATAATCGATGCTATGTTGGGCCTAAAGCCCAAAATCATTATTAACTTTGATTTACAATCATCCCAATAAAGTAATATTGGACGAACTTGAGAAAAATTAACGATTTCTCCATTAATTGGTAATCCAGGCTGATAAACTCTATTGCAACATTTATTCTACCCTGGAGGGTACAAATTCCTTATTTTAATGTTATCTCATCTTATCTCCAAAACCTTATCTTATGAGTACCTTATCTATAACCTATTTCTCTTTATCCTCTAAAAGATTTAGGATTGTATTTTCTAATCTATCACAGTTCCAACAATGCTTGTGCTGATCATTCCTTATATCCCTTTTTTTATCCCTTATTTTACTAACACTATTTAAGGTGAAAATGATTTACTCAATAAAATAACTTTTATGCTTTACCTCTTTTGGCTCTTTAGAGGAAGTTCTTTTTCTCTCTTGGGACCTCTAACCTGGTTAGGTTAAGTCCCCATTTAGATTATCTATTAGAAATCATTACTGCTTTCCGGCTCTCCCCACACTGATGTGTCCAGCAGGACTAATTATTAACTCTGTTTCTCGTCCATCTTGGCTAGCTTTGAAGGACAGCCTTCAGACTCTCTTTAGTCCCAACAACTACCACTGGAAAGGATAATGGACTTGAAGCACCCTCAATGAAAGCTGAGTGGCCGCCACTCCTCATGTACTAAATCCGCGCCAAATTTAAACTAATGAGCACACTGTACCCTTTGTCATCACCAAGTCTATAAAAGTTTATTTAAATAAAATCAATAGCATATGTGGCATTGTTTGCGACCTAATCAGTAGAACAAATTAACTCCAGAGATGGTTGGATAGGCCATGCCCAATCAGGTAAACCATCTTTAAACAAAATGAAAGGGCTTCCAAGTGGATGAAGTGACAGAAAAACAATTGCTGTGGTAGACTCAGAGGGAATTTGAGCAGAAAATTCATCACCTTAAAACCATGTAAAAGCCCCCAGATCAAGGAGTCAGACAAGTCAAAAACCTTGTACAATTTCTCTGGCTGAGAGGGCATTGAAACCCCTAGAAACGATATTGTACAAATATCTTAGCATTCCTTGGAACAATAATCATTATTACAAATTCATATATGAGTGAAACATTTCCTATTCCTTTTTTGCACTATTAGTGCCCAACCCAAAAAGGAGAGCTGCCACGCATCTTTATTTGCAATTGAACCAAACAAAGGTCTATCATAAATTAAAAAACCCAATAGCACCTCAGCTAACAGCCTAGGAAGCCATATCAGAAGGTGAGAAAGCTTTGGGGAAACTTTCATCTGGAGCCCACTTTAGCTGGCGGACTATGGCAGACAATATCAGGGTAGGAGCATCAGCGTATGGGGCATAAGGAGGTATAATTGTGGGTTTTACTTGATTATGAGGCTGGCGGTGTCCATTGCCTCAACATATTGAGCATGTTGATGCTCAGCAAAAATGATGAGAGCTGGCACACAAGTAAATGACTTGATGCGCTGGTGGGTTTAAGGAAAATTGGGGTCAAAAAGAGAAATTTTTGCTGCATTGATGCAAGTGCAGCTTTCAGAAAAAGCAAGCTCCTCAAATTCGTATTATGCATCTTCATTCTAGTCATGAGAGAATTATGGGATAGGAATACCCTCAAAGTGGGGCTTCATCGCCCATGAAGATGCTGGCAGACTAGGGTGTTGGCAGGAGCAGCTTCGGCCTCTGCAGCCATTTTTTTAAATTTTTACAATAAACAAATATAGGTATTGAGTGAAAGTGGTGAGAGCACAAATTGGGAGGATTAATAAAAAAATCCTCCAAAGCAAAATCTGGCTTGATGTTAGAAAAACCGTTTGATATCATCAATCATATTTGAGACACTCAAATAAGTTTCATGGCCAATGCTGGGTTAGCATCTGGAATTGGAGCAGTGCCAGGAGCTGATTGTTTGCATACTGTCAACCATGGCTGCTCAGCTGAAACTGATCCATCCAACAACTCATAATTCCACAATCCAATTAAAGTTTTTAGAAATGTAACAATTTTGATTTTTGTCAATTTTAAAGCAGTGCCAGAATACCTGAAGGTTGGGTCAGGAGGATTAAACACCATTCAGAAAATTGGGGTAAGGTGACAGCCAGGGCAGCGCCAGAGGGGGGAGCAGCGGAAGCAGCTGAGGCGGAAACCATGGGGCACTTGCGCTTTGAATGGTGAGTTTGGAGCACAAGGGGAAAATAGATTGGTTTATCAAAATTCATGTCCAGAATAGGTGATCAGGGGAAGATCTAATCCTGCGCAAGGGGAATTTCAAGGTGGGTGTCACAATAGAATGGGTATATTGTTACAAAGGCGCGAAGCCCTGCCAGATTATCTATCCCATTCAGAACCACTAACTGCAACATGGGGTCTGTGTTATAAATAGGCAAACCCTCCATAAGCTTATGATAAATGCATTAGGAGGAAAAGTGGGAAGGCAACCTGGAAAACTGGAACAGCAAATTGACCTTATCCAAGAGTTGGGTGAAAATGGTGGGGAATGTAATGTTTTTAAAATTAAAGGCAGCTTGTCTGCTACCATTACATCAGCCTTGGAGCAGAAGCTGAGGTTGAATACCCCTTAAAGGAGTGGAGATTAAAATGTTGGTAGGTTTAAAAACTGACATGGCCATATCAATGATGGCTGCACCCACATATGGGAAGAGATTCCCATTTTTGACCCAAAGGCTGATATGCAAATTGATCCATGGGAGCACTAAAGGGCTCCAGAGCACCGCCTTGGAGCTTGCAAGGTGGTGGGCCAAGTATCATGGGGGACATAACGCCCATTATCGTAAGGAGGGCTATCAGAGCCAGTTCAGGCGTGCTTTGGTGTCAGTCAAAATATGCCTGATGGCTGTGCACCAATACCTCAGGCTGAGGCATCAGGCATTAATAGCATTGATATACTAAAGCTTTGGCTCAATTGTGTGGCTATTTTTTGTATTTTAATAAATTCCAAATTCATCTTTAATTTAGTTATCAAAGTAAAAGAGAGATTTCCCACCCTTTTTAAATTATTACAAATGCCCAGAACTTTACAATATTAAGGTGCTGGTATACCAGATTATTTTGCCTTATAAATAAAAAACTATTGTGTAGACTTTAGAATTATTAATTTTTAAAATTATGTCCTCTTCAGTGAATTATTAAGACCTACGGAGGGGCCATACTCTTTGATCTTGGTTATGGTAGTGATCATATCACTATTATTTTCAATCTGACTTCCAGCATATGAGAAAGCCATGGGAAACCCAAGAGAGCTAAAACGCCTATTTCCAAACTATGACTGTGATCCAACCAATTTATATTAAGATCCGAATACCCACAACTCAGATTTACACTGATGTAACCAAGAACAGGTGTAGAGACCATCTTGTTGGATGGGAAATTGAGAAGGATGCTGTCTGAGGTAATCTTGGGAATGTGTTTGCCATGTCTCATGACCTGTTTTTCTGGTTTAAATAGTAGTACAAAGAGGAAGTAAGAAAGGCAAAAGGGGTCATGCTGGCCTCCCTCCCAGATCTCAGGTATACCTTGGATAAACTATGGTTTAAGACCAAGTAGGCCCAGGTTAATGCAAATAAGGTGCGTGACGCAGCTCAAGGCTTACCATCAACGGTGGTAAGATCATAAAGCATACTTATAATAATTATGATTAGTAACTTTAGTTTGTAAAATAAGGCTTGAATTCCTTCTCAAGATATAATATTACATGAAGGAGATACATATATTTTAAAAAGTCTCAAATTTATATCTATTCAGGATATAAGACTATCACCGATTAAAGTCTTTATTTATTGGCGAAATTATTCCCAAGTCTATCCAAACAAATTCTAGCCCCTCAACCCAAATTTTGAGATGATGTTTATTTGACAATCTCTCTGTTGTTCATCTTCCTTACAATAAACTAGTATTCTATTCATGATACCTTTTGCCTTCTCAGTCATTTATCTCTTTATGGAGGTTTTTTGTTCATCTGTATCAATTATGTCAAGTTGGACCTCTTCCAAATAGGAGTTTCTTGTTTGAATTACTAGTTGTTATTTATAGAGCTATAGACACTCTCCTCTTTATTGGAAGATCAATCCTTTTTTTATATGTATGGATTTTTTTCCCATGTGGATCTCTCCCCCATGTGTTTTCTGGTTGTGTTGGCCATTCTTCATGACAGTTATGCATTTTTCACATTTCTTCATTTGAAAATGCTTGTTTCACAGTTTAGAGTTTTTTCTCTACCGCCAACTGGAGGGTGACTACCCTTCCTACAGGTAACTGGTAGTTTTAGACCCCCCCCCCAAAGTTCAGCTGGTTCTATTCCAAACATACTTGGACATCATACTTTAATTAAAACAGACTTTGGCTTCTATTACTTCTATAACTTTTTTAATAGCTTTCTAAATGGTTCTCAATTGCCTCCTTGTGGAGTTGACCTGTTACATTAACTTTTGGCCTTTGTAACAATTTGTATTTTTATAGTATTTAGAGCCCAGCCTTGCTTATGGGAATCCATCAAAGGTATTGAACGCCTTTTAAAAGCACCTCTGTCAGAGGTCTTTACCTTCCAGACCTTCCAAAAGTTCCTCAACATTCGTCAGGCGTTCTTTTGTCAACATATTTATACCAATTCTGAGGTTATCCTGAACCTAACTGTGTTTGACGTCGTGAGATTGTCATTCTCCCACCTCAATTTATAAAATTTTCAAAATAAGGTATGCTTAGCTGATAGCTCACTTCTGCTATCTGAAGTTAATTACACAGATTCTTTTCAACTTGCGTTTACTAACTGAAATTTATAAACTGTGACAACAATAGTATGAATACTATTAGTAAAGTTGATTGCCCTAAAGCCACGTTATGAAAAAAATCTAACACTAACTAGGGCTACTTCTCTTGAAAAGTATTTTTGAACTGGTAGGGAACACTTCTTATTTTTCTCACACAGAGCCAAGCGGAGATTTGTATCAGCAACCTAAAGATATCTAATACTTGCACTCTTATCCTAAGAGTAAGCTACACAAGCAATGTATAAACAACTAAGCTATTTTCAATTATTGATCTGCTTTTAATAGGGATTTATGGTGGGTTTATAGTATATTGGTCGCACAGCTTTTCAGCTGACAACTGGGGATAAATACTTGTTCCCCAGATGGTTTACCCTTGTGTTTTAGCTTTTGGACCTTGGCGGTTATCTTTGCCTTAATTTTCTTAGGTAGCATAATACTTTGTGTTCATCAACTAATATAATTTGTGTCAAGAGCTGTACACCAATTGATTCAAGTTGTGTTGCTCAATGATTATTTTACCATTGACACCAGCATTAAAAACGCCTAGGTAGTTTTGACAACCCCTCATAAGTTTGTATGTACAGTTACACATAATAGTTTAACTGTTGTGTGTTACTTCCTCATTGAATTCTTGCTCAATATTGTCAGGGATGATCCCTACTGAAAATACTAATTGAAATAACTATTGGATCTCTTTCATTGATAAATTACAACTAATACCTTAGTTGGCAATCACTACTGAAATATCAGATTAGAACTACCAATCTTTCAATTGATTAATCTATCAAGGTGTTGGATAATGTGGTCAACTGAAATTCTAACATATACCTCCACTTGACCAGATTATTCAACGGAAGATAGTACCCTTGAGGAAGTAAGTCGCCTTGGCCTGTGTTCATGCTCAGCCATCATATCTCTATGACCTCAGTGGAGTTTAGCTCTGTCTGCACACAACGCCCTTATGCTCTTCTTGGCTTTGCGACTTCTTGTCCTTGATCAATACCCGCTGCCACCTTTTCTTGAGCGTGGTTCCCATGACATCATGCTGTTCCAGTACCACATTGGGTATCCTTGCCAAGAGATGAACTGGTCTACCAGTACAGACACCAGGACAGGTTTCAATGGCGTCTTTCCATTCAACCTATACTAACCTCAGGGAGGAATCCAGTAACTTCATCAAGCAACCTGTACTAACCCAGGATGGGTTTCAACGACTCTTTGTCATTCTTGGGATTTTCTCAGTTGGCCTTTCTGAGTCCTGCACTAGCGCCTTTGGACTATTCATAAAGGACCCAATTTTATATGAGCTGGTCCTCCTGATAACATGTTGATAAGGCCTATTTTGTAGAATTTAGTTTCATCCTGTCCTGATTCTGACAATACTATGAACTCATTCCCATCATTGTCTTCCCCTTCCTCCATACTTAGTAGGTAGGAATATCGCCAGATGCATTTCCACAGCAAAAAAAGAATTTGATTTTCTTATTATAATTTTTTAATTTTCTAATTTTTATGCATTTTTTTTATTTTTTTTTAATCTCATTTTTATATATATAAATATTCCTGAGTACAATACTTTTATGTTTTGCGTGGACTCTATTGACTACTTGACCATCTTTGATACTATTGATTTTATAAGCATCATTTGCTCATTTGGTGATAGTTTTGAACGGTTACCCCCATAGGGCATCCAACTTTTTTCCTCTTGAACCCATAAGTATTGCAATAGACTCTCCTACGCCCATATGGTATACTTTCAACGCAGGCTGATTCTGGCCATCCTTTTTCTTTGCATTGGCTTTCCTCTTCATTGTTGTTTCATATGCCCAAAGTTAGAATTTAATCAGAATATTATCTAGCCTGTATAGATATTGTTTGGCACTCATCCCCAAAGCTGGCTCAACAGTGGAATACAATATTAGAGGCAATGTGGCCATTGGCCCATATAAAAGTTCAAACGGCGTTTTTCTGTTGCCAAATGATAGCTGATATTGTGCGCAAATGTGATTGTGCTCAGATATGCTCCCCAAGCGGAAATTATCTTACTACTAACTTTCATAAACTTTATAGATATAGTTGCATTCAAAGATTTCCACTATCCCATTCATTTCTGGGCGTTAGGGAACAAACATATCTCCTCATATTCCCATAAGTTCTTTAATCCTGGGAATCATGTAAGATATAAAATTGGTCTTGTTGTCACTGAGGATAATTGAGGGCACCCATTTCAATAAACTACTTGATCCAATATAAAATTCGCCACACTATTGCATCCACTCTACTTAGGGCTTTATTTTTGATTCATCTAGTTAGATGGTCTATCATAACAATTATGTACTTCACATCCCCAGTGCTGACACTCAACGGTCTCACAACATCCATGGACACTGTTTGACACGCAAACTCAGGGCGTACTAGCCTGTACCACGCAGTGTTCTTGTGTGGCTTATGAAGTTAGTACAACACAGAACAGGCTAGATAGTCCGCAACATTTTAGTTGATCAATTTCCAATAATAGTTTTGTAGAATATGATCCACGGTCTTTCTTAAGCCACCATGTTCAACAACCTTATGAGCGGATTGAATGATTTATGCACGTTCTGATGGTTTAGTAAATAAAAACCGTTATTCTTTGATCATTTTGTATAATTGATCATTCTAAATTTGGTATTTTCCATCGCTTTTTTTAGTGCGCTCCACATTTTTTGGAGTTCATCCCCTTTATCTCATATGATCATCCGCTGAAATAACGCATCAGAATTATAAATAGACCATATAAACAACTGGCAATTGACACAGTCCATACGCATTCTGTTGCGCAGCTCTTGCACTGTAAATAAATTAAAAGTTGTATGCTTGAAGCTTTAAAGCCAAGCATGCCACTCAGCTCTCAGGTTCCTTCAGATTTTGAAGTCAGCGCAGGGGCATGTGATTGGTTACAACTTTAAAGTGCAAGCCATATATGTATACTCCTTTATTGTTTACAGGCTTGGATTGCCGCCAGGAACTCTTACTCTGTTACAGTATAGTTTCTTTCAGCTGGTGACAGGGCTCTACTCACATATGATACTGGATGTTCTTCCTCACTGTCATCCACTTACTTAAAATAGCTCCAATTGCCATTAACGAGGCATCTTCTTGGGTTATGAATTCCCAAATTCAATTTTGGGTTTTAAACACTGGGCTGCTCATGAGATAGTTTTAAAGCTTATCAAAGGACTTCTTTGCCTCATCTTTCCACATGAATCCCTTTTTCAGTTCCTGAGTAGGTGGAATAAAGGTTCATAAATTCCAGTGAAATTTTTTTATGAACTGGCAATAGTATCTGACCATCTTTAGAAAGACTTAGATATCCCAAATGTTTTTTGGAATTGACATCCATTCATTAGCTTATATTCATTGGTTGCAGCTGTAATGCATCGGAATTTATGGAAGACCTTAGTATTAAAGCTCTTTTCTGAAGAAATGTCATTTTTGTGGCTTAAATTTCAGATTCGCCGTTGCCAACTTCTAAAATACTTCCTTTAAATGCTCCAAGTGATATGTAAAGGTCCTGGTAAAGATGTTGATATCGTCTAAGTATACTAGCACAAAGGATAACTTCAAGTCACTGAGTATAAAATACATAGCCTGCTGGAAAATCACTAGCGCATTGCATAAACCTTGGGGCATTCTGATCAGATGATACAACCCTTGGGCGGTAATTATTGCACATTTTTCCTGATCTTATTTTGGAAAATTGATCTGCCAATAGCCCAAAATCAGGTCCATAGCCAAAAAGTATTTTGCATCCCCCCAGGAAATAAAGCGCATAATTGATTTGGGACAGTGGATAGGAGTCTTATTTAGTGTTCTTGTTTAATTGGCGATAATTGATCACTATTCAATTTTATCATCTTTTTTTCACCAAGAAGCTTAGACCCATCCATGGGATCAATGATGGAATAAGTAACCCATGCTCCAGTTGTTTTCTAATTTCATTTCTGACTTCAACTTCAGCAGCTCTTGATCTTTTGCAGGTCTCATCCTTATCAGCGCATATTCACCAGTATCAACTTTGTGGAGTACATTTATTGCACATCCCAAGTCATGATTAATCTGAGAAAATATCTCCCAATTTTTTTTAAATAAATTGGAGATATCCACTTGCTTTTTTATAGTTAAATCAGCTAGTTGCTCATGATCCACTGACATGTTGACACTTTTGGAAGCTTCCGCCAGCAATCCTATTTCATAAAATGATACAAATTTATGAAAGGCAATAAGTTCTGTTTTTGGAGCAGGTTTAGAGATGCAATGATATGATACTTTTCAATTTTCATTTCTTCTCTCCCAGATTGGCTAAGAGCACGCATATTTCTCCTTAACCAGGCATTAGGATCCCTGAAGCCACCCACGGTTCAATCCTCAATTTTCTCCATGAACGATAATTTCCTACATATAGCTGTTCTGTGAGTTTGATTGTTAACCCTGTGTAAACTACAAATTAAGCTCTCAGCGGAATAGTGTTCATGGCATTCATCATTAAAGATATTCTGCGATTCCCCATAAATTTCTTATTCATTGATTTCCATTTTTGTCCAACTAATTTATAGTGAATGGATATAAACCATCATTTATAAACAGAATGCTAAAATTATTTATCTTTGTCAGCGGGATCTTTTCCTTCCACTGGTACACTAAAGGCAACGTCTGCCATAATAACGTCAGGGTGTTCTCTTCAAAGTCGCATTTCACCCCATAATTCCTTAGAAACTCCATTTCAATAAGTATATCATGATTTGGATTGGCCAGCATTATAGTGGGAGATGACACCACCAGCGACAAAAACCAAAGTGGTAGCACAGTATAGGCTCCACATGAGATGTGATGTCTGCTCCAGCTGTTCCATTTTTTTGTCAATGCTCCAAATATGGCAAAATCTTCATGAATTTCATTAATCTGGTATAAGCAATGTTGATTGGCGCTCCACAATTAATTATTTCTCATACTCTTATCATATTGACTATAATATTGCATACATGCATTCAAAGTACTGAAACAAAGTATTTACTAAATGGATAGCGCCTTATTTTACAAATCAAGAGTGTGAATTATTTGAGCGGATGAACTAGGGAAGGGCTCCTTGATAGCGTTTATGGGTAAGAAAAATTTGCCTCATCCAACTTCAATTTCTTAACTAAGCCTTCAGGGCTATATGCAGATCTGATTTAATCCACTAATTGTCATGAATATTGCCAAGTGACTTCTTGGATGATTTTGGGGCCAATCCCCTTAGCTTTGGCTTGAGTAATCGCTTGACATCCATGTTAACCACATAATGGAGAGGATCAGGCACAACCCCTCCACAAATAAATCAGAGATGTCAATATCGTCATTCACTATATCAGGTGGGACAGGCTTATCAGCAGTACTAAAACGTCCCTTGTATAGACTGCTGGTCCTTTTCCTGACTCTGAACCAGTTTCCTTGGTCTGAAAGAGATTAATTTGCCTTTTGGTTTTTTGTCTCAACACTGGGCAATTACATGGCCAAGTTTCCTGAATTGAAAACAGAGAATTGACATTTTGTCCGCCCATTCTTGAGCTTTGGTTTTACTTCTCATCACTATTTGACTTTCAGGCCCTTTATAGGGCTCTAAAAATTACAATATCTTGAGCCTTCATTTGGATCATTTTAAAAGTGTGATTGGGAGCTTTGTAAGTGGCTCCAAGAATCATTAGAAGGTCCACCATTTATAAGGTCGTTGTTTGAGTTACTAGTGTTGCCGCCATAATCAATGCAGTTTGCGGTAGGCCAAAGTGCCGCCTGCATGGCTATGCATGCATCAAAGTCAATAAACACTTCGCCCCTTGCTAATATCTGGGATTCTTGGTAAAATTGATTGCCAAAACTAGCCAGTGTATTGTCCATGCGGAATTGTATGCCCATGAATTTCTGTTTGCGATTTGCCATCCAAGTAGGACTTACAAACTTTAACATGATCGCTGCTTTTGCCTCAGTATATGACCAGTTGTCCCCATTGAGGTGAGGTAGCACCAGATTCTGGCATTCAGTGCTAAGGCAGTTCATTATAGTTTTGCTTTCTGATGGTCCTTATAACTGAACCTGGTTATCTCAAAGAGAATGAAAACGCAGGGGCTCTACTCCAGTGAATGGTACAATTTTTAGGTAGTACAAAACTCCTCAGTCACTCCACTTATAGGGGATTTCTGCCCAAAGACTCGATTAACCATAAGTGTGGCGTCAGGAGACATTTCCAACACACCAGCAAACTATCATGCATATTTTTGGGGTAGATGTGTCTTCTCAATTGGAGTTTTAATGGGTTTTTCAGCTTTATTTGCCTTAAATTGCGCACAATCACATTTGTGAATTTCTAACTACTCAATATGCTTCATCATTTTTACCATATCTTTGTTAATCCATTAGATGCGGGCTCAGAATGCTTCACTTTTAGTTTTTTGGAATAAAACCTTCTTAATAAGTTCATCCTCTTTCCACTTCAAAGAGGCAATTTTCCACACAGGTCGTTATTCACATTGCTACCTTGTTTGAGCATTTCTTCATTTTGGTTACATGCTCTTCCAAGATAATGGCTTCATCTTATAGCTGAGATATTTAAATTCTGATTATGGTCTGCAACTCAGTCCAGAGCTTCCCAAGCTCTCTATTATAAGACATTGTGGATTAAAATTGGCTTTTGACAACTCAACTACCCCTATAATGAGCATTAGTTATTAAAATCAGGGCCACTTAGATGATAGCTCGCTTCTGCTATCTGATGTTAGCTGCACAGATTTTTGATTACTTGTGTTGATTAACAAAAAGGATAAACTAGGCAATAATATATAAAAACTATAATTTAAGATTGATTGCCCTAAAAGCCATGTTAAGCAAAGGGTATAACGCTAACCTTTTTGGTTATTCTTCTCAAAGATATGTTTGAACTGGTAGGGAACATTTCCCTATTCTCTTAACGAAGATCCAAGTGGAACTTTGATAACAACCTAAGAACATTTAATTCTTGCACTCTTATCCCAAGAGTAAGCTATACGCTTAATGTATATACAACTAAGATATTGTTGATTTTTGCTCTGCTTTTATTAGGGATTTATGTGGTGTTATAGTACATTGGTCGCACAGCTTTACAGCTGACCACTGGGGATCAACTATTTGTTCCCCGGATGGTTTGACCCTTGAGTTTTAGATTAAAACCTTGGCGGGTATCTTTGCCTTGATTTTCTTAGGTAGTATACTCCTTAGTGTTCATTTACCAATATATTTGTGTCAGGAGCTGGACACCAATTGATTCAGGTTGTATTGCCCAATGATGATTCTACCATTGACATTAGCGTTAAAAATGTATAGGTTTTTTAACAACTCCCTCATACGTTTGGTATGAACAATTCTTCATATAAATTTGACAGTTTGGTGTTACTCCCTTATCAAATTAGTGCTATTTATTGTTGGTGATGATCCTCAGCAAAAAAAATTTAACCAATCATTGTTTATCTTCTATTGATTGATTACATCCAATACTTAGTTGGAAATCATTGCTGAAATATCAGATAAGAGTACCAATTTATTAATTGATTAATCTTTAAAGGGGTTTGAAAATGTGGTCAACTAAATTTCCAACAAAAACAAGGTAAAAAATGCTTGGGGATGGCTGTCCTTGCCTGCCTACTCTGACCACTTAATTGTCAGTTTTTTAGGAATTCATCCACCTTAGTAGAATTTAAATTTATCAATTTAGCCGCTGAGGTTTTACTTGCAGGGACCACTATAAATACTGGGCCCAAAAACTGAACTTCTCCTCTGAAAATGGAGGCGTTCATTATGACCCACCATTGGTTTTTGTTGGAATCAGAGGTTCAACAGGGGTCTAACCCCAGTTTTTAAATTAAAATTATGATTAATTTGGCCAAGTGGTTTTCACTAGTTTGTAACTTTTTTAAGTACCACCCATAATCATAATTTCCCCTTTTTAAACTGCTAACCTTGATGCAGCATTGTTATTTCCCATGGAATTGGCAGGCTGACTTTAGTCTAGCCCCAATCCATATATTATTCACCAGCAAATAACGAAATTAAAAAGCTCCTATTATACAACTAAACAAACAGCATATAAGCTCATGTGGGTCTAGCACTAAACCTTTGTCTGTTTACCAGACCTATTTTTTGGGTTCCCAGCTGGTTTCTACTAAGATGAGACCGTCTCAAGGGCAAGAAAGATAGGACATTTTCAAATGAGGCTTTTCATATGCCTATAGAGAATTTAGTGGTTGGATAATTATTTCTACTTTAAATTAATTATTCTGGATATTTTTTGCTCACAACTACTCTCTTTTTTCTTTAAGATTAAGAAAAACTATGTTTGATACTGACGCCTTTCAAATTTTATTGATAAAACTTTAGCTGACTACCTTGATTACCATACTTGCCTGGTGGTATGATTAATGCAGGTGTCTCACAACCTATTCCCACACTTTAGATTCAAAGTCTCATTGAGTATCAAGTTGGTAAGCACCACCTTGCTGACCACTTCTTGAATATTAAGAATTTGCTGTACCAATTGTCTTGGGTGTGGAGTGGTGGCTTATATTTGATATTAAACCAATCTGGTGGACGACACTATGAGTATAGCTTTGGAGAGTAAGAAATAGATGACACTTTCTTTGTCTGCTGAGGACTCACCAAGCAGTTTATCCCAATGGCCTAACTTTCAGAATTTTATTATTGCGCCTCAACTGAAGCCCACTACAGAAACTCACTTACCACCCTGCCTGAAGGGTAAGGTCTAAATTTGATCCAGCTTCTGAGAATACCTTGCCAGAGCATTCAGGATTGATTGTAATCTTAAACTCCAAATTGAACTGTTGCGCATTCTCTCCCCAATCTACTTTTGGACTTTGAGGGAAGTGGCAGTCATAGATGCTTGGAAAGAGTGAAACTTACAGTAGGAGCCATCTTTCAGCGTAATTCTCCAGTATGCTCACCACTATTTTTTGTGGAAAAGGCTGACGGTACTTTGCGCCCTTAAGTAGAATATGGTAACTAGATTAATGTCATCATACTTATACTGCAACCCATTCCTATGGAGGAACAAATGCCCATTTTGTCTAGAAAGCCAGAGTCTTCACAAACCTGGATTTATTGAACGCTTTTAACAGTATTCGTAATAAAAGGGCAGGAATGGTTCACATCACTATGTACCAGGTTGAGGATTTACCAATTTTGGTCAATCCTTTTGGGTTAAGAATGTGCCTGCAGTTTTACAGTATTGCATTATTGCAGCGCTGGGAGAGTAGTTAAGTTTATGTGTTGTACCTATATGGATGCTATTCTGCTGTTCTCATCTGATCAAGAATCTCATGAGATCCACCTGCATCAAGTAGTAGAACATTTAAGAGCAACAAACTTGATGCTGAAAGTCTGTAAGTGCATGTTTTTGTCTCAAGGCACCTTCCTGGAAACATTATTTTGAAAAAGATCACATGTTCCATCCAAACAAGGAAAAGATTATTCGTGATTAGCCCCGCCAACCTCCATAATAAATTGAGAATCTTTTTGGGGAATTGCACATTACTTAAGAAGTTTACGTCAAATATTTCAGTGGTAGCTGCACCCTTGTATAAAGCTAGTGGGGCAAAACCTTGCAGTGGTCATCTGCACTGGAGCAAGTGTCTTCTGATCTGTAAATTGCACTTTGATCTCCACATTAGCTCCTCTTCACGTGTATCTTGATATGGAATATATAGTATCTAGCAATGCTTATAACTTTGCTATTAATGCTGCTATGTTACAAGTGGGAAAAGATGGAGTTGAGCATCCCTATTTAATATTTCTCCTGTAAAATGTCCTTACCTGAGCTTAATTACGCTGTTTATTAAAAAGAACTATTTTCAGTAGTGGAAGCACTAACCTATTGTCGCCATCGTCTGCATGGTTCTTACTGTCCATTACACGTTTGAACTGAACATCAGGCTTTACTTTACTACTAAGTACTTTATGTCCTTATCCCCCAACAAACCTATAGGCATGAGAACTTTGTACAATTTTGTGTTCTCTTATGAATCAAAAAATGCATAGAGAATGATGACTGACGCTCAAGCTGTAACCTTGCTCTAGAACCTGACCCCAAGGAATTAGAATTTCATAACTCCCACCTGAAGATTCCCCCTGGTAAGATTGTAGTTAGCCACCCACTTTTATAACGTGCATCCTGGATCTTGCTTCTCTTGAGAACCTAGAGAAGTATGGTATGTTAGTATGTTCAATATTTCCCAGTCCTTATCAGCGGAATATACCTTAATTATTGCCAAATTTAATCTTAATCAAGAGGATGTAAAGAAGTTGTACCATGAAAAGGACAATAAGCTATGGTTCTAGGGACGCTTATAGATTCTCTCAGGACCACTTCGCCTAGATATGAACAAAACCCGTTGATGTTTTTGTAAATTTAGCAGTATCTCGGAGATATGCTGAAGGGAACTTGCACAAGGTTAGTCCACTGAGCAATAGGATCAACAATGTGGCAATCGACGTCCTTGAAATGAAGTTATAAACTTTCAATAAAATGGAGTAATTTTCTAAAAACACTCTTTTATTCAATCTATTAGATACAGTGGACCTTTGCTGTTCCACTCGCTCTAAACTATTAACAATCCTCCTCTATCAATCATTTCATCTTGTTTATATCTCAGAGACTTTGGACGATAAAAAACCTCAGCTTAGTAATTCAGTTCCACCATATCTCATTGGTTCTGGCAAATCTTCATTCATTAAATTCATGATTGCTTAGTTAAAGGCGATTTACCAACTATATATCAGCAATATTTCCTAATCGCCTCATTTGGAAGAAATCTAATAACCATCCATTCTAATCCAATATCATCTCATCTCAAGGTGCTCAAATAATTGTATCTCATATCATTATTGGTAGATTCTACCCATTCCGCCATAGTGATTTAGGGCTTATTATCCAGTAATATCAAAATTGCAATATCCCCCCTTTTGACTGGATGATAAGTCTCCTATTGTTTATAAACCCAAAGGAACTTTGCATGCGATCAGTTCATGACTCACCCACTCAAAGTGTCCTTGATGGTGTAGTTTTTGAAACCCATCTTCTCAATTATCTCAAATGGACTGATCCTTATGTTGCCTGACTTGTGTTTCCACCCAAACCCGTGCTGGTCATGAAAAAAACCCATGTCCCCGGTTTTAAACTAAGCTAAGCCGCTATGCCACACCTGATTTCTAGCCTGATTTAATCTTCTTGCCTAAGTTGCACGATTATACTTTAGTTTGCAGCTTGATCAGTGTGTCCAAAAGGGTAGTCAAATAATGGTGAAGATCCATTCTGCTGGTATATTCTACACAAGCATTAAGCAGTGCCAGTAGATCAGGGTGTCATACATACAATAATTGAAATGGGATTTTCCCGTGGCAGAATGATAGTTGATGTTGTATGCAAAAACAGCAGTAGTAAGGAAGGAACTTACTCAGAAGGATGATTTGTTACCAATTTTTGGAGTATGTTTACCAAGGTCCTGTTTGCTCACTCAACCATACCATCACATTCTGGGTGATATGGGGTTTTCAGAACCCCGCAGAAGGCCATCAGTTCTTTAAGCTTGAGTAAAATGTGGGAGGTGAAGTTGTTTCCATTGTCAATAGGGATGAGATGGTGACAGCCATGTCGCTGAATTATACATTCTATCACAAACTTAATCACTGTGATAGCCCCCAAATCGTGTATTGCCCATGCCTCAACCCACCTGGTCAAGTGGTCAATCACCACCAGAGTATACTTGGACTAATTTGCTCCAGTTGACAGAGGGCCCACAACATTGATAGAACTGTATGCCAAGCAAAGTGGGGTTTCACTAGCTGGTAGGAAGTCTTCTGGTGGAATGGCTTTTCCACTTGGCACTGGTGGCAGCAGGAAATGGTTTCAAGAACATCAAATTGTATGCTTTCCCAGTAGTACTGAGGTCATAATAATTCCAGTGGCTTACATACTCCATCATATTCATCTGTTTGGTGTGCAATTATGATAATGTTGGGTTGGGCGGAAGGCCTTGGGATGTTTACCGTAGTATCCCCCATCCACTTGTACAGCTCGCCATTTTCCTGAAATGTATTGGCCCTTATTCCGTCCAATATTTTGATGACTTGAGGCGGTTCATTGTCATACTTTCCTCTGAGTGTCTTGTCAAACATTATGTTTCTCAGATCCGCCATAACTGCAATTGTTGGTAAACTTGACAAGCAATCCACATTCTATTGTTTGGCTCATGGTTAGTAAAAATCTCAAAAATCGTAAGCCTGCAGTTTAAGAGCCCATTAAGCTAGATGCCCCTCAAGCTCCTTAAGGTTCTGCAACCAGCGCACCGAGGCATGATCTGTTATGACTTGAAACTTTATGCCATGCAACTATACTCTAGATTGCTTATAAGCGTAGATCACCTCAAAGCACTCCCACTCAGTCACGGCATTTTTATATGTTCTTGGCTATTCAGACTTTGACTGCAGTACGCCACTGGGTGCTCCTCCCCTTCGCCATCTTTTTGAGACAGAAAATCCCCAACAGCAGGAAGAGACGCATCCATCTGTACAATAACTTCTTTTTCAAAGTTTGGGTAGTGTAGCACTGGCGCATTGATCAATGAAATATAAGTGTGTTGAAGAATTGTTGACAGCATTCCGCCCATTCAAACGACATCCTTTTTAATAACTCTAACACCATATCCAATAAAGCTAAAGTTGTTTATAAAGCGGCGTTAATAGCTGAGCATATCTAAAAATACTTGTATATCTCGCTTACTTTTTGGTGTAGTCATCTTCCAGATAGCCTCCAACTTGGCTGGTTGGGGCCGCAGCCCTGTTGCATCTACCACAAACAGAGGTACTCCAGCTGATCCTTGAAAAAATGGCATTTCCAGGGCTTTATTTTGATGTTGGCCTCAGCCAACTGGCGAAATACCTCCTCCAAATGGGTAAGGTGCTCAGAAAACGTGTGAGAGAATACGTTGATATCATCAAGGTATACAAGAATGCATGACATCTTCAAGTTGCTAAGGATAGTGTCCATCTCCTGTTGGAATGTAGTCAGGGCATTACACAACCCTTGTGGCATATGGGTCAGTTGGAAAGCCCTTTGGACGTGATAATGGCGCATTTCTCCTGTTCCGCCACAGGTAACTCAGTCTGACAATAGCCAGATATCAAATTCATTGCGGAGAAGTAACAAGTTCCTCCCAACCAGTCCAAAGCATCATCAATCTGCAGCAAGGGATATGAGTCCTTTTTTGTAATTCTATTGAGATTAAAGTACCTATTACTACACGGTTGGTACCATCCTTCTTTTTGACAATTAGGACAGGGGAAGCCCATGGGCTCTTTGAAAGTATGAGCATTCCTTAATCCAGCAGCTTATTTATTTTCCCAGTGATGAAATCTTCCATTACTCTGGATTGGCAGATCAGCTGAGACCTGATGGGGGATAATTTCCCATGTCCAGACAATTTATAATTTCCCGTGCAAACCCTAAATCATGGTTGTCAATGGCAAAGATCTCTTTATATTTGTATAATAAAACAATATTTGATCTTTATAAATTTCTGATAACCCCATTAAGCCTTCACGTGATACCACCATCATTACGCAAAGTTGCGATTTGACAGGCAGACCAAATTTATCCAGTGACTTGAACCCATGAACCCAGAGGACCTACTCAACTGGGGTCAAATGTAAATACGCCATTATTTGGTGTCTGCGGATTCATATTGGTTCATTCTAAAGATTTGCTAACAAGATCTTGATCTCCCCATGTCCCAGGAGTATAATAGCTGGAGCCATGTGGGGCTCCAGCCACAATTGCTGATATGGTCCAATGACCTCCCCATAAAGCCCAGCAGGCACTTCCACATCTAATTGGTGTTTATGATTACTTGATGTCCGGAAGGAATGGATATAGAGCCAGTAGCTCGGAGAGGTAGCCCATGATATTCATATATTTGCTGGGTTTGTGCCTGGGTCCTACTCTTAAGTCAATGGTAATGAACCAGAATCACCCTGTCACCATAGGCAAGGTTGATATGTCCCATGTGCACTGAGTCCTTTGACACTCCACTGGAGGTAAAGTAAATTGGGATCTGTTGACCCAAAATTTCGAAGGTCTCCTCCATCATATCAATGACAGCGCCATAGTGTCACATAAATTTGGTTCCAATGAACAGGTCATAATGGCTAATAAGTAACACTACCACAAGAGCTACAACAACAATTGATCCAAACCGCAAGGGGAGTGCACTGTAAGCCCCTCATAGAGTGTGTTTTCTGCTCCAGTGGTCCCATACACCATTTGGTGTTCCACATCAGGTTTAAATGTCAACTTCGCCACCAACTTAGTGGAAACTATGTTAACTGGAGCGCCTGTATCTATTATAGCGCGAACTCAAGTTTTTGCTACAACAATGTCACAGCAGGTACACTTCGAGTAATATAAATGTTGACTATTTACTACATGGACATACAAAGGATTTCTTTTGCCAAAGAAGCTTATAATACCTTCACCAACTTTAGGGTACCCTTTAACATTAGCGTCCACTGAGAAAGCGACGTCTACTCCTCTCAAAGAAGCATAACTGCAAATGGTTCCAGTTTCTCTGAAGGACTTTGTTAAAACAGTTGACATGCGTATGGTTTTGGGTGCCCCAGAGATTTTTCATCCACCGTGTCCTTGGCTTGTGCTAGTGTCAGTAAATTTAATTCCCCAACTGGCTGCCAATATAAGAATGTATTATTGCACTGGGGGGCTTCCGCTGCATATACTCCAGTAGATTCAGATGAGAAGGTTGAATTTGGGATAATGGAAGCAGAGAGTCCTATCTCTACTCCGCTCTAATTTTTCCTGATAGCATTGTTCCTATTGTACATAATGGACCCGTCAATTGGGACAACCTCGTTTCAGGTGCCCAGGGCAACCACATTCAAAACAATTTACCTCGTAGGGCCTGCATCTTTGAATATAGTAAGTTGGTTCACATGGAAAGTTGTACCTAAGGTGATCATCATAAACAGGGCAGGTTAATAGAATGACTGCTGACAGTCGGTGTAATTAGGCCTAGGGCGGTATTTAACCATTGACAATAAGCAGGTATGGTGTGGACGTTTAACTTCTGGGTAACTTGCAGAATCTGAACTGAACAGGCGAATTTTTCTGAATAAGATGGTCTGGCAATGGTAGCGTATGAGCTCTGCTCTGTATTGGGTGGAGGGAAGGTTACAGATAGATGGTGCAAAAACTGAACAAGTTTAAGCAGGGTACGTCATCATCTAACACTAGGGTCATGACGTTTCAAAGCTTGCAGTACGGCTTCATGGCAGAGATCATTTCAATGCACATATCAGATTCAGATAAAATATCTGCCCTAATTAACATGTGATCTTCCACTTTCTTTGATCATCAAATGCGGTGAGGGTCTCATTATGCTGAAACCCAATGATCAGGAATTAAGTCTTCTGATGTGATACCTTTTTGGCACTCCCAAACAACTGCAACACAGTACCCTTCACTTATTGGTATGAAATGCAACTATTTAAAAGATGACAGGCGACTTGGTTGGCACTTCTAACATCCAAGGTGGATATTAACTGTTTTGCTTTCCACCATTCAGAGGCTACTTCCATTGAAAGCTCAAATCACTTAAAGAACCCATGAATATTCCTATCATGATCAAATGGAGGCAGCATATCAATACAAACCTCCTGCAGAAGTCCTCCTTTTTATTTAAACACAGCATCTAAGGGAAGTTTAGGTTTTCCATTCAACTGGTGCAGCATTTCAGGAAGGTCCCTTGTCAAAGCGAGCCTGATGTGACATGGCCTGTGACTGAGGATGTTTTTCATTTTTCTTATTGATCAATGGGTCCCATGTAGTGAGACCACTGTTGTAAATTCAAAGGTATCTCAGAAATACGCTAAGGGATCTTGCATAGGGTTTAGTCTACTAAGAAATAGGAGCAATGATATGATGAGCAACATCCTCAAAACGGAGTGATAAAATTTTAAAAAAAATATGGAGCAATTGCCCCCAAAACACTCTTTTATTTAAGTGAAATAAACATCATATCTTCGCTGTTCCTCTCACTCAAAACTATTAACAATTCTCCTTTGTCAATTGTCTCATCTCACTTATATCTCAGCGACTTCAGATGATACCATTTTCTTGGCTTATTGATTAGCTCCACTGTATCTCATAGGTTCCAGCAAAAATTCATTTATTAGATTCACAATCTCCTAGTTTGAGGCGATTTACCAACTATTCATCATACATCAATATCTCCTATTAACTCATTTGTAAGCGATCCAATAACTATCCATTACAACCCAATATCACCTCATCTCAAGGCACTTAAATAATCATAGCTCATATCATGATCGGTGGATTCTACCCATTTCACCATAATGACTTAGGGTTTTTGTCCAGTCATATCAAAATCGTGACAGATGGTATAATTATAGGGCATCCAGGGAAGGCAAAGCCCTGGAGCTTATCCACCACATGTATAAGTGGAAGAGAATCTCAACACAGGTTGCAAGGTATAGCAAGGAGTGCCTTGTTTGTAACAGGATGAAACCCAATTGTCAGCCTCTTGCTGCTTTTAGTTCCTGTTCAGAAGGCAAAGGGGGAATTGGACTTCCCTCTTGGCGGATTTTATCGTGGATAACCCCATATGAGGGTTATGACTCTATTATAGTTGTGGTGGACCAGTTCGTAAATTTTGCCAATTTCTTACATAACATAAAAATAACAGCGGCACAGATGGCTAGGCTATATGTTTTCCACATCTTCTCTACTTATGGCTTGCCTCAAGAAATTATTAGTGACCAGAGGCTACAATTTAAGTCTGTGTTTAGGAGGAGTTGTGTATGATCTTCCAGATTTACCTCTGAATGGAACTGCCTTTCATTACTAATATGACGGGCAAACTGAATGAGTGATCGAATGGATAGAGCAATTCTTAATGTGCTACATGGCGGTTGATCAATCAGTTTATGCTTTACACACCCCTTTGGCTCAGTTCATTTATAGTAACGCCTTACATTAGTCCATTGGGTGTTCTCCTTTCTTCTAACTATCGTTATCACCCCTCTTTTAACATGGAACCAATCTGTTGCGGGTCCAATGTGAAAAACCTTTATGAACTTTTCTAATTTTATCAATAATTACACTATAAGCTGAAAAATTTGGGATCTATAAAGGTCTACAAGGAGAATGCAGATGGAAAGAGAAGAGTAGGGCCTGAGTATAATGAATTTAAATTTTGGTGATGCTGGATGCCATAAACATCCCCATAAAGCAGCCATACAAGAAAATGGGTCCAAAAAGGATAGGACTCTATTTCATTGGTAGAAAGTTAGGCCATGACTCATATTAGTTAGATCTACCAGATATAAATTCTTGATTTTTGCCATGTTTCATGAGAGCAAGCTGATGCAGTTTTAAAAGTCCCCTCCTGAGACCTTAGAGCTGTAATTTGTGGATGTGACACAAGAGTGGAAAGTAGAGGGGATTGTGGCCTCTTATCACATGAAAAGGAGGTTAAAATATTTGTTATCATGGAAGGAGATTGTTGCTGCAGGAAAAGTTTGATTCCAACTATTTTTGCAATTATTCTCAGGACTTGATTGCCTCATTCCATAAGCGCTTTCCTGAGGCCGCTGGTTCCTGTCCACACATGCTGTTGCGGCCATGAAGCTACCCCCCCGCCCAAAAACTTCTCTCTCACTGATGCTCTGTAAGAGGAGTGGTCCCTTATAAACTGGAGGGTAATTTAATGTCTCATGACTTGATTTCTTGTTCTAATTGTGTGGAAAAAAGGAGGTAAGAAAGGAAAAGGTGTCAATAGGATCCCCTCCCAGATCTCAGATAAACCTTTGATTAACGCAAATTAAGCCAGGCAGGCTCAGATTGATGCTTTTAAGGTGATTGATGCACTTTAAGGCGTTAAATTAATGGTGGTAAAAATTATAAAGTATAGTCTATATAAGGATGCTTTAGTGAGTTTAATTTGTGAAGGAGGCTTGAGTTCCTACTCAGATAAGAAAATTTCAGAAAAGGAATTATTCATGTTTTCTTAAGTCTCAAATTTATGCCTATTCAAAGTATGATATTATCATATTGGGAGTCTCTCTTTATTGGCTAAAATTGGATCCAATCCTGCACAAACTAATTCTAACCCCTCAATATAATGTTCTTTATAGAGTTGTTGATTTGACCAATCTTTTAGTTAGTCGTCTTACTTTCCAATAAACCATTATCTTATTCTTATGATACTTTTTGCCTTTTCCACCGTTTATCTCTTTATAAAGGAATTTGTTCATTTTTATCAGTTACCTTGGGGTGGTCCCCTTCCAAAGAGGGGTTTTTTGGTCAATTATTAATGGTCATTATTTGTAAAGTTATAGACTCTCTCTTCTCATATTGCTGAAAATCTCCCCACCAATATTAACTGCGCCTCCATGTCAGTTCTAATGTTAAATATGATCATAGATAAGAGGCACTGACGCAGTTGACCTCGCTCATTGGTAACAGCCCATTTCCGCCCAGGAAGCATGGGTAAGGCTGCTATTAATATTAAGCTTGGATTTTGGGATGGGGACAATGATTGTCAACCAATATTTTCCTGTGTTTTCCAGAGGTTTTTGATCTTGAATTTATATAACAGTAATGCCCTGTATATTATTCTTGCTACTGTGGGTATTAGAGTACCCCTGAAGGAATCCAAATCTTTTCTTGGCACATCATATGTCTGACATAATAACACAGACTCCTAATACTAAGTGTTATGTTGATGGTCTGAAACTTGTTAAACTCATGTTAGTTGATAGCAAAAGAAGTTTATATGGTTGTATATGACCATCTTGAAAAGTTGATTATGGTTCATATTGATCTAAGCCATTAAACAAGTACTACTCACCCTAGCGGCACACTTATTCCCTTTAATTTCTCAAGCTTATAATGTGATGCTGATTAGACCTACTTCTTGCCCCTCAGATGAGGTAACACAACAGTTATAAAAAGTCCTGGATAAGTTTAAACTGTGAGCCGCCTTAACAGAAAATATGGAGCCATTCAAAGAACATTCGTTAACTCTTATTGAGACCCTGTAAGGAAAGGTAAAGACGTGAGCCCACACTCTACTGTACCAGAATTTTGTCTAAGGGTGTTTCCAACCTCATTATTAACGATTGTGTCATGATGGTTGCCACCCCAGCATCAATGCTACAACTTGCGTTCTACCTATTCCACTGAATGGCTCTTACTTTAAACACAGATGCCCACCTTAAGGCCTTCCAACAACTATTCATCTTTACAGATTATCAGAGGATATTTTCATTAACCCTTATTGGAACTCCTTCAACCAGGGGGGCAGGTTTTCACGCTGCATGGTACAATGGACCTTAGACTCCTGAGGCATAATATATGATGGCACTTCAGATCAATGCACATTCTGGTTAAAAAGTGGTTAAAAAGTCTGCCCTACAAAAACCATACCATTACCCTACCAGACCACCTCTGTCCACTTCTAATGAGGGCGTTCTCATGTATATAAATGGTGAGAAAAGGATTGTTGATAGTAAGGAATGGAGATGGACAAAAACCAGAAAACTTCTGAGCCAATAACTCTAGAGAGCTGTCAAATTACATCGCTCAGAACCACCGTGCTCATATTTCCCTCTGCGCCCCCCATTTGTCTCCATACATATAGTCCATAAGTTGGTTTGACTACCTTCCTCAATTTTGGCACCACGCTCCAACTACTCAGGGCTATCCAGACTCTTGCACAATTGATTGCCTACCCTGACTAGCAACGCTGCACCTCTGAAAACTTGGTGGCACAACCTAACCCCCAAGAGCATGAGCTTGTGGATCTTGTGGGGGACATTACTAATAGACCTTAGGCATCCTCTTTTTCTCAGGAAACCCAAGGCTCTGATGATGTCTTTCTATAAGTTTTCAGTGAAAGAGAAGGTCAAGGAATAATGACACCACAACCTGATTCTCAAATACCTAGATCACATGCTCCCATTGGCAGGCCCTTCATATTAAACCTTAGCTCCACTGTCTTATTCAAAAGCAGTAGCAATGCAACTCAGTTCTTTTCAACATGCCCAAGAATAATGGCAAGCTATCACTAGGTGCAGACATCAGCTCCAGCATGTGCGCTATAAGTAAGTTCAATAAATTAATAATTCTTAAATTTTTAAGAAACAACATAAAGGTTGGTTTGATTCCAGCATCCTTGAACTTCCTAGTGGACACCGGCGCCTCTGGCAACTTCATTGACCTCAAGATGGCACAGGCCCTAGACCTACCAATTACTATAGTGTTTCATTCCTGGGAGCCTCGCAGGTACTGATGATCACGTTATCTCTATGTAAGCATTACATTTCTCTGCCCATGGACACCGCTTATATGCCATTTTCTTTTATTCCCTGACCTATTGTATCCCAGATCTTGGGCGTGGGTTAGTGGTGCCAACAATTGGTGTCCAATAATATCAAAAGCGAACATTCTCACCTTCATGTCCTTTTGCCACTCATTTTGGATTCCTATGTTCCCTATCCTGACAAAATGGAATAATGTGCCAGCCACAGTAGAGCACTCCTCCTACAACGCTGTAGTTTATTGCCAATATTCAACAGATACTCAAGCCATGAAAAGGGGTCTTTGATGAAAACAGGGCAAGCTTCCTACCAATCATTTCCTGGTTTGACCTGGATTTTTGCTTAACTATGGACCTTATCAAAATCACTTGCCTATTTTCCCCATACATTTCTGCCAAGGCCAAGCGTTAGAGATTTGAATTGACGAGATGCTGGCCAAAAGTTGAATAATAAAGTAGACATCACTGGTATCATTGCACGTTGTGTTTGCCCAGAAACCATGTAAACTTTGTGATCATGCATAGACTACAACAACTTAAACATTGTTACATTTCCCGACTCCTACCCCAATCTGAAGGAGATCGCAATCTCTTAACAATAGCCAAGTCCAAGGTCTTTTTAAATCTGGACCTCATTGTCAGGATTCCTGCCCAAATGGAGGATTCAAATATGTCAGATGATGGGAATTAATCCCAAACTGACCCAAAAGCCCAAACTCCTGTTGGGGATAATCCCCCACAAAAATCAAAAGCTGTCAAAGTTGGAATCAATCCTTATTTTGATCAAAAAGCCCAAACTTCTGTTGGGCATCATCCCTGATGAAAGTCAACTATTGTCAAAATCAAAGATTGACCCTGACTGATATGGCTGAATCATGCTCCCTCAGAACCATCCAACCTCGGTGTTTAAGCTCAAGCCATGAGATGGGCACAAACAACTCAACTGAGATAATTGGGCTTGTACCAAAATCCCCAATTAGTTTCATTTATTAGTGTCGCAATTCTGATATGACTGGATGATATGCCCTCAGTTGTGATGTCGGAATGAATTGGATCTGTTGAGTTTACTATGGGTATCAATTTATTGAGTGCCTTGACATAAGGAAATATTGGGTTATTAGAAATTGCCTCATATTAGGCGATTGTGAAATTAATGAATGAAGAATTGATGGAGCCAATAAGATATGGCAAATTAAATTACTAATCCATATGAGTCGTAGCATCCAAAGTCGCTACAATATAGGCGAGATGAGATGATCAAGGGAGGTTATTGTTAAGTAAGTTGAGAAGTAAGCAGAACAGGAAGAATCCGCGATATTAAATATATTAAATAAAAGAAGTTGCGGGAGCAAGTGCTCCATATTTCTTGGAAGTTTATTCTGTTATTTTGAGGGCAAAGATCATCATATTATTGTTCCCACTTGCCCAGTGGGTTGAACCCTGTGCAAATCTGTCAGCGTATCTCTTGAATATCACCAATTTCATAACATTGGTGCTCACTACAGGGGGCCCATTGATCACTTACAAATGATAAAAACTCAGTTGTCAACAATATTGCATCAATGTTGTTTTGATAAATATCCTACCCAACTCTCTGGGTCATTTGCCTATGTGGAGCTAAAACTGGCATTGGATGCTGTGCTTAAAAAACAAGATAAGCTTCTCCAGGAGGTCCACTGCACTAAGCTGCCCCCATTTGATCATGAAGGGAATATTCACGGGTACATAAAGTGATTTGAGATTGCAACTGAAGGAGTCTTGGATCAACGAAGAGCAAAATTGTTGATTTCTTCCTTGGATATTGGAAGTGCTGATCAAGTTGTCTGTTACCTTTCAGGTAGTTCTCCTATATACCAAGAAGTCAAAATTATGGTGCTGCAGTTGTTTGGCAGAACTGCAAAGATGTCCCAGCAGAAGGTCGAATTTTTGACCATCAAGTTTCAGCAGAATGAAACTCTCACCGCTTTTTCTGAGAGCTTTAAGGTGGAAGCTCACGTGCTAATTGGGGCCAGAGTTTTATCCAAAGCTGATGTGTGTATTGCAATTACTTCTTCTGTAAAGCTGTACTGTGAGCTACATAACATAATGGCCACACTGTTGGATGAGATTACCTTTGTTTAACCTTGTTCAGTTCTTGCACCGCATATCAGCCAACTTCCCTCCACCTAATGCCAATCAGTTTACTGCTGCTATGACTGATGAACCATCAAATTTGGGGAACCCTATCAGTCCAGTTCAGATTTCACCAAGCTATCATAAGCAGTTAAACGTCCACCCCATACCTGCTTATCATCCTTGGGTCTGCTACCGCACTAGACCTGTTTATGCTGATCATTTCCAGCCCAACTATCACCATGAATTGTAGTGCATTAATCAAGGATGTGGGCCCTATGGGGTCAGCTGTTTCAAATGCAGTCGTCAAGGGCATCTGGCATGTTGGTGCCCTACTCAACTGGTCTCTTGCATACAGCCAGAACAGTACAGCAAGGGAAAAGTCAGAGCGGAGTAGATAAGGGACTCTCTATCTCTGCTATAACAAACCCAAGTGTCCCACCTGAACCAAAATTTGAATATTCAGTGGAGGTTTCCTTTCACAATGAGTCAGTTTTATATCAGCTGCCAGTTGGAGGAGTGAATGTTTTGACAAAAGTACAGTCAGCAGCTATGGGGGAAAAGGGGGCTCAGATGCAGATCGAGCCATACACTTGCCAAATGTTTGTCCAAGTAACCCCTGAAAAGTTAGACCCCTCCTTGGATGCACCTTTCTTACAAGCAGTAAGCATCGCCCTTTCATTCCAAACTATTATAAAACAATACCCCAGAATTGGTGAGAGGATTGCGTGTTTCCTTGGAAACAGGGTTTCTTTAGATGTCCATGTTATCAACAGTTGAGATGCATCTTACTCTGAATGTACTTTATGTGACCTGGTTGAAGCTAAGACCCAAGTCCGTGCCATCATAGATACTGGTGCACCTGTCAACATAGCCTCCACCAAATTGGTGGCCAGGTTGGAATTAAAACCGGATGTGGAACACTGGATGGTATATGGCACTGCTGGAGTGGAAAATACAGTCTTTGAGGGTGCATACAGAGCCCTTCCTCTGAGGTTTGGTTCTATTGTTGTGGTAGCTCCAGCTATAGTGTTACTAAAGTAGCAATTACAATCTGTTAATTGGAACTGCCTTCTTGTGACACTATGGGACTGTTATTGATTTGACAAATGAGACTTTTGAAATATTGGGTCAGCGAATCCCAATCCACTTTACCTCTAGTGGAGTACCAAATGACCCAGTGCATATGGGAAATATTAATCTAGCTTATAGCGACGGAGTCATTCCAGTGCGCTACCATTGGTTAAAGGGCAAAACCTGGGCCCTTTCTCAACAGATATATGAATATCAAGGGCAGACGCACAGAGCTGCTGAACCTATATCTATTCCATCGGGGCATCAAGTCATAGTGAACACTGGCTTGGTTATTGTAATTCCAAATGGACTCTATGGGGAGGTTATTGGGCCATATCAGCAATCACGGCTTGAGCCCCACGTGGCTCCAGGTATTATTTTACCAGGGCAGGGGGAGATCAAAGTTTTTCTCGCAAATCTACAAAAGATACCACTGCAAATCCGCCGCCACCAAATAGTGTCATATTTACACTTACTCCCTGTTGAGGAGGTTCTTTCAGTTTATAACTTTGGGTCACTGGAGGAATTTAGTCTGCAATCCACACCACAGCTCAGTGTAATGGCAGTTGTTTAACATGATGAATTAATGGGGCTATCAGAATCACAGAAGGACAGGGAAATCGCTTTATTTCAAAAAATATAAAGATAATTTTGCTGTTGATGACCATGATTTAGGATGTGCGCGGGGGGTGGTTCATAAGCTGGACACTGGAGATCATCCTCCCATCAGGTCAATGCTGATCCACTGATCAAGGGTGGCAGAAGAAGTAGTGACTGAGGAAATTGACAAGCTATTAGCGCAAGGGATGTTTGAACCATTGAAGAGTCCATGGGCTTCTCCTGTTCTTTATTGTAAAAAAGAAGGATGGCACCAACCGTGTAGTAATAGACTACTGGAAGCTCAACAGCAACACTAAAAAGGACTCATATCTCTTACCAGGGATTGATGACATTTTAGATCATCTAGGGGAGCTCGTTTCTTCTCTGGTATGGACCTGATCTTGGGCTATTGGCAAATCAAGTTGCCAATGGTGGAACAGGAGAATTGCACTGTAATCACATCCAAAGGTCTTTTCCAACCAACTCATATGCCACAAGGTGTCATGGTTGGACCAGGTTGATACTAATGGGGTGCAAAACGCCCACCTCTTATCTCAGCCTAGAAGATGAAACTTCAGGCTCTCCCTGACCTAAAGAACACCTTAGATCAACGTTGGGTGCAAGCCAAGCATGCCCAGGTTGATACTAATGGGGTGCAAAACGCCCAGCCTCTTATCTCGGCCCAGGCATTGAAACGAACGTTTTCATATTAAATGAAGATGGTTCAATTCGCTTAGTTGGAGAGCAAGGGTTCGAGTCCTGCTTCAGCTATGAAATTTTGAGTTCAGGTAAAATAAGTCTTCAATCAATTACTCAAGTGAAGGCACTTTTGGTGTATTTTACCAAAACGGATGGAAGCATCTGTTTATTGGAGTGTCAAGGCTTGGGCGCACTTCCACAGAACCTAAATTTCCCATCCCACCTTAAATATGGTTTTGCGATTAACATTCCTTGTTGATCGACTTTCTTAAATAAAACCCCCATTATTTTATGTTTTTTCAATTGTTCCTTGGGCAAACTTGGTGGTGGACCTCTTTGGGGAGGTCTCCAACCATGTGGGCCACTATCTTATCTCGCAATTTACCTTAATTCCAGGGTCACCTGTGGGCCGCCCAGGTCCCCTCAGATTGAGGGACCCAATCCCCATGACGCCAAGCCACACTTGATTATGGACGCCCCTCTGGGGTCCACTCAAGCAGTGATGTTCCTTACTTACCTGGTATTATACGTTGCTCTTTACACCCTTGCCTTGGGCACCCTTTACACTGGCACCGCTCGAGGTGCCTTCCTACTCATTCTTATAATGGCTAGTTCCTAGCAATGTGGGTTTGCATCCCACATCACCTTGCTGGGAACGAGAGAGTTACAGACACTTTCTTGATATTAGTTGATCAACTATTTTATTATATGTGCATAAAAATTATCCTTGTGGGACTTTCATTATTAGTAAATTGGGTGCGCTGGCCATTTGTCACTGCCACGATGGTGCTCACCACAGTTTTCTCGTTTGGTTTTATATTGGTGCATCTCAGCGTTATTCTTGCAAATACCAATTGGGAAGTGCCCACCCTTCCTGCTCATACCTGGTGGTCTTGGACTTTTTGTGATCCTAATATCGTGATTCCCCACCTTTCTCCCAAGGTTTACTCGGAAATTCATCAAGCCTTAGCTTCCTTGGAACCAAAACCCTCATTAGGAGAAAACAATTCGTCTGGTTCCCATCCGCTTTTGTGAGGAGTGGATCTATTGTCCCAGTTGTCTCCCGAGGCAGGTGACTGAGCTTTTGCAGTACTCCGAACACAGCCGCTCTTGTGGCAAGCAATAGGGGGTTTGGAACAGGTCTTGGAGCAAATTTGACCTGATGAAGCATCCTTCCATTTCTTCTTTAAGTTCTTTTCTCTGTGTCAAGCGGGTCATCCAATGAAAGTATACTTGAGTGAATTCTGCAAAAAAGCCCAGGATTTGCCTTTAACCAACAAGGTTAAAACGTCATTTCTCCATTTGACCTTGGACATCTCAATGCGAAACTCCCCAATTTGGCAGTCACCTCCTTCCAAATTTGATCATCTTGTCAAAACCCTTTGGGGTAGTTTCTCCGCCCCAACCCAGAAGGGGCCAGGTAATTTGGCCATCATTGGATCAAATCATATAAATATGGAGGCCAAAAGGTCGCGCGCACCTCTGGAAATGAGGGAATCTTATCCTTCTAATCCTTCTACTTTTTCCAAATTTGGAATTTACAGGGGTCTAGACCTGATAATGAAGTAAAGGTTTCAGATGATTCTGCCGCTATGATGTCACCCATGGTTGTCCCTATAAATAGCACTTCCTCAACTAGTGATTTTTTCTTGAAATGTGAGATGCTTCCCACTGATTTCCTCCCCATCTCAGCAGAAATCGGGAACATCAAAGGGTCTGAACCTGAATTTAACAAAAACAATTCCGTTATCATTTTTTTCCCCAACACATTTCCGAGGTGCATGCTGAGGCATTGGCTCAGAGCTTGGGGGTGATGGCCCTGGATAACGATGCGCACTGAACCCTTGGAATGAGTGAGGATTCACTAAATCGAAAAACACGTTTTATAATGTGAGCGATTTATCATAAAACGAACCTTTTATTTGCTCATATGGTCTTGATGAGGACTCCATTTCAGTCTACCAGATTACTCCTGAGAACCCTCGTTTGACCCCTACCATGATTAGGGGTTCTCAGGAAGTGGAAAAGGAACTTCGTCACAAATTTAAAGATGTATATGCATCTGCAAAGGTGTGGTAGGATATGTGGCCTCAGTAGTAAGAGTGGCCCACTATCCTTCCCCCTTCTATGATTCCAAAACATACCCTGATGGCTTGTTCAAGCCAGAGAAAGAATTTGGTGGTGAGTTGATGGCGTTTTCTGCGTTGAATAAATCCCATTCTGGATACTTCTTGTTGACTGCTACCCTTACATCCTCTTATGGAAAGTTCAGCACAACTATTTTGGTGGATACTGGTGCCTCAAATAATTTTATTGACCAAAACCTTGCTGACTACCTTGAGTTGAGTTACTCACCAGGTGATATGGTTGAGGTGGGGCTTCTCAAGGTATCCTCACACTAAATACCATGGAGTCAGTCAATTTTCAGGTAGGTTCTTATCTATTGTCTGACCAGTTTAAAGCTATCAGAAACCTCTTGTTTCCCATCATTTTGGGTGTTGGGTGGTGGCGGAAGTTTGAAGTCAGAACTAATTTGAAAGAAAACAATTTATCCTTATCTTTGACAAACGGTCACCAGTTAATTGTTCCTCTGTCTGAGGATAACGCCCCAGGCAAATTACCCCATTGGCCCAATGTTCCCAGTCCATTTTGCCCCTTTGCTGATGCCCACTGTGGGACTTTCCTTACCTTCCTGTTTGTAGAAGTTGGCATCTTCTTTTGATGCAGCTTCAGCTAGTACGCTACCAGAACATTCCGAGTTTGATTGTGAATTTAAACTTACTGTGGATCTGGTGCGTATTTCTTCTCCCATATACCCATTGACTGTCCGGGAGAAGGAGGTTTTAGATGTATGGGTGAAGGAGCAGTTGGCCAAAGGTGCCATCTTTCAGCGTACCTCCCCTGTTTGCTGCCCATTGCTCTTTGTGGATAAGGCTGATGGAGCTTTACATCCATGTGTCGCTTATGGAAATTTAAACAATGTGACTGTACCCAACCTCCATCCCATCCCTTTAGATTACCAGATTGCGCGCTATGTGGAGAAGGCAAAGGTCTTCTCCAAGCTGGATTGCCTCAATGCGTTCAATCAAATCTGGATAAAGAAGGGTCAGGAATGGTTAACTGCATTCCGTACCAGAAAAGGAATCTTCCAGTTCTGGGTTATGCCCTTTGGGCTTAAGAATGCCCCTGCCATCTTTCAACGCCGCATTGATGCTGCGTTGGGAGACTTGTTGGGGGTATGTGCGGTTGCCTACATGGATGACATTCTGGTGTTTTCCCCAATCACGAGTCACATACAGTTCACCTTTGACAAGTAGTAGAGAGATTGTGGGCCGCTTGCCTTACCCTCAAGTTTAGCAAATGCGAATTCTTCAAGTCCCAGGTTACTTTTCTGGACAACTTCGTTTTTGACCAGGGACATATGATAACTCCAGACAAGGAGAAGGCTATTCGTGAGTGGCCTACCCCCACCTCTGTCAAGGAATTGAGGTGCTTTTTGGGGACGTGTACGTTCCTCAAAAGTTCACCCCAATCTCTCCGAGGTGGCAGCTCCCTTATATAAGGCTAGTGGGGCCAAGGTGCTTCAGTGGTCCCCCATTTTGGAGGATGTTTTCTAAGCGGTGAAGTGCACCTTGTTATCCACATCCATCCTTCGCCATGTTGACCCTGCAAAGAAGTTCATTGTGTCCTTAGATGCTTCCAACTTCGCCATTGCAGCTGCCCTGTTACAGGTAGGTGAAGATGGGTCTGAGCATCCCGTGGGATATTTTTCTAGGTATTGTCTTTGCATGAGTTAAACTACGCCGTTTATGACAAGGAGTTATTAGCAGTGGTGGAGGCGCTGATTTATTGGCGTCACCACTTAGATGGCTTTTTCCAACCATTCTGGGTATGCACTGACCACTGAGCCCTGTTGTACTACCATGCTCCACATGTTTTAACACCACGTCAGACTCGTTGGCATGAGACCCTTGCCCTAATTACATTTTCCTGTGAGTTCACCAAGGGCAAGGAGAATGGTTTGGCGGATGCTTTGAGCCGCAACCCTGCTTTAGCTCCCAATCCAAAGGAGGTAGAGATTCATAACACTCAGTTGACAATTCCACCGAGTATGATTCTGCCTCAACTTCCCAAGTCCACGGTATATACGCCAGCGCTCATGCCTTTGGAAAATGCAGCAGAATATAGCATGTTTAGGAAGGTAGTTCTTTCTCAGCCGTTATCAGCCAAATATGCTGTTGTTCTCGCTAAGAGCGCCCCAAAACAGGAGGACTTATCCAGGGGTTATCACATGAAGGATGAGATGGTGTGGTTTCAGGGGCGCCTATGGGTTCCTGCTGGACCACTGCGCCTGGAGATCATCCAGGACCATCATGACGGAATCAATGTTGGTCATTCTTGGTAAGCAAAAACCTTGGAGTTGATACGACGCACTTACAAATGGAAGGGTTTGCCTGTTCAGGTAGGGCGGTACTTCAAAGAGTGCCTGATCTGCAATCAGATGAAACCCAATCGGCAACCTTTAGCAGGGTTGCTGGTACCAGTCCAAAAGGCTGAAGGGCCCTGGACTTCCCTATCAGTGGATTTCATTGTGGAGTTACCCGTTTCAGATGGGTATGATTTAATCATGGTGGTGGTGGACCGCTTTACAAAGTTCGCCCACTTTATTCCTTGAAGAACAACTATAACTGCCGCTGAAATGGCCAGGCTCTTCGTCACCCATGTATTTGCGCTTCATGGGGTTCCTCAAGAAATCATTAGTGACCAGGGACCCCAGTTCACCTCCATCTTTTGGGAAGAGTTTTGTAAGACTCTTCAGATCCGCCCCTGCCATTCAACTGCTTATCACCCCCAATCAGATGGGCAGAATGAGCGAGTGAATCAGTGCTTGGAACAATTTCTGCGTTGTAACACCACCGCAGACCATTAAGATTGGGTTCCTCACCTTCCCATGGCCCAGTTTAGTTACAACACTTTGCATTCATCAATCAGTTGTCCACCTTTTTTTGCTAACCACGGCTTTAACCCTGCGTTTAACATGAAAGCTGTGTTTCAAAGTGGAAGCGGTGCTGGATTTTTCAGACTCTCAAGAAGGTCCATCAAGGGGTGTCCACAAGTTTGGAGGCGGCTATGCTGGTTTATAAGGAGAATGCCAATGGAAAGCGCCGAGTGGGTCCAGCATACAAGGAAGGGGATCTCGTGATGCTTGATGCTCACAACATCCCTATTAAGCAGCCATGCAAAAAACTGGGTCCAAAGAGGATTGGTCCTTACCGGGTAGTTAGAAGGGTGGTACATGCTTCATACCAGTTGGATCTTCCCTCCGTGTTTCGGATCTTCTCCATCTTTTATGAAATCAAGTTGACCTTGTTTGAGGGCCCTCCTCTTGTGACCCTTGAGGCTTATCTTGTGGATGGGGAACTGGAATTAGAAGTGGAGGAAATAGTAGCCTCTCATCAGGTTAAGTGACGCCTTGAGTACTTGGTATCTTGGAAAGGGTTTGACGCAGCAGAGAACAGCTGGGTGCCAGCACAGGATTGTGTACATGCCCAAGACCTGATCAAATCATTTCCCCGAGGCTACAGGCTCTCAGCCAAAGCCAGCCGTTGCTGCTATGAAGATGCCGCCAGCACATAAGAACTTCTCCTTAGCAAACGCCCCTGGAGGGGTGGAGCCCAAGAAGGAGGAGAGGGTAATGTCATGGTTGGATGACATAGTAGGCACTGATGCTAGAGATAAGGCTGGGTGAAAGGAGGCCCAGAAGATGAAACTTTAGGCTCTCCCTGACCTAAAGCACACCTTAGATCAACGTTGGGTGCAAGCCAAGCATGCCCAGGTTGATACTAATGGGGTGCAAAACGCCCAGCCTCTTATCTCAGCCCAGAAGATGAAACTTCAGGCTCTCCCTGACCTAAAGAACACCTTAGATCAACGTTGGGTGCAAGCCAAGCATGCCCAGGTTGATACTAATGGGGTGCAAAACGCCCAGCCTCTTATCTCGGCCCAGGCATTGAAACGAACGTTTTCATATTAAATGAAGATGGTTCAATTCGCTTAGTTGGAGAGCAAGGGTTCGAGTCCTGCTTCAGCTATGAAATTTTGAGTTCAGGTAAAATAAGTCTTCAATCAATTACTCAAGTGAAGGCACTTTTGGTGTATTTTACCAAAACGGATGGAAGCATCTGTTTATTGGAGTGTCAAGGCTTGGGCGCACTTCCACAGAACCTAAATTTCCCCATCCCACCTTAAATATGGTTTTGCGATTAACATTCCTTGTTGATCGACTTTCTTAAATAAAACCCCCATTATTTTATGTTTTTTCAATTGTTCCTTGGGCAAACTTGGTGGTGGACCTCTTCGGGAGGTCTCCAACCATGTGGGCCACTACCCTATCTCACAATTTACCAAAATCCCAGGGTCACCTGTGGGCCGCTCAGGTCCCCTCCAGATCGAGGCACCCAAGCCCCCTGACGCCAAGCCACACTTGATTATGGACGCCCCTCTGGGGTCCACTCAAGCGGTGATGTTCCTTGCTTACCTGGTATTATATGTTGCTCTTTACACCATTGCCTGGGGTACCCTTTGCACTGGCACTGCTCGAGGTGCCTTCCTACCCATTCTTCTAATGGCTAGTTCCCTAGAAATGTGGGTTTGCATCCCACATTACCTTGCTGGGAACGAGAGAGTTACAGACACTCTATTGACACAAGGGCTGTGTAATGCCCCAGCTACATTTCAACGGGCAATGGACACTATTCTTGGGGACCTAAAACTGTTGCGCGTCCTTGTATACCTTGACGACATTAATGTCTTTCAAACCTTCTCCAAACACCTCAATCATCTTGAAGCTGTATTTCGCCGGCTTGTTGAGGCCAGCATCAATATTAAACCCCAGAAATGCCACTTCTTTAAGGATCAGCTGGAGTACCTGGGGTTTATGGTTAGTGCCACAGGGCTGAGACCTCAACCAGCCAAAGTGGAAGCTATTTGGAAAATGAGTCCACCCAAAAGCAAGCGGGATATACAGGTCTTTTTGGGAATGATCAGATATTACCGGCGCTTCATCCCTAATTTCAGCTGAATTGGGGGCCCACTATTCGAGTTATTAAGGAAAGACACCACCTTTGAATGGACGGAGTGACAGCAACACGCTTTTGATAAGCTTTGAACTGCACTGACCAGCGTTCCAGTGTTATGCTATCCTAATTTTGAAAAAGAGTTCATTGTTCAGATGGATGCATCCCTTTCCGCCGTGGGGGCAGTCCTATCCCAAAAAGATGAGGAAGGAGAGGAACACCCTGTAGCATATTGCAGTCATATATTGAACAGCCATGAGCGCAATTATACCATGACTGAGCGGGTGTGCTTAGCAGAGATCTACGCTTATAAGCAAAATCAGGTTTATCTGCATGGGGTGAAATTCAAAGTTTTAACGGATCATGCCTCACTACACTGGTTACAATATCTCAAAGAACCAGAAGGGCACCTGGCCCAATGGGCTCTTATATTGCAAACATACAATTTTGAAATAATTCATTGACCTAGAGTAAAATACCAGAATGCCAATTGTTTATTGAGATTGCCAACAATTGTAGTTACTGCAGATGTAAGCGATATAATGTTTAACAAAATACTCAGCGGAAAGTACAACGATGAACCACCCCAAGTGATTAAAGCGTTGGATGAAATGCAAACAAAAACCTTCCAGCGGAATGGAGAACTGTACAAACGAATTGGTGATTCTACGGTGAATTTTCCACAACCCTCAGCCAAATCAGAAATTATTATGAGCGCCTACAAGGCAGTCAGACATGGCGGAGTGCACAAGACAATGGAGTTGTTGCGCCCTTGGTACTACTGGGAAAGTATGAACTTTGATGTGCTCAAAACCATTTCCTGTTGCTATCAGTGCCAAATGGAAAAGCTATTCCGCCGTAAGACTTTGTATCAGATAGTGAAACCACACTTTGCTTGACATACTGTTTCCCTGGATGACATTGGTCCCTTGCCAACAGGAGCTAACTGGTGTAAGTACATTCTTGTGGCTATCAACCATTTGTCCAGGTGGGTCAAAGCAAGGGCAATACAAGATTTGGGGGCAGTTATAGTGGCCAAGTTCATGATGGAGTGTCTTATTCAGTGACTTGGATGCCCTCAGTTTATTCTCACTGACTACAGAACAAACTTCACTTCACACATCCTCCCCAAAATGAATGAGCTTATGGGTATCCGCGGGGTTCTAATGACACCATACCACCCCAACTCTAATGGAATGATCAAATGAGTGAATGGGACTCTGGTGAATATCCTACACAAATTAGTAACAGATTGACCATCTGATTGGACCTCCCTTCTTTCCACTGCTGTGTTCACCTATAACATCAGTTATCATTCCGCCCATAGGGAAAAGCTCATTCCAACTGCTTTATGGCCATCACCCAGCTCTTTTGGCGTTACTTTATTTGTGTGTAGAAGATACCTGTGGAATGGAACCCCACTGCTATTTGACTAACTTTACAAACATTCTGATCAAATTGCAGACCGAAGCATATTCCTTCAGCTTAGCCAAGAAGATCAAGAATCAGGCTGCTGATCAGGTGTGTTGTAGTGGGTTGGTGCAGTTCAAGGAAGGTGACATGGATCTCTTCCATGACCAACATGGGTTTGGCTGGAAACACAAGTTGGCCAGCATCTGGATTGGGCCATTTGAAGTTATTGAAAAGACAATTGTGGATGCATATACTATCAAGGACCCCGCTAGCAGTCAGATCATCAAACAAGTGCATGCAAAGTCACTCCATGTGTATAGGCAATAGGAGCCTTATCATCCAGTCAAAGGGGGTGAGGTAATGTCACAATTCTGATATGGCTGGATGATATGCCCTCAGTTGTGATGGTGGAATGGAATGGATCCGTTGAGTTTACTATGTGTATCAATTAATTGAGCTTTTGACATAAGACGATATTGGGTTATTAGGAAATCTCCTCAAATTAGGCGATCGTAAAATTAACAAATGAAGAATTGATGGAGCCAATAAGATATGGCAAATTAAATTACCTAATTTATATGAGTCGTAGCATCCAAAGTCGCTACAATATAGGCGAGATGAGATGATCAAGGGAGGTTATTGTTAAGTAAGTTGAGAAGTAAGCAGAACAGGAAGAATCCGCGATATTAAATATATTAAATAAAAGAAGTTGCGGGAGCAAGTGCTCCATATTTATTTGGAAGTTTAATCTGATGTTTTGAGGGCAACGATCATCATATTGTTGTTCCCACTTGATCAGTGGGTTGAACCCTGTGCAAATCCGTCGGCGTATCTTTTGAATATCGCCAATTTTATAACAATTAGATCTAGGCTTGGGATCCTTTGAATTCTCCAAAGTACCTCCCTAAATTACCTTTATATAGCTGGTATCAAGCTAATAAACCTTACACTTTTTCTCTTTTCACAAATTTAATCTAAACTTTGATTTGTTTTATTAGGAATTGCTTATCCAGATGTAGTATCTTAAAAGACTTCTTGACCAAGAGAAGCACAAATAAGCAAATCCAACACCTTGAAACTTTGGGTCCCCTGGCCTATAAAAGTAAGAGATATGAGTTAATACACCTGTGGTCCTGACAAAACTGGTGCTCCATGCCAGGTACACCCCAAGTTCATGGTGAAATATAATTATAAACCCAACTAAGTACAATAATAATCTTGAGTCCAATGTCATTTTAGATCAGGAACGCCTTAAACTCTTTAAATTCCCCGCCATGATGCATGGGATGGAGCAGCGAATTCTTACCCTTGAGCAACACCAACTAAAACTTTGAGATGCAACTACTGAGCTCAAAAGCAAAATTTGGCAGTTATCCCCTACTGTTGCCACCAAATCAAACCTTCATGACATCCACAATTGGGTAGACTCAATAAATTGAGGATATCATCATCTTACAACATAAAGTAGACGCCCTTCATCTTTATGAAACGTCCAGCAATAACAGTTCCTCTTTAGGTGAAAATGGTCCCCCTATGTCAATAAACATTGTTTGACCATATAACCACCAGTGGCATATTAAAACTGTCATTCAAAGAAAAGTATGTCACTATCGAAGGGATAATATTCTCTTTCTTATTTTGTTATATAAATTATATGGAAGAAGCCACTGACACTCAGCGACTCAAGCATCCAACTAACTGTCTTAGTTGCCTATCTCAAGACATTATGGTCCCCCATCTGATGCAATGTCATACTTGGACTGATGCTAAGACTGCCTTGCTTCAGGTACTTGGGGGCGACTTAACCTTAACAAACAAAAAAACAGACCTTTATGGGTATCAGCTTTAATTGGGGGAAACTATCAGCGAATTCTCCCACCGTTTTTATTTTAAGCATAAACTCAGGTTGTAGGAAATCACCTTACATTAGACAATGCCAGCACCGCTGCATTATTGGCATTTAAAAATATGCCTAACATTCTACTTTACCTTAAAGTGGTAAAGTCTAACTTAACGTCCCTCCTCCATATTAAAGAGACCATATTGGAAATTCCAGCTGAACTGCATAAACCTGTTGGGGACTTTTCTTTCTCGTTGCAAACACAATTGCAACCTATTCAATTCAAGACTAAATCTAGTTTGATAATATCATAGAGGAGATTAGTCTGCACCCATGTCTGAGAGCAGTTGGGCAAGCAAGGCAAGAGGAGCAGGCGGAAGGCCCGCGGCCTCTAACGTTTGAAAACGCCCCCGGAGAACTGGCAGAATAGAAAAAAATCTAAAAAAACTGGCAGTCACAATTTTCCCGGAGATACTTGCGTGGCAAGCACAATGCAACCAGTACATCAACACGCCACACTCCCAGCCACTTTCTCAGTGGAATTTGGAGTCTGTGTGTATCTGGACATCCAAAAAACGGCCTTATGGGAAAAATTTTGTGAAGATGTACACAAAATTTTCCCAACCGCGGTGTACGTTGCACCTCACTCCATGTCATGTGGTTGGGTGGACCTAGATTTCAAAAGCAAAATAGCATCAGATGAGGCTGCAGCGGTGCGCATGGTGGTCAACCTCCCTGAAGGGCAATGGGTCGTTGAAACCAAACGCACCAGATGGACAAAATCAAACCAAATTTTCCTCACGGTTGACTTTTTGCCTACTATGGTAAAACGTGACATTTTGGAGCAGCACCTGAAAGATGGTCTCGCCATATATGGCGAAATACAATCTTTTGAAATGCAACGTTTCATGCTGATGCCACACCTGTGCACTGGCAAAGCCATCGCAGTTCTGACCCCAACTGAGGAGATCACGAAGGACCTAACTCAGATCCCGCACTCCACCTTTATTGACATCGCAGGGCATACCACCCACCCATTCCAGGTAACTGTGGACAGCGCGCCCCCCATTTGCACCCACTGTGACGCGTTCAGCCATAAGGCGCATGCATGCCCCATCAAGGAGGGCGTCACATTCCAAGAGCACCCCTCGGCGGCCATGGCCAGCGGAGAGGCACACTTTGAACCAACTGCTAGTACCAAGGAGGCTTTCCCGTGGGGAGCACAAGGCTGCTACCTATTGGTAAAGCCCATCTCCCCGCAGGAGCGGAAGAAGGCCAAACAGGCCCATAGGGCCGCGGCCAAGGAGGCGGCCAAGGCCACCACCACCATCCCACACTCACAACACCAGGAGGACATGGAGACCTTCGTAGCAGAAGCAACTTGGGAATCCATCACCCAATCAGATTAAGAGGCCCATGCTGAGTGGGCCACTCAATCCGAGGATCCAATGGGAGATTCGATCTCACCCAATCGCTGCACCCAAGCTCCGGTCAAAACTGACTTGGGACCTATCCCAACCAAAAAAAATTTTTTTTTGCCCCACTCAACGGTGCACCAAACTTATCCGCACCACAAAAAATTTGTCCAACGTCAGGAAAACAAAAAGTGAAGGCCAAAGCCAACGTGACTCTTTCTGCAAAAATTAACAAAAACCCCAATAGCATTGCTGCTAACACCCGCGCTGCTGTGAAAGCCTGTGGGGACCTGGAAGAGGCTGGTGGGCCCACCCACCTCGCACCTAAGGTGCAATGGGGGAAACCTTCACTCTAGGGATGCTGAATATTGCCGGACTCAAGGCCTCCCCATCCCAGGCTAGGAAACTGAGTTTTTACAAAACAATCTACCCGTGGATATCCTGGCCATCCAGGAGTCCCACTGTCCATGAGGTTCTGAGGAAGCTTGGAAAACAATGCTCCTACAATCCCTATCCTTTTGGTCAAAGCACTGTGGGGGTGCTAATTTGGAAAAATAATTTTTTCAAATTCACATCCTCAGAAACATTCCTAAATGGCTGAGTGCTCGTTGTCACCTTCTCGTGGCCCAACATTGCACACACAATCAACAACATTTACGCCCCAAATGGTGCACATGAGCGTCAGGAATTTTTCTCATCAGTCAAATCCCTCCCGCTACCCCCCAATTCTTTCCTAGTTGACAACATGAACTGTTGGCTAACCTCACCAACGGACTGGTGGCCGCCCTCACCCCACGCCCCACAGGGTCACGTAGAACTACGCGTTCTAAAAGCCACCCTTGGGTTAATGGATGCGCTGCTGCGACATGCCCCACTGCTCGAAAACATGACGCGTCCCCATGTCCACAATGGCCAATTAAGTTCCATGACCCGCATAGACCTTATTCTAATGCTGGCGAAATTCCAACCCCACATCTCCCACTTCAAAACAATGAAAATGGAATTCTCTGACCACCAACTGGTCTCGATAACATACCACTTACCTGCAACAGTTGTAAATGCCCCACATTGGTGCAAAATCTGCCCCCCCCAAGCTCGCGTCGCCAGGATTTTCCACGTGAGTGGAAGAGGCAACTTTGGCAAAATTGTTTGTTGCACCATTTTGTGCGGACCCCATTTCCACATGGGCAACTTTCAAAGAGGACACTATCCGCCACTATTGCCATCTCTCCTCCAGATGCTCACAAGTCACATTGGCAGTTATCTCGCGCACGCTAGCAGAATTGGCCCACTTGGAGTCTAACATTCCAGCCACAGGATACAGCCCTGCATGGGGTGGAAGTGGGCGGAGGCAGCTGCCCACCTCAACGCACTCAAAAGGCAACACAAACATTGGGTTTGTGTCCAATACAGGGCCACACGCATCACTAAAGGTGACAAGTGCACCGCATACTTCTTTAAAAAATTTTCGCACCACACTAAAGTGTGGCCTGCACACAGGTGCAAAGATCAGATAATTCCATTGCAGACACACCAGCCAAAGTGGCAATCGAAACGCAAAGATATTACTCTGAGTTATACTGAGCTGAACCAATTCAGCTGGACGAAATGGCAGAATTTCTTGACAGAGCTCATATCCACACCGTTTTCCAATACCCAGAAATAATGAATTTAATTACTCCAAACAAATTATGGACAGCCATTTGCAGTGCGCCAAACTGAAAATGCCCAGGCCCAGATGGCATTCCATATGAGTTCTACAAAAAATAAATTTTAAATACATATCCCCATTGCTGCTAGCCTCACTCAACCAAAGCCTGTTGGAAATGCGCCTCCTACCAAGAGGACATGAGGACTTTACAGTCACACTCTTCAAGAAAGGGGATAATCTTGACTTAGCCAACTGTTGCCCCATTTCTCTAACAAACACAGACATTAAAATTTAAACAAAAGTCATGGCTAACCGTTTAGGGACTGTAGCATCTGCCACCATCTCCCCAGAACAATTCGGTTTCATCCCAGAAGGTCGATTTGGGATAACGTGCACTCTGTGGCTAATGTGTGTCAGTCCACAGCCTCTGGGGCACTTGTATTCTTGGACCAACAAAAGGCCTATGATAGAGTAAACTGGGAATACCTCAGGGCCTGCCTCCATCAATTCCGCCTTTCCCCCCACTTCATAAACTGAGTGATGCTGCTCACAGAATCTGCGACAATGGCAGTGCGTGGCCCAGGTTTCCTAACGGAAGTAGTCCACCCTCAAAGGGGCCTGCGACAAGGGGACCCCCTCAGCCCACTCTTATACAACTTCAGCCTTGACCCACTACTGCGAAATGTGAATGCCCACCTCACTGGGGTCCATGTGCCAGGCCAAACCCCAGTCAAGATGATGGCATTTGCAGATGATTGCGTGGTGGGGGTGTCTAATAACAAAGATGCACGCGCGCTTGAAGCCCTCGTCCAGGAATATTCCCAGGTAAGCAACGCGACACTGAACGCCTCCATTACCGAAATCATCCTCCTTGGTCGGTTTCAGAACTGCTGGGCCCCAGCAAGTAGTTCCCAACCTTGCCCATCTGCTCGCCCACATCCACGCCTTACTAACTCAACACACACTGCTCCACTGGTGCTCCCCTTTGTGCCACGTCCTACCATAGGACCGGTGCGCCATCTGGGCGTGTGGATGGAGGCAGGCGGATATGCATCAGCAGTAATGGAGTGCCGTATACTGGACAACGTGATGAAGCGAATCGCCTCTCTCAGAGCCCACCCTACTACCCTCACTGGCAGAGTTGTTCTTGCCAACTCTATGCTCCTATCCAAAGTCTGGTTCAGAGCCCACGCCATCCCCTTCTCCCCAAGCTTCTTCAAATCCCTGTATGCTTTGCTGCAAGGATGGCTTTGGTCAGGCCGCCCTCCACCAGTACGGCTAGAGGTCATGTTTGGCCCTCATCATCATGGTGGCATGGGCCTGCTTGACTTCAAAGCCCATGCTGCCAAGATCCTGGGCACCTGGATCGCGGCCATCACCGCTCCTACACTCCCATCCCAACACTGGTCCCGCGCGGCCCACTCCAACTTCTCCCGAGCCTTGGGCCTCAACAATCCATCAAACCCCCACTCCCTGATGAAATACCTCGCATCACACACATCGGCCACAGGTCCTCACGGGACTAAAACCCACTACAAACGAATCCTACTCTCCATGCGAAGCGCAGAATGGAGAATTCGTATTAGTGGACATACAACCTGAAGAGGCCGCCCCTCTCCTCAGTTCACACAAGAGGTACAGGGGCTACCCATCCATGATGGCGTGATCCCCATTCGACCCCAAGTCCTATCCAGGGTGGACTACCTGGACATGATGGACATCCCTTATTCCACTGAGACCCAAAAGACTATCTGGAAATACACACAACATCCTCTGTTGCAGCCTCAAGTCCGCTCCCATGTGTGGCGCTGCCTGAGGCGGGTGTATCATACAGCTGAGCGCTCTAACGCTTTACACTCATCCTGTGTCATGTGTGGCCAGTATGGAATGCTGTTCCACCGCCTGGAGAAGTGCCCCACCTCTAAGGTGATATGGCGCGAAGTCCAACGTCTGCTAGGCCAGGATCAAACGCATCCCTTCAGTCTGTCAAGAGATATGTTTGCCTTGTCAATGGCCTCCCCCTTCCACCCTCCCTCCATGCTCTGGTGGTTGCAATCGCCATGTGGACTATCCACACGATTATCTTGGATGCCATCGCTGGCTCCATCCCCACCCTCCCAGAAGCTGTCCACAGATTCCGGTCTCATTTGGTAGACCACTTTCAAGTGTGGATGTTTGGATATCTCCCACCACGTCGCCGACAGCTGGTCTCCTCCTGGTTCCCAGTCTGGTTCGTCAAATCAGACCCTTTCCTTCACACGTGCTCAATAGTGGCTACAGCCCCTTCACACGTTCCCTCCCCTCCCCATAAGCGGCGTTCCCGCTGGCAACAAGAGATAGCATCGCTTCTCTGGGGTGCCTCCCCATGGTACTAAGTTTATCTTTCCTGAGTCATATTCGGAAGTGTCCGTCCCACAGTCGGCCTTCCCCACAATAAATTTAATAATTTAAAAATGCATAAACCCTTGGGACACCTCATTTTAACACTAATAAGCCCCAGTACCAAGTATTGTCCGTTACACCCCCAATTCGCCTACACCTGAATTATATTGCTCTCATTATGAAAGAAACAATCACACTGTAGCTGACTGCCGCATCCTTCAACATAAGTTAGCAAAAGATCAGTCAGTATAGGGCATGAGGCTCCCTATGCTGATGGAAAACAAGTGCCTCAAGGCCCTTGTTCTAGCTCTAGCTCTATCCACAGCACTTCAGGTTGTTTTGTATCAACAGCGCCTGCAGAAGTTGAAGTCCCTCTGTTTATTCTAGGAAAAAACACCTACAGCTTTCTTACATTTATGTTGGTCAGTTATCTCAACAAATTTTGATAGTTAACTTTTCCATGGAAAGCTAATTCCTTGGCAGACAAAAATTCTTAAATGCATTGAACAGCCCCAAGCTTGGCCACGGAAGAATCCTCACTTGCTTCATTGAAAATCCCTACCAACAGTCCATTAGCTGTTAAGATCCAGTTCAGGTCTTAGGTGGTTCAAGTTGAGGTAGTTGTACATAAGGTTAAAGTCCTGGCAATAATTGATACTGGCTCACCAGTTGTTGTTATTTCCTCCCAACTTATCCAAAAGATAGAAATGGCTCTGGACTTGATCTACAAGGCTGAATATGGGTCATCCGATAATCAGTCAACTAAGGCGATAGGAGCATGTTCTGCCTTACCCCTTCGCTTTGAAAACTCTTGATTACTGCCCCGCTATCACATTAGAAAAAGATACTTATGAGTTGCTTATTGGGGTCCAACTGATGCGGGAGATTACTGTATCATCAACCACAAGTAAAAATACCTATCCCTACTAGGGTATCAGATTCCGTTAGTATTTAAACTCCCCATCAAAAATAAAGGAGCATCTGAAAACGGGCATGTTTCTTGAGTACCCATCCTCCATTTGCAAAATTGAGTACCAAGTTTTAGGGGGAAAACTTAGTTACCCCTGAAGGCTGTGGATGCTGAAGAATAGATCTCTCTGTATGCCCCTCGTCCTATCACAGTATCCTCTAGCTCACAAGCTATTGTGGATATGGGAATCATGTTTCACATCCCTACTAACCAAGTTTTGGAGCTAAGTGGACACCCAAACCCTAAATTAAAGAAGCGTTGACCTGCCATGGGATTTTGGTCCTGCTTATGGGAAATCTACCTCTATTCTATTGGGAAACTTATCTACTGAAACCATCCAAGTCCCTTGGTATGCCCCTATTGCATATGTAAGATTATGCCTTATCAAAAATATCACCAATTTAAATTGTTTTGGTTTGTTACAGAATTTAGGCTTCGATCCTCTACCCACCATAGCTTTGGTTGAAAGTAGATTTGGGGATAATATTACCCCAAACAAACGCCAAGATGTAGAAAAACTCTTCAAGGAGTATGGCGATACTTTTTCTCTGGACCAAGTGACTATGGGAAAATGTCCGGGGTAATACATCAAATTAAAACTGAATTTCACCCTCCATTTTAATCCTGACCATATCAAAATTTAAAGTGGAGGAATCTCAAGTGGCCCCAGAGTTACTGCAACTGTTGGAGACCGGGCTTATTGTGCCTTCCAAAAGTCCATAGGCTTCCCCACTCTTATTAATTTGGAAAAAGGATGGTGGTCATTGGGTTGTTATCAACTATCGCCACCTTAACTCTATTACTCGCAAAGATAGTTACCCTCTGCCGCATAAAAATGCCTCTTAACGTTTAATGTCAGGGTCCCACTATTCTCAGCTATGGATCTCCCCAGTATATATTGGCAAATAGATCTGTCACCAGAAGATCAGGAAAAATGCGCTCTTGTCACAAGTGTATGACTATTTAAGCACACTCAAATGCCTCAGGGGTTATGTAACGCCTCTGCTATTTTCCAACGCGCTATGGATGGACTACTAGGCGAATTAAAACGCTCCTGCGTACTTGTTTATCTTGATGATAATACCGTTTATTTAAAGGACCTTTACTGAACATCTAGATCACCTCAGGAAAGTCTTTCAGCAGTTATGTCAATCATAGTTAAAAAGTAAAGCTGTTAAAATGCTCTTTCTTCAAAAGTGAGATGGATTTTTTTGGGTCATATATCAAGTAAATCCGGAATATCCCTGATGGATGATAAGGTCTTGGCTATTGCAAAGTGACTCCCCCTAAATCCCTATGAGATGTACAGGTTTTCCTAGGAATGGTGGGCTATTATCGCCAATTTATCCCCCATTTTGCAGAAAACTCCAATCCTCTGGTGTATCTACTGAAGAAAGGAATACCCTTTCAGTGTATAGAAGAGCAACAGCAGGCCTTCAACCTGCTACGCGTCTCTTTCCCACTCTCTAGTGCTTATTCATCCGAATTTTGATAATACTTCCTCCTCTTTACTGATGCTAGCTATATTGCCATCAGAGCCATAATTTCTCAGCATGATGAGAACTTAGTGGACCATCCCATCGCCTGCTACAGCAAGACCTTATCTAAAGCCAAACTTAATTATAGGATTACATAATGCAAGTGCCTGGTGGTATTATTGGCTATTAAGCATTTCTGACCTTATCTATATGGAAACAATTCATTATAATTACCAACCATGCTTCCCAGAGATGGCTACAGCAAATAAAGGACCCCAATGGAAGGTTAGCCTGATGGGCGTTAAAAAATTAAAATTACGGCTTTTCCATTATCCACTGACAATTTCTAATCCATCAAAACGCGGATTGCCTATCTCAGCTTCCCATGTTAACTATAACTGACCCCAAAGAGGATCGACTCTATGACCCCCTAACCTAACCACAATTATGGAATGACGAATCCCTGACCCTCTAAAAAGAATTAGTATAAAAGATCGGAAAAACTCCAAGTCAGGAACGTTCAACTGTGCAAACTTGTGTCTAAACAATGGGTGCCTTATGTAAGATCATCAGCTCAAACCAATGTCATATTAAAGAGACATCAGAAAATCAGCCATGGGGTATTTGTAAAGCCTACCAGTGGCTTAAAACATAATGTTATTAAAAAGGAATGTTTGTTATTATCCAGGATTTGTTGGAGTCTTGTCTGGTATGTAAAAGCCAATATAGACCTAATCCCCACTCTCAACATCCAGTGGTCCCACCTTGCGAACCATTCCATACTATTAGCGTTGATGTTGTGGGACCTCTTCCTAGAGCCTCCAATGGACATCAGCTTTCCTACTAGACGTGGACCATTTAACTAAGTGGATCAAAGAAGTATTGCTACCACCAAATTGGCAAAAGCCACCATTACTTTTTGTATAACAGGATTATCACCAAGAATGGGTGCCCTAATGTCATTCTTTCCAATAACGGACTAAATTACCTATCAATGCTGGTGAAAGATTTAGCTGACCTGAAGGGAACCACTCAGGTATTCTCCACCCCCTACCATCCTGCAATCAATGGAATGGTAGATCGGGTAAATGGCACTCTAACTGCAACCCTTTGGAAATGGCTATGACTGATCCCCTTCATTGGCCCCAATATTTGCCTAGTGCAATTATGGCCCATCAGATAAGTTACAAACAAATTAATAAGATGTCTCTATTCTAAACGATATATGGTATAAATCCCCATCTGCCTTCCAAGGTCCAGTTGATGCTTGATCAAGCTTCCATGAAGCACCTGAAGTCTCTATGAAAAGTATTGAAAATGAATTCATAAGACTTCAAGCCCTGGCTGCTGAAAACCTGTCTGCCATAACCAGTAGAGAAACAGCTCAATTTATTTACAAAATGATCTTTTACACACCTTCCAACCAGGTGACCTCATCCCATTCTACCATCACCGGCCTAGAGGTCATGATCACAAACTGAAAACCAACTGGTCAGGGCCCTATTGAGTCATATATAGATGGGGCAATGAACACTCAATTAAAGAGTTTGTTCAGGGCACATTCATAAATCACATACATAGTCACTTTCTGCATCCATTTTCCTCCTTGCACCAAAATCTAGAGGGGGTATTGTCTGGATACCTACCTGAACAGTAGATTCAAATATGTCAGATGATGGGAATTGATCCCAAACTTACCCAAAAGCCCAAATTCCCCTGTCAAGGATAATCCCTGACAAAAATCAACAGCTATCAAAGTTGGAGTTAAATCCCAATTAGATCAAAAAGCCCAAATTTCTGTCAGCCATCATCCCCAATGAAAGTTGACTATAATCAAAATTGGCAATTGACCCCAACTGATATGGCTTAATAATGCTCCCTCAGAGCCACCCAACCTTGGGGTTCAAACCTGAGCCATGAGATGGGCACAAACAACTCAACTGAGATAATTGGGCTTGTACCAAATCCCTGATTAATTTCATTTATTAGATCTAAGCTTGGGCTGCTTAGAATTTCCTGAAACACCTCCTTGAATTACCTTTATTAGCCAGCTTAAGCTAGTAAACCTTACACTTTTCCTCTTCACAAAATTTTAATTTGATATTAATTTGTTTTATTAGGAATTGCTTATTCAGATGTAGTATCTGGAAAAAGACTTCTCAACCAGGAGAAGCACAAATAATCAAATCCAACACCTTGAAACTTCGGGTCCCTTGGACTAAAACATTAAGGGATATGAGGTAGTACACCCGGGGACCTGACACTCATTAATGCCTTCCATCAAGTCCAAGTGAAAGAAAGCTGGGAATAGCTGATAGCTATCCGCACATGTTACAACATTTACCAGTTAAAGGACATCCCATTTAGTCTTTAAAACTCTCCTGGCATACTCAATAGAGTAAATAGTCACACTCTGTAAGATTATCATTTAACCTGAGCAGTGGCATACATTATAAGAATCTTGGTCCACTACCCCACCTAAGAAACATGTAAAAGGCCTGGTGGCAGTGGCCGCCACTATCAAGAAAATCAGATTGTATATAACCCACTTAAAGAGTAACTTTTTAAAGACAGAGTTCAATTCTTGAGAAACCATGTGCTCATTGATGGACATGCCATTACCCCTAAAATTAGAAACCACAAGATTGTGGCTAAAAACAACCACCCAGAAGCAACTCCACAGCTTTCTAATGCTGGTCACATTATTGCAAAATTTTCACCGCAATTTCATATCTCGCCTTTCCCCTCCACCTCTTGAAAGGTAGAAATGTGCCATTCATCTGGATGCAAGAATGATAGCAAGCTTTTTAAATCCATCAAGAAAATTTTCACCACTGCACCTGTCCTATGCCACGCCAACAAATACAAGCCATTCCTTATAGCATGTGATGCCTCTAGAACGTCTGTATGGCTGTCCTGCTTCAGAACATGACAAATGAGAACACCCATTAGCCTACTTCTCCAGAAAACTAGTTGGTGCCAAAGGTTTGTGACCATCTATGGCAATGAATTGGCATTATCGCTTGGTCATTAATGCATTTTAGATCTTTAACGAACTGGGCTCCCAAGGCTCAGCCCGCCACCAGCCCTAACATCCACCCCCATATATGGCTGTACCGACTCCAAATGGTCCTGTCCAAATGGATGGCCTTGCTGGGCATACTGGGCTGAGGTGCGGTGCACCAGCCTCTGTTGCCTTGGGCCCCCAGGGTAAGGTGTATCCCTACAGCCTCTGTCACCTCGGGGTTACCTGGCTGAGGTGCGGCCAACTGGCCTCTGACGCCTCGGGCCACTCTGGCTCCTTCCTCTCTCACCAGGGCAAGGCCACTCTTAATAGGATCCCAGCGCGTCCACCCCCTTCCTCTCCTCCTCATCGCACTGCCATTTGCACCCCCAATCCTTATTTTAAATAAAATAAATTAAGTAAAATGGATCAAGCAAATAGCAGCCTTTATTTGGGTAGACTTGAATTCAGAATAGATTTTAATACTGAGGTCCATAGGCTGACCTCAGATTGAAATACTACTAAAAAGGCTTAATGAATTGGAGGTAATGAGGGGCACAAAAGCCTCCATAATTGATGGCATCTAGGCAACTCGACGGAGAATCAGAGGGGAACCTCAGAACAACAACCAAATAAATAGATTATTTATTTTGAATTTTATTTTGTTATCAACCAGAATAGGAAAATCCTAATTGGAATAATGTAAATGCAACTACTGACACACACGAATCTCATAATCCCCACCTTATGAGATTCATGTAATGATCGTTGTTTGTTACATTACCCCCCTTTAAAAACCCAGCGGATCCTGACCTGAACTGGCAGAGCAGGCAAGCAGCGACCAATGACCTTACTGACAGAGGACCTTTTTCACAAGCAACTTGGGGGAATTGACTGGAAGTCCAGATCCCCCAGATCAAATCAACGGGTTCTCTATAAGTCTCCTGGTGAGCACAAGAGGCCATCAACCGCCAGAAGTCTGGCCCACCCCCAAGCTCCCCATCCCCTTCATGGGAAGGACCCACAAAACCCACAAAAAGGATTGATGGACCATGACGATGCTTGGGATATTGACTGTGGCCCATCTTGCAGGCTGTCTGGTAACCACAGCCCGCCTAAGAAAAGGTGAGTATCGAAATAATGTAACTAACTGGGCTCCCAAGGCCCAGCCCGCCACCAGACCTTAATATTACCCCCATATATGGCCATACCAACTCCAAATGGTCCTGTCCAAATGGACATCCTTGCTGGGCATACCAGGCCAAGGTGCAGTGCACCAGCCTCTGTCGCCTTAGACCCCCAGGCCAAGGTGTATCCCTATGGCCTCTGTCACCTCAGGGTTACCTGGCTGAGGTGCGGCCAAATGGCCTCTGAAGCCTCGGTCCACTCTGGCTCCTTCCCCTCTCACCAGTGCAAGGCCACTCTTAAGAGGATCCCAGTGCATCCACCCCCTTCCTCTCCTCCTCATCGCACTGCCATCTGCACCCCCAATCCTTATTTTAAATAGCTAAAATTAAATAAAACTGATCAAGCGAATAGCAGCCTTTATTTGGGTAGACTTAAAGTCAGAATAGAATTTCAATATTGAGGTCCATGGGGTTGACCTCAGACTGAAATACTACCAAAAAAGGCTTAATGAATTGGAGGTAATGAGGGGTGCAAAAGCCTCCAGAATTGATGGCATCCAGGCAACTTGACGGAGAATTGGAGGGGAACCTCAAAATGACTACCAATCAAATAAATTATTTATTTTAAATTTATTCCATTATTGACCTGGATAGGAAAATCCTAATCAGAATAACGGAAATGCAACTATTGACACACACGAATCTCATAAACCTCACCTTATGAGATTCATGTAACAATTGTCAATCGTTACAAGATCCTTACTATAGGGAGCAAAACACATGATGATAGTACATCAGACCACAAATCACTAATATTATTCTAAACCTTGGAAGTCAATGAATCGCAATATAGGAAACACCGTGACCTCCTCACTTTTAAATCAGATATGAGCTTTTTAAATTTCAACCCACCTACAATTGTAAGTCTTAATATAAAGCCCATCTGCCGCCCTGCTCCCACCAGATGTACCAAGCTAGTAGTGGTGATCCCCTATAACAAGTCTTTACAAAGCGCCTTATTGGCAGAAGCCTCCGTTGCTACCATCATACCCCCTCAAAGCTCAAAACTCAGACAAGTAAGCCCTTCACAGAACAAAATGTCAACAACAAGCCCCAATCCAAGAATTCCCCTGTGAACCCCACCACAGATGACATGGAAACTCTATCCTTGTAAGGATTTCCACAAAGTCAAGAAGCCAGGTGGTGCCTACTACCCTTTTTAGGCTGAAAAGGCCAATCTTATTTCAGAAAAAAAATTATATTTGTGCCCACTCCAATTCTTCCCTGCCTAGCACTTGGTATATTGACAAGACTAAGCTCTTGTGTAGATAAATTCTCAGATTTACCAAAACGCCATAAGTACTTCAGGCAAGACCCCAATACCACCATCCATTTTCCAAAAAAAACTAAAACTTCTAACTTTTGACGCATTTTGTTTTATGATGTCTCAGTAAATGATAATTAGTTTTTTCTGAGGAATATTTAAAATTCCGACCTGATTTTACCCTTCCTTCCATAATTTCTCTGATATCACTTTCTGATGCTTTTGGAAATCCGCTGTCAATAAAGTGCTGGACCTCTAAAGATGGAGCGCGCTTCAATTTAGAAAGCTTTTTATTAATTATAAAGATAGTCAAAAATCGGGGATAAGCCAATCATGGCGTGCCCCATTACCTCCCTCAACCTCAATTCTCGTCACACACACACACACACACACACACACACACACACACACACACACACACACACACACACACACACACACACACACACACACACCACCCTGTGAATTAGCCTCTCCCTACCTCAGTTCTCATGACGGTTTGCAAATTGACACTCTCCTCCCCAGCGTGAACCTGGGAGCCTGCAGCCAAAGAATATGTCAACTCAAGAGCTGGAGAACCCAAGAACAGCGCTGTGAACCATAACCCCCTTTCCCAATATAACAGCCAATGCCCTTACTAGTGAGGGTACTGGCCTATTTTGTTCTATTTCTCTTTCTTGTTTAAAAATCATTTTCCATACTGATCTTTGAAGTTTTTGCCATTTTTTAAGAGAATCAGGCGCAGCATGGAGCACATCATGGTCAACATGCTCCTGCTTATAAGTTTGAGCCCTAGTTGGACAGAAGGTTTTGGACCCACATTGACATCAGTTGCTTGGTTCTTCTGGTGGATGATCAGAACCCAGCAGTTTGGAACCAGAGCAAACTTGGTCTCCTCCACTACTAACACTCCTAAATATGGTACTGGATGCACAAATGGCTGACCCAGAAGGTCAGGCTCTGTGGGAAAAAACACTCACTGAGAAAAGCCCTTAAAAATGGTCCTTCCAAAAGGATAGGATGCTGTATTTTTCATCCAAGTATGGATACCCAAATAAATACACTTTTAAGTCATAAGGGAACATCACAACCTGCCGACCATGATCTACCCTAGCATCATGAAGTCTATTAACCTGAAAATGAGTGCACAACTGGAATGGGCTATGAAAAATTTTTCTGCCTGAGTGGAGAACTGTCTTACCTGAGAGCAATTAAATTTAAACCAAATGGATTAGAAAAGACTCCTACTCCAACTAAAAAAGCGCAGGTTCATGGACATCTATATTGGTGGTTTCATTGTGGGCCTACCAACTTCCCAGTGATTTGACGCAGTCATGTTGATTGTAGACCAGTTCACAGCTTATACCATATTTTCTCATACCTGCTAACAACTACACCTGAGGTTTTCTCTCAGGTACTGTAACTTACGTCTTAACCTTGGTTGAAGTACTGCAGGTGGTGATAAACAATAGAGGGCCACATTTCACCTTAAGATTTAAAAACTCTTATGAAAAATAACAATAAAACAATACCAGTCATTAGTGTACCACCCACAGTCAGATGGTAAAATGTAATAAACTAATCAATTTCTAGAACAATACCTCCAATTCTATGCCACCAAATACTAGGATACCTGGGTGTCTGAACTTTTCTTGGCCCAGTTCATATACAGCAACTCCCTCCACTTGACAAAGGGACATCACCAATGTATGTCAATTTGGTTACAACCATGCCTTTACAATTGCTCTAAAAATTTGCACCAACATTTCAGCAGCTAGCACCTTACTTTGCACATTTAAAAAATACATCAACAGCTTAAGAAACACCGATCAGTGCAACTAATGATTTCAAGCAATTTACAAACCAAAAATTCCACGCAGCGTCAAACTATTAGGTTGGAGACCCTTGAGATGATATATAAAAAACCTCCACTTCAAGGCACCATGCTTAAAACTGACTTGAAAGAGGTCAAGGCCATCTCCCATCATTAAAGTCTTACTCAAAGGGTCATTTCATGTGGAATTTCTTCCACATTGAAAATCCACACATCATTTTTAACTTCTTCACTGTCACCTTTCAAAGGTGAGAAGCCAATAGAGGTCAAACTCATCCTGGATATATGGGCACTAGAATTTGAGATGGAAATGTTCTGTACACGCAAAAGGTAAACAAGAGAATTGATACCTACTGGTATAGAAAGGGTATCAGCTTATGAGAACAGATGGGTTCTCACTTGGAATTGCAAAATGTTGCAAGCTGATTGTGGACTTCCATAACCAAAATCCCAAGGCACCACGCCCTCACCTCCAAACTGATTGTTAAAATTATGATATAACCACACTACCCAAAAATGTCATAGATTAAGCTTTAATTTAGATATAACCAGTTGGTTCATTTATTGGTTGGCTTATTAATTAAACTTTTTACAGATTGCTGATTTGATAGTCTGTTGATCACTAATTGTTACAATTATATTGTTAATTGTAATTTACAATGGATTTACTTCTGATATCAGTTACAAAAAATGTATAATTGGAGATTGTTGTTAACAACGGTGTATTTTCAGGTTGAGTTGTGAATGTACAATTATGTAGAAAAATTGATTGGTTATAACTTCCAACATTAGTTATTTATTATGGTGTTTTAGCGCGCTTCTTCTATGGATAATCAGCATGGGCTAGTTAAATGTGTAAACATACTTTGCTAGGAAGTTAGTCCGTATCATGAACCAGTACTACTTAATGTCAGTAAGGCATTCCAAAATAAATTTTTAATACTTAAGCTTGATTTTTTTCCACAAGGTTTCTTCTACTTATTCCCTATAAAATACCCATTATTCTAAGAATAAATAGAGCATTAAATTTTTGAACTGTTTATTGTATTTACTTTTTATTGAAGTGTTTAGCCTTGGTTTACCTTTCTTTGTGCCAAATAAAATAAATGGAAACAGACTAAATATATTTAAGAGATTACCAAATTGAGGTCAAAGTCACTCATATCAAGAATTTAACTATGCTAGCTGTCTTCAAACACTAGCAGTCATTATTTATCAATTTGATATCAGTTGATCGAGCTTATATACCTGTAAAACTACAAAGGATTATATAACAATTAACATCATGGCCAACAAACTTCTCTATACTGCACAAGAAATACGCCTTGGCGCAGGCCTCAAATGAGTAGACCCCATTTTTTGGGAAAGGGTAGTGTAAGGTTCCAGCTGCAGCCATAAGACAGGACCCTAAACCTTTTTTAGTCAAAAAGGGGCAACAACCTTAAAGCTCTGCCACTATAAAGGATAGTAGACTTGGGGAACACGCCCATTGAGCTCTGGGTGGCTTATGCTCCTCATGGACTAAATCCATACCAACTTCAATCTAACAAGCATTTCACCTTTGTCATCAGCATGTCTATAGAAGTCTATCTAAACAAATCAAGATAATATGAAGCAAAATTCACGACCTAATCAGTGGATTGTAATATAAGCTCCTAATATGGATGGGAAGGTCATTCTCAATTGATTAAAACACCCACAAATGAACAAAAGTGCTTCCAGGATGAAGCAGCTATTGAAGAAAGCCTTTGTCATTATGCTGGCCTTTTAGGAGATTAAAGCAATAATTTATCACCCAAAACTACGTAAGAGCCACAAATCAATACGCCAAATGAGTCAGCCGCCATGTCCAATTCTGATGGGTGAGGAGAACAACATAAACTTTAGTAAAAGAACTATACAAATCCCCTGTCATTCCTGGGAGCAACATTTTCATCACACTTTTCATAGATATTTGCAACCATTACCCACTTTTTTTAAAAAATAAAATAAATGCCCATCCCTCTGCCATACTAAGGTGTTGGGTTATTTTGTAATTAACTAATAAATCAAATTTAAAGATTGCCATACATAATCTTTTTATATATTTTATTTCTTACAGATTCAGCTCTGAATGAAACCGTCAAGACCTATGTATGGGTCCCACTTTTTAATCTTGGCTGTGGCATAGACCATCTCACTTGTATTTTCAGTTCTTGCTTCCCTCATCAGAGAAGTACATAGGACATTCCCCCAAAAATGCTTACCTATTACCCAACTATGAACATGCTATAACCAAATTATATTCCATTTATAATACTTATAACCCATACTTACCCCGCCATAACAAGAACAGGTTATATAGAGAGAATTAAGATGAGATGGGAAATAGAGAAGGATGCCAGCGTAGGTGAAATTTTGAATTTGCTAACAATCTTTCCCCAATATCAAGTGCGCCTCCAGGCCAGTCCAAATATTAGATAAATCATGGATAAGAAGACTGGCGCGGCTGCCCCTACTCTTAGGAAACGGCCCTATTTTCACCCAGGAAACATGATTAAGGATGCTACCAGTATTAAGCTTGATATTTAAAGTGGGATAACCTTTGTCAATCATTACTACCTTATCTGTCCCTCAACGTTTTGTACTCCTGAATCCTCATAACAGCAATTATCTGCGGACTATGGATGCTATTGTGGGTAATGGAGTACCCCCAATGGAAGCCAAGTCTTGCCTTAGCATGCCAGATGTTTGACAGTTGTGCGTGCAAGTGGCCTAATTGGATGATATACTAGGTTTTTTCTTGTATCAAAATTACCATGAGATCCACTTGCAGCAGATGTTTGAACACTTGAGATTGGTTAAATTGAAGTTTAAAATAAGTAAGTGTGGGTTCTTTTAGTCCAGGGCACTTTCTTAAGCAACACCATGTTTGACAAAGGCCATATGATTACGCCAGATAAGAAAAAAGCGTTTGTGATTTGACCATACCAACCTCAGTAAAGTATTTGATAAGCCTTTCAGTTTCATGTTTTTTCTTAAAAAAGTTCACTTCAAACCTGTAGAAGGTTGTCACGCTCTTGTAAAAGGCCTGTAAAGCCATATTCCTTCTGTAATCTTCTGCACTAGAAAATTCTTTTTGCTATGTAGTGCTCCTTACTCTCCACGTCCATAATTTACCACGTTTTCCTAGACAAGGAATTTAAAGGGTAGCAACGCTTTCAATTTTTCTATTCGCACTTTGATAAAAGTGGGCACAGATGGAGTATATCATCCAGTGGGTTTTTTCATGCAAAATGTAGCTTTTGGGGTAAACTATCTTTGTATGATTAGAATCCACTGTCATTATGAAATCATTGTTATACTGGAGCCACTATTTGCATGGTTTTCTCAGCCTTTCCAGGTACAAAAATGACCATTAGCTTTGCTGTCCTACCACTATCTTATGTTTTCATACACAAAACTTTTGGCATGAGACCCTCGCTTAGATTTTTGTTATTTTTATTAGTTCATTAATGCAAGTAGAACAGGCTAACTGACGCCTTAAGTCACATACTGGCCTTATCCCTTGACCCTCAGGAAGTATAGCTCTATATTATTAAGATCATGATTCTTCAAAATAAAATTACACCTGATCAGGCACACCAACACCACGCTCAGTTTTATTAATTCTTTGGGAAATCTAGAAGCTTTATGGTATGATCAAATGGGTCATCTTATTGACAGTTAGATTCTTTTCGCATTGCCACAAAGGTTTTTATTTGTGCAGCACCCATGTAATTGTCAAGAGGACGGATAGTTCTCTAGATAATTGATCCTTCATTTGTATGCTGCTAGTACATCTGAAGAAGAGGTCCTAAAGGATGGTTAGTGTGAGCTGGTAAAGAGTAGCATGGTCTTTCCACCTGAGAGAGCATACAAGGCCATGGTGGCCTTGTCCAGATCTGATGTGTAGTCCAATGAAGCTTATTGTAATCAGAATAGACATACAAATTTATATAAATAGTGGAAGGAGATCATTTTTAGCTTTTATTATATTTTATAATGGAATTATTAGCACAAAACAGTATTATAAATTATTTTGGTTTACCTATAAGGATACCAGCTTGGTCAACACTGTGAAGCTCACAGGGTTCAGATTTTGGCTGTTGGGAGAAAGTTGATAATAAAACAGTTCCCAGAGAGGGGATGTGGAATACTCACTCAAACACTCAGGGAACAAAACAATACCATAAGAAGGAATAAAACACCATTGAAGGTGCCAAAATCTACTTTTTTAATTAAGATCTCTTTGGGAAGGTCTTTAGAATTGTCACATAAAAATATTATTATAAATATATAATTTCAATATGAGTTTAATTAGATGAGACAACCAACAAGGACGTTGGTCAAGAAAAATGACTATAGGGGAGGTGAGCCAATGTCAATTTGCCAAGAGGCTGAGCCAAATATGGCCATTTAAATCAACTTAACGCTCTGATTAATACCATAACTCAAGTAATCTCAAGCCTAAATTCTAGACTTTAGTTTTATATTGCCAGAATGAATATATTTTTAAATCAAACAGGATTAAAACTTCCATATTTTCTGACCAATCATAATAATCCATCTTAAAAATGAATAACTAGTACACTTGAGCTCCGTTGATGTGATGCTGGTCAACCCATCAAACAAGACATAGATCCAACCAGGTCATAATTTTCTCTTAACCATAGTTAGTTTATGTTATGCTTCAGGTCATAGAGAGTGACCAACTGGTGCCTTTGCTATGGTGTACTCCTTCTTGATTCAGCAATTCATCCCACAATTATGTCATGGTTCATTGTAAATATGGCGTTAGGCTTCAGTTTCTTAGATACAGGTTTTTGATTTTAACTTTATTTGGGGAAGGCTGACCATGAGATGGAAACTTATGTTATGTAAGCTACCAAGCACTAATATAAGCTAGAGGCACCCCAGAGAAGCTAACGCTGTCTACTGTTGCCAGAGGAAACGCCAAATAAAGGAAGGAGAGAACGTGAGTAGAGGTTTGCGTTAATATTGAGCACGTGTGAAGAAAAGGTATGAAGAATTGAACCAAACTGGAAACCAGGATGAGACCAACTGTCATTGATGGGATGGTAGGTACCCAAACAACCATGCTTGAAAGTGGTCCATGAGGTGCAACTGGAATCGGCGTACAGCTTCCTGGAGGGTGGGAGCAGAGCCTGAAATGCCATCCAAGACAACCGTGTAATTAGTCCACATTGCAATTGCTACCACTAAGGCTCAGAGGTAAGGCTGTATAGGAGAATTTGAGGATAAGGCGAAGATTTCCTTAGATAGGCTGAAGGACTGTTCTTACTCCTGGCAAAAGAGACGTTGAACCTCACGCCAGATCGCTTTTGAAGGAGGGCACTCTTCCAGGCAGTGGACCAAAGTCCCATATTGATCACACATAACACATGAGGAGTGTGATGTTGGATCACTCAGCAGTACAGTATACCTGTTTCAAGCAGCGCCACACATGGGAACGAACTTGTGGCTGTAAAAGAGGGTGATGGGAGTACTTCAACATAGCTTTCTGGGTTTCTAGGGAGTAGGGGATGTTAACATGTCCAGATAATTGACCCTTTCAGAAGAGCATATAACGAGGTGAAGAAAAATGAGAAAAGGCGATATCGTTGGCCACAAACCAAACTTTAGATAGGAGCATAGAGTTGTCCAGCACAGCCCTACCTGGTAGGGATGTTTAGTGGGCTCTGAGGGAAGTGATGTGTTTTGTGACATTGTCCAAGATATCGTGCTCCATCAACAATGAGGCGTACCCTACCGCCTCCAACCACACACCCAAATGGTGTACCAGACCAGCAGTGGGTCTTGGCATGAAAGGGAGCACAAGTGGGGCGGTAATGGGTGGGCAGGGCAAGAGAACCTGTGAGCTAGCTGCTGAAGCAGGTAGGAAACATGGTGCTGGTGACCAGCGGGCTTGAAATTGACCAAGGAGAATGATTTCAGTTTTGGATGCGTTATGTGCAGCGTTATTTACCCTGGAGTAAACATGGATAGTAGCCTCTAGAGCGCATGCATCTTGGTTGTTAGAGACCCCAACCGCACAATCGTCATTAAATGCCAGCATCTTAACTAGTGCTTGGCCTTGCACATGGACACCAGTAAGGCGGGCATTCACGTTGTGTAAAAGTGGGTTGAGGATGAGGTTATACAAGAGTGGGCTCAAAGGGTCCCTTTGGTGGAGGCCTCTTTGAGGGCGGACTACATCCGTGATAAAGCCAGGGCCACGCACAGCCATTGTGGCGGATTCTGTCAGCAACCTCACCCAATTAATGAACCAATGTGTGAGGTAAAACTTTTGGAAGCAGGCTTTGAGGTAATCCCAGTTGCCTATCATAATCCTTCTGCTAGTTTAAAAACAAGTGCCCCAGTAGCCGTGGATTGGCAGACTTTGACTTCAGTGTGTATGTTGTCCCAAATAGACCGTTTGGGAATGAAACCAAATTGTTCAGAGGAATGAGATCAGAGGCAACTTCTCCTAGGGCGTTGGTCATAATTTTAATAAATAACTTAGTATCAGTGTTAGTAAGTGAAATGGGGCGCCAGTTGGCCAAGTCCAGCTTACCCACTTTTTATACAGCGTTATTGTGAAAGCCTCCTGGCCCCAGGAAGGAGGCGCGTTTTCAACAAGCACTGGTTCATTGAGGTAAGCAACAAAGTTGAGAATTAACTAAAGTATCTCTTATAGAACTCATAAGGAATCTCATCTGGACATGGGCATTTCCTGTACAGTGCACCGCGAATGGCATACTAGTGTTCCCGAGAAATTAAATTCATCAGCTTTGGATAATGTGAAATGGTAAGGATATGTGCGCTTTTAAAAAATTCGTCAACTTTGGCCAGTTTAACTGGATTGAAGAAATAAAATTTGGAGTAATAACTTCGAACTTTGATTGTCACTTCAACTGTATTATCTGTGATAGAGTGGTCCAGCCGCCTCACCTGTGTGCAGGCCAAGCTCTGTCACTGTGTGAAGAATTTTTGGAAAAAGTAAGCAGAGCACATGTCATCTGCCATCATATTTTTGCTTTGTACTGTACACAAACGCAATGTTTGTGTTACCTTACCAGTGCGTTGAGGAGAGCAGACATCTATGCCCACTTATGACCCCAGGCCAGGCCGTAGCCTGTGGCTGGGACGTAAGACTCCAGGTGTTCCACTTCAGCAAGCGTGCGCATAATGACTGCTGATGCAGCCTGAGAGTAATGTAATGGGAGGTGGCATGCCTGGCAGATAGTGTTTGCTTTTAACGTAGACCAGGTAGTAAGTGGGTCTGCACAGAACGGTGTGGCAAACTCCTGTGCTGACGTCTCAGTGTCCACCCATGAGGAAAACCTGGGCGATGTGATCTCGGCTGGATGAAGTGTGCACCATCTTGGCGCCTGTGCCATTGGGTGCAACAAAGAGAAGGAAATTGACACTAACCTATGGTTAGAGAAATTAATTTTGTTGTCATTAAGTGGGCAACCTGAGACTGAAAGTTCAACGGTTCAAGAATAAGGTCAATGCGGGACATAGACCTCAGCTGACCGTTGTGCACATGGAGACGGGAAATGTTGGGGAGCAGTGGTGCATGTTTAGGTAGGGTATCAAACAGCTTAAAGTGGCTTTTAGAACGCAAAGTTCTACATGCCCCTGTGGGGGCAGGAATAGAAGGCCAGTGGTCAGTGGCTGGGTTGGCCCAGCAGTTCATGTCGCCCACCACAAATGGGTCAGGGGAAGTGGGAGGGAAGTAATGGCTGAGAAGTATTCCCGACAAGCCCATGCACAGGTCAGGGAAAAACTATATTGATAGCGTGCACTTCATCACCCCACAAAAAGGATACTATAGGCACACGGCCATCAAGGTGCAAATTTTTAGAAATAAATTTAAAATTATGGGCTACATGTATAAGCACCCCACAGTGCAGTGACTAAAAAGAAAGGGAGGGGAGGAGCATGGTTGCCCATTTTTCCTCGGCACTGTGTGGACAGTGGGTTTCCTGAATGGCCAGGATGTCCACAGGTAAATTATTTTTTTTAAAACCTGTTTCCTATCCTGGGACTGTGAGGCCTTGAGTCCAGCAATGTTCAACGTCCCTATTGCAAAGGCTCCCCTATCACACCCTATGTGCTAGGGGAAGGGCCCCTTGCCTATCAGCCATCTTATTTTCAGCGCATCTCTCTTTTCACTGTAGGTGCTCTGTGTTACAGAGTAATTGTCAGTATGGGTTACTTTCGCTGTGGGTTTATTGATAGCTTTTGGATTAAAATTTAATGTCAATTTGTTATGCTCTTCAGCTTGGTGTTCTCCTACGGTGCATCATCAAAGGGTGGCAAATATTTTGGAGGAAAGTTGGTGGTAGAATCAGTTTCAATCAAGGCTTTGTAATATTGCTCAGGTAAATCTGCCTCACCCATTGGGTCATCAATTTGGTTGGACCAATCTGATTGGTGAACAGACTCACAAGCCACTTTGGCAGCGAATGACTCAATGTCATTCTGAGTCTGGGCAGGCAGGATCATGGACGTGGCCATGGCCGCTGCCTTGGCTGCTGCTCTGCGGGCCTGCTTGGCCTTCTTATGCCCCTTCAGGGACACAGGTTTGACCTGAATGTAACACCCCCGTGCACCCCACTGAAGGTGGCGTCAGTGTCTAAAGCTGGTTCATAATGGATGTCTGCACTACCCATTTCATTGGGGAGGACTTCATTTTGGGTGATGACCTCCTTGGAGGGGCAGGTGTGGGCCTTGTGGCCAAAAGCGCTACAAAAGGTGCAGATAGGGGGCGCGCTATCCACTGTGATGCAGAATGGGTGGGATTCCAGCCTGTCAACTAACACAACTGCGGTGTGGGAGAATTGGGTCAAATCTTCCGCAATGACTGCAGATGGTATGATCACAGCAATTTCTTTGCCCATGAACAGGTCTGGCATGAGCGTAAAGCGTTGAATTTCAAAAAAGACATTTTCCCACATGCCTTAAGCCCAGACATTAGGTGGTGCTCCAGCACTTTGCGCTTAATAGTTGTTTGGGAGGAAGTAAAACGTAACAAAATTTTTGTTATATTTGGTCCATTGAGTGCACTTTGTCTTGACCACCCATTGACTATCCTGAAGGTCTACCACCGCACCTGTTCAGCTTCGTCCACTGCTTGATTATTTTTGAACCTGAGATCCAACAAACTGCAGGTCATGGAGTGTGGTGCCACATATACTGCTTTTGGGAAATGGTTGTGCACATCTCCACAGAACTATCCTCAAAGCGCTGTTTGATTAATATCCAGGAAAACTCAAACCCCTTACTCCACTGATGACAGGGGATGGGAATGCAGAGTATTGATGAACTGGTTACACTTCACTTGCCAGGCTAAAATCTCTGGGAAAATACTAACTGACAGTTTTTTATTTTTATCTAGGCCGCCAGTGTCTCTGGGGCGTTTACAAACTTTGGACAGTGCTGAGCCCAATCCTGTGCCCTTTACTTTGCTTGCCCAACTGCTACCTGAAATTGGGTGCACACTAATCTCCTCAAAGAGAATATCAAAATTATCTAGACTTGAATCAAATTTGTTGCAATTAGTGATTAAAATGAGAGATTAAAGTTTTCTTTAGGAGATACATGTCATTAAAACTCAAATTGATAATCCATTATTTGAGGAGAGCAACCTTAGTAAAAGCTTGTAACAATAACACATGTTCAGAAAGAGGCATGTTTTATTATAAAAAGTCAGGAAAGCATAATGTAGTACCAGGTACTGCCAAAGACTCAACTGCTCGCTATGATATCCTTCTTCAGCTTTGTTTTCTCTAGCAACGTAGTGAAAAGGACCTTAACCCTTAGAATTCAGTCCAGATATGCCCCCACCATTAGAGTTCCTATTGGTGCATTTTATGTATGATAGCAGCACTCAAAAGTGGTAGATTAGTGAAAAAAATCAAAATTAGGCTAATTGAGGGAATCCCTAAGTCTCAGTGAATTTCCATTGTAGTTGCAATCAACTTATTGTATTTGAGGTTCCAGTGGATGGCTATAAATAGAAGATAGGATCACTTGTACTGAGTATCCTATGCTGCCGAAGAGAACAAAATGTAGGTTAAGGACTTAGGTAAATTGGAGTAAATATAAATGACAAAGCCATAAGCCCAAGCAATTATCAAATCAAGGGAGTAAAGTTTACATTAGTGGGTTATGGTATACAATTATTGTATCTGTAAATCTATGGCTCTGATACAAGAGCACCGAAAAGTAGTTTAATACAACTCTGGCGACTCCATATGAAGTTGAGGGCCACGCTCAAGGCTCCTTATGTCATCAAATCCTATCTTTAATTATTTGGGGATATAATTACTAAATTTATATTGCATTAAATGATGGTTGGTCAAACCACTTGCAAAATTTCCCCACTTGACTAATTATCAGGTATCAAAGAAGAATGGGGGTCAGATAAATTACTGGAAGCTAGAGGCCAGAGGATCTTAGTGTAAGTAGTGCTTCTTCATAAACTTGGCATTCACTTGACTGAAAAGATGCACCTTAAGTGGGATCCTTCATAGTGTAGGAATCCGCTGATGTCTTCTATATAATCTTAAAGGGCTCTTTCCAAATATGTGCTTATTTGCTGGTCTATCTGAACTAATGGTTGTTGTAATACCAGACCATTTTTCCCTCTACCAAAAATATGTGAGTCCAACTGTCCTTGTTATCACATGCTCTATCCTTGATTTCTAAGCCAGATCATTTGAGAAAAGAACTTTGTAACTGAAGCAGCTTTGGCGTGAGCTGCTCAAGATATCTATTACAACTCATATTTTCTTCTGCCACACATGAATATAAGAATGGAGGCAACGCGAGCTGATTCCCATGGAGCAAAGCAAATGGAGAGTGCCTTATGGCCAAATGATATGCAATGTTTTAAGCAAATACGGTGGTAGGTAGAAAAAAGTTCCAATTGGACGCTTTTCTCTAACTAGTTTACGTAGAATTTCCACAAGAGTCGTGACCATCCATTCAACAGTTCCGTTGGTCTCCAGGTGATAGGGCGTAGATAGTTCACATATATGCCCATTAGATGTTTAAGCTTTTGTTCTCATTTGGACTTAAAATTAGTCCCATTATCTGTCAGCAGAAATTGGGGTATTTTGCCTATAATTTACATCCTTAAGAATTAACTTAGTCATGGTCGAGGCCTCTAAGTCTCTGACTGCCTTGGCTTTCTCCCACTTGGTCTGATAATATATGGCCACAATAATAATACTAAACTGACCAAAAGTATTTATAAATGCCCCAAAATGTTCATGGAGACTGTGATAGGCATAGTTGGGTTTGAGCAGTTGATACTATGTGCTTTCATATGGGGAGCTTCAGCTTGACATTCTTTGCAACAGCTTAGATCCTCATAAATATCATATGGCGTGGAATCAATATAAGTGCTCATAATTGCTTAATTATTTTCTTACGTTTACCATGCCTATTGCCTTAAGAGCAAAGATTATCCAATCCATCCAGTTGGTAGGCCTAAGGAACAAGAGGTATTGTTTATCAAAACCTTATATACTTTCTCATTTTCTACAAAGGTATTTTTTATTTTATCCAACATTCATTAAATCTCAATAGGCTCATTACTATATTGTGACTAACCATTTTGGTAAGTAAATCATTTTCTTTATCAGCCAGTAAGGCAACGGTAGGCAGCCTGGAGAGTCCATCTGCGTTTTGATGCTTTACGCCAGGTTGGTGTTGAATTATAAAGTAATACACTTGTAATTTTAGGTCCAGAGGGCCAACCATCCTTCAGGCTCTTTAAGGTTTTGCAACCAACGCAAAGAAGCAGTGTCATTTCCTACAATGAAATGTATGACATGGATATAAGCCTGAAACCATTTGCAAATGTAAATACCAGCTAGACATTTTTTTCTCAGTAATGATATAAACTCATTTTGCTAATATCCAATGTCCTACTGCAGTAAGCAAAATAATGTTCTTACCCTTCATGCTTGATCTGAGATAATACCGCCACTACAGCGGTAAAGGAGGCATCTGTTAAAAACTGGATATGACTGATAGTTCCCAGCTTTTAAACTGCACAGGTTCATTGTATGCATAATTTGATTTTATTGATAGATATATATATGAACAATAGTATTATGACGACTATTATCCATAGTCAAATAGTTAAACCAGATGTGGTCCAACGCTAAACTTGAAATAATCCATGAAATACTGTTTTGCCAATTAGGAACTTCTCCCTATTCCAGCTGAACTTAATCCACTCTCAGATTCAGAGGCTCCTGGCCTTAGTTCTAGTCACGCTGAGTCAGCAGAAATCTATGTCAAAGGTACGCTTATCTTCTAAGAATATCTTATCCTTACTCTTTATCCACACAAAAAGAGTCCACGATTATTGTAATATAACAATAATTAACTGAAGATTTATAGAAATCATCAATGCCAGCTACAATTGTACAAAAATCTTGCTCTACTTTATTAATAAATTTAATGGGTAATTTATAAGGGGAATTTAGCGCTCAAAATCCTTGGTTGACGCCTCAGTCATGAAATGGCAGCCATTGATGTAGAATTTACCTACGACGTCTCTACCAGCAATAATCTTCTTCGATGTGTTAGGGACTCCTCCGTTGGACATCCCAGAGACCTAAAAATGGAAAGAGCCAGAAATCGTTTTCCTAATGTTCCGCTCAATCACAGCAAACCAACCACATTTGGCTAGCAACCTGCTTAGGTAATGGGACTATTTACCCATTATAACAGGTTGTGAATCAACTGATTGATTTTTTAGTTGCAGGCAGCATCACTTGCCTCACAACTGCTGATTAAATTCCCAATCAGTTGGTGATGAACCTGCCAAAATAAATCATTACACCTAATAGTTAATCAGCAATCAACTATTAGATACCTCAAGCCTATTGGCAACTCTGCCTGATGAGATCATAAGCATTTACAAATATTGATCCTAATTGATACAGTTCAGAGAATTACACAAAATTTCCCCCAGACATTTTTAACCCAAAAAATTGTGGTCAAACAATACCTGATTCCTCTTCTAGCGGTACTTATCCACTAGAAACAAGCAGATAACCTAGGAAGCTGGAATTTGGGCAAAAATACCAACACATCCCCCCTTTCCTAGATTTCCAGCGAGAATAAGATTGACAGGAGAATGCTGCCTTGAAACAAGTCAAATACTTCTCAATTTCCATCAAAGCACAGCTGTTCTGCACTCAACGCTTCTCAGACAACTTTTGGCTTGTGGTTCTCTTCATTTTCATCCTTGCTACCGCCTCTTCAGAGCGTGGTCCTCGTGATCCACTGCCATGCCAGTCTAGTTGGTAAATTCATACTGATGCTAGCCCCAAAATTTGTTTTTCGCCAAGTCATGGTATATGACCCATTGTCATATTCAGGATCTTGGTTTGGCGTCCTTGATTTCCTGATCCCCTCCACATCCTTAACAGGAGGTTACTACCGGTGATCTCTTTTGCACAGCAAAAAAATGATTAAATATATTTTCTTTTAAGCTTTTCTCTTTCGTTACAATCACTTTTGCAACAAATTCAATTCAAGACTGGTTTTATTTTGATAATCTCACTAAGGAGATTAGTTGGCGCCCATGTCAGGGAGCAGTTGGGCAAGTAAGGTAAAGGGCACATGCGTTGGCCCCACAACATCTAAAGTTTGCAAACGCCCCGGTGAATCTGGAGGAATAGACAAACTTAACAAAAAACTGGAGGCAACCATTTCCCCAGAAATTATAGCTTGGCAAGCGCGATGCAACCAGTACATCAATATGCTGCACTCTCAACCACTCTCATCAGTGGAACATGGAGTATGGGTATTCCTGGATATTTAGCAAATGACGCTATGGGAAATGTTTTGTGGAGATGTTCACACTCATTTCCTGAACGTGGTGTACGTCGCATCTCATTCCATGCCACGCGGTTGGCTGGATATTGGTTTTGAGAGCAAGGAGGCAGCGGATGAAGCTTCAATGGTGTGCGTTGTGATAGACCTCCCTGATGGGCAGTGGGTCTCGAAACTAAGCACACCAGATGGACAAAATCTAACCAAATTTTTATTACTTTTGACTTTCTGCCCACTCTGGTCAAATGCGCCATACTCGAATAACACCTGAAGGCTGGGCTCACCATATATGGCGAAATACAATCCTTCAAAATGCAACGCTTTATGCTGATGCCACACCTGTGCACTGGCAAAGCAATTGTAGTTCTAACCCCAGCCGAGGGGATAGCGCAGGATCTAACCCAAAATCCTGCACACCGTTTATTTCAATATCAAGGGACATACCACCCACCCTTTCAGGGTCACCGTGGATACTGCACCTCCCATCTGCGCCTTTTGTGACTCATTTGGACACAGGGCACACACCTGCCCCTTCAAGAAGGGCATCACATATGAGAAAATTCCCTTGGTGGCAATGAACAATGGTGAGACCCACTATGAGCTGACCTCAGATACAAAGGCAGCCTTCCCGTGGGGAGCACAGGGATGCTATTTAATAGTGAACCTAGTGTCCCCTCAGGAGCAGAAGAAGGCCAAACAGTCCTGAAAGGTGGCGGCCAAGGAGGCGGCCCTGGTCGCTTCTGCTATCCCGCCCTCCCATCTCCAGGAGGACGTTAAGACTTTTGCAGCAGAAGCAGTCATGAATCTCTCGACCAATCAGATTGGGATTCCCAAGATGATTGGGCTGCCCAAAATGAAGCCCCGATGGGCGAGCTGATTTCACCTGACCAATGCGCCCAAGCCCGAATTGGAACCAAATTGGTCTCCAATCTCCCAGCTGAAAAATCAAAAATCAGACGTTGGTGCACTGAAAATGCATGCACCGCAAAAATCTCATCCAGCTGCGGGGAAACAAAAATTGAAGGCAAAAGCCAACGCAAACCTGACTGATAAAGCTACCCATTCTACTGACTATGTTGTAGCATGTACCCGAGGCGCTGAAAGGCGCTGTGAAGAACAAGAGAAGGCTGAAGGGTTCAGTTGCCTTTCCCATATCACCTAAGGTGCAAAGGGGGGAGCCTTTACTTTAGGGACGTTGAACATCGCTGGACTCAAGTCCTCACCATCCTGGGCTAGGAAACTGAAATTTACAATATAATTTACCCGTGGATATCCTGGCCATCCAGGAGTCCCACTGTCCATGCAGTTCTGCGGAAACATGGAAATCCATGCTCCTCCCTTCCCTATTCTTCTGGTCCAAGCACTGTGGTGTACTTATTTGATAAAACAATTTATTTAAATTTCTATCATCTGAATCCTTCCTTAGTGGCCGCGTCCTTATTGTCAATTTTTTGTGAGCTGATGTAGTACACGCTATTGTCAACATTTACGCCCTGACCTGTGCATGAGAATGTTGGGAATTTTTCTCATCAGTCAAATCCCTTCCATTACCCCCTGACCCTTTTGTCATTGGCGACATGAACTGTTAGTTGAACCCATCCACTGACCGCTGGCCTTCCTCAGCTTCCCCGCCACAGGGAAACGTTGAACTACGTGTCTTCAAGGCCACCCTAGGATTGATTGATGCTCTGCCGCGTCATACTCCGCTGCTCAAAACATGTCGCACCCCCACGTCCACAATGGCTAGCTAAGGTCCATGTCCCGCATTGACCTTATCCTTGCATCATTAAAATTTCATACCCAAATTTCCCATTTTAACACAACAAAATTTGTGTTCTCCAATAATAGGCTGGTTTTGATAACCTTCCACCTACCTGACCCAGTTGCTCAAGCTTCAGTATGGTGTAAACTTTGCCCAGCAAAAATTGTGTCACCAAGATTTTTCTCATGGATGGAATCTGCAACCATGGCTCCAAAGTTTATTGCACCATTTTTTGCTGATCCAATTTCCACCTGGTTTGCCTTCAAAGTGGACACAATCCACTTGGCTCGCCACCTCTCCTCCCGACGCTCACGCTCCACCTTGGCAGTCATCTCGCGCACTCTGGTGGAGCTAGCCCAATTGGAGTCCAACGTCCCAGCCACAGGCTACAGCCCTGCTTGAGGTCACAAATGGGCGAAAGTTGCTGCCCACCTCAACACGCTGGAGCGGCAACACAAGCATCAGGTTTGTGTTCAGTACAAAGCTAAACACATCACAGTGGGCAACACATGCTCCGCTAACTTTTTCCAAAAATTCTATGCACCGCGCCAGAGCTTATCCTGTACACAGGTTTAAAGGCCAGACAATTCCGTAGCGGATATGCCAGCAAAAGTGGTGATTAAGATAAAAAACCATTACTCCAAATTGTACTGATCCAAACTAATTCCGATGGATGAAATGGCAAATTTTCTCAATAGTGCACACATCCACACCATTTCCTGTTTCCTGGAGTTGCTGAATTTGATTACTCCAGATGAACACTGGTCAGCCATCCGCGGTGCACCATATAGGAAATAACCAGGCCCTGATGGCATTCCTTATGAGTTATATAAGAAGTATTTCAAGTATTCATCCCCTCTGTTGCTTGCCTCTCTTAACCAGAGCCTTTTTGAAACGCGCCTCCTACCAGGAGGGCATGAGGCCTACACCATTACACTGTTCAAAAAAGGGGATAAGTTAGACTTGGCCAACTGGCGTTCCATTTCTCTAACCAACACTGATACTAAAATTTTTACTAAAATTATTGCTAACCATCTAAGGATTGTTGCCTCTGCTATAATCTCCCCAGAGCAATTTGGTTTCATACCCAGAAGTTCGATTTGGGACAACGTGCACACTGTGGCCAAAGCCAGTCAGTCCACGGCCTCTGATGCACTTGTATTTTTAGAATAACTGAAGACCTATGATTGAGTTAAATGAGATTACCTCAAGCCTTCCTCCACCAATTCCGCCTGCCCCCTCGCTTCATCAATCGGGTGATGCTGCTGACAGAATCCTCTACAATGGCTGTGCGTGGCCCTGGTTTTATCACGGATGTAGTCCGCCCTCAAAGGGGCCTACGCCAAGGAGACCCTCTTAGCCCACTCTTATATAACTTCAGCCTTGACCCACTTCTTCGAAATGTGAATGCCCGCCTTACTGGGGTCCATGTGCAAGGCCAAGCCCCAGTCAAAATGTTGGCATTTGCTGATGACTGTGTGGTTGGGGTATCTAACAATCATGATGCACGCACTCTTGAAGCTCTTATCCAGGTTTACTCCAGGGTAAGTAATGCTGTACTCAACACTTCCAAAACCAAAATCATTCTCCTTGGTCGGTATCAAGCCCGCTGGGCCTCAGCGCCCTGTTTCCAATCCACCTCATCTGCTGGCACACGCGCTTGCTTACCCTGCCCTAACCACACCGCCCCACTTGTGCTCCCCTTTGTGCCAAGCCTCACCGTTGGGCTGGTCCGCCATTTGGGGGTGTGGTTGGAGGCAGGCGGGTATGCCTCAACGGTGATGGAAAACCATATTCTGGACAACGTGACAAAGCGCATCGCATCCCTCAGAGCCCACCCTACTTCCCTTACTGGCAGGGCTGTACTAGCCAACTCTATGCTCCTCTCTAAAGTTTGGTTTGGGGCCCAAGCCATAGCTTTCTCCCCTAGTTTCTTCAAATCACTGTATGCCCTTCTTTAAGGGTGGCTTTGGTCGGGCCATCCACCGCCAGTGTGACTGGAGGTCATGTTTGCCCTCGCCATAGTGGTAGCATGGGCCTGCTCAACTTTGAGGCCCATGCTGCCAAGAGTGAGCACCTGGATAGCTGCCATTACCAACCCTGCAGTTTCAGCCCAACATTGGTCCCGCGCGGCCCGCTCCAACTTCTTCCAAACCCTGGGCCTTGCTAACCCATCCCACTCACACTCTTTGTTGAAATATCTGGCTTCCCATCCTTTGGCCGCAGGTCCCCATGGGACTACACCCCACTTTAAACGGATCCTCCTCTCCATGCGGAGCGTTGAGTGGAGGATTCATATTTGTGGGCACACAGCTCAGAGGGGACGCCCCTCTCCTCGGCTCACCCAGGAGGTACAGGGACTACCCATTCAGAATGGTTTGTTACCTGCGAGGCCCCATACATTGTCATGGGTGGACTACTTGGACATGATGGACGTCCCCTATTCCCTTGATACTTAGAAAGCCATTTTGAAGTACGCCCACCACCCTCTTCTGCAGCTCCATATCCATTCCCATGTGTGGCGCTGCTTGAGATGGGTGTACCGAACTGCTAAACGCTCTAACGCTTTACACTCATCCTGTGTTGTGTGTGGCCAGTATGGAACGCTGTTTCACCGCCTGGAAAAGTGCCCTCCATCTAAAGCAATATGGCGTGAGGTGCAACGTTTGCTTTGCCAGGATTAGGCACAGCCCTTCAGTTTGTCTAGGGATATGTTTGCTTTATCTATGGTCTCCCCTCTTCCACCCTCCCCCCATGCTTTGTGGTTGCAATCGCCATGTGGACTATCCAAACGATTGTCTTGGATGCTATAGCAGGCTTCACCCCCACCCTCCCAGAAGCTGTACGCCGGTTCCAGTCACACTTAGAGGACCACTTTCAAGCGCGTATGTTTGGCTGCCTCCCACCGCGTTGCTGTCAGTTGGTCTCCTCCTGGTTCCCAGTTTGGTTCATCATCTCTGACCCCTTCCTCCACATGTGCTCAATCATGGTTTCGGCCCCTTACACGTTCCCCCTCCTCCCATTAGTGGCGTTCCCGCTGGCAACAGGAGGCAGCATTAGCTTCTCTGGGGTGCCCCCTGTTACTATTTTCATTTTCTTCGTGTCCTATTGGAAGTGTCCATCCCCTGGTTGGCCTTCCCCGCAATAAATTTAAATATATTTGCTTTTATTAATCTCTTATTAGTAACTTTTTTGCTCATATCATTATTTCAATTTTACTTTTTTTGAAGAGTTTATTTTATAAATTAGAAATTAATTGCGCTGAAAGTAGAATAATATAGAGCTTAATATACACCTAATTGGATAATGTCAACCATTATAAAAAGTCAAACATCCCCTCACTCATATGGCTCATGTTAAATTATGATTCTTAAACTAGCAATATCTTGACAATCTTTCTGCTTAATATGCCCGCCTCTTCCAGTTTTATGATTTATTCTTCTTGGAGAATCTCTTATATGGTCCCCCCAGGAACCTTACTCCAAGTCAAGTGCATGTAGGTAGTCCTTCTATAAACTACCAGAAACATTATCCATTCCCATTGAAACCAGAATAACAACCATCTCAAACAAATTGTGGCCAATTCTCCCAATTCTATTGGTTCCCAAATTGAACTTTAATACTATTTTAGATTTGGCTTCTTTAGCATATAACCTATTATAATAATCAAACCTCTTGAAGGAATGCCGTCCAATATCAGTCAATCAGTTTGTGCCAGCTCCAATTTGCTTCTAGAGTTTCTTTTTTGGCTTGGCCAACATTATAAACCAGCTGTTCTTTTGACCAAACTAACTATCATAAATCACATAAATTTTTCTCTTCTACGCAGAATTAGGAACCAAGTAACTGAGGCTCTCTCTAAGGATATGAAAACCTCTTATCTCTAAAGCATCTTGGATCAAGATGTTTCAGCCTATGCTCTTTGTTTTTCAGGCTAAGTTCTTTATAGTTGTACCACAAAGATTCCGGCCAACCCAAGTTCCATCATTCATTCTGCTTTTGATTCCAAGAAGCTTATAGTCATCACCTATAGGATGTCGTTTTCTACTTACTTGGTTACCTCATCTTTGGAGCTTCTCATCAATACCTCCCTCTCATTGCTCTAATTGGGGGCAAGATTCGCCAACCTCCATCTAGTATCCCTTGCTCTATGCCAGCCCATATGTACAACGTTCTTGACAAAGCTCGTTGGCAAGCACTCAAGGCTAATCTTCTGGCTCCAGTGCCATATTGGGACTACCTGGGTTATTCGCCAAGTGCCTCTTTCTTTTCTGCAGTTCCCCTCCTCAATTGGAGCATCACGTTTGGCAAGTACCAACATCTCAATTTCTCTTACCCTCATTACGTTATCTTAGGGTTCAGCTTCTGTTCAACGAATTTAGCTTTAAGTAGGTCTAGCCCTTGCTAGCGTTTGATTTTAAATAAATTTCACCGTTTTATCTACTCATACTGTCATACATCATCCCTCCCCAAGAGGGACGTAGGCGGGATCATCCCCAAATTAAGAATAATCAATAAAATATTATAGAATATACGATATCTGTTTATTTATTATTAAATTTTTAAATTTTTAAATTTATTGCGGGGAAGGCTGACCATGGGATGGACACTTCCGAATATGACTCAGGAAAGATAAACTTAGTACCAGGGGAGGCACCCCAGAGAAGCGATGCTATCTCTTGTTGCCAGCAGGAATGCCACTTATGGGGAGGAGGAGGGAACGTGTGAAGGGGCAGTAGCCACTATTGAGCACGTGTGGAGGAAGGGGTCTGATTTGATGAACCAGACTGGGAACCAGGAGGAGACCATCTGTCAGCGACGCAGTGGGAGATATCCAAACATCCACGCTTGAAAGTGGTCCACCAAATGAGACCGGAATCTGTAGACAGCTTCTGGGAGGGTGGGGATGGAGCCAGCGATGGCATCCAAGACAATCGTGTGGATAGTCCAAATGGCGATTGCAACCACCAGAGCACGGAGGGAGGGTGGAAGAGGGGAGGCCATTGATGAAGCAAACATATCTCTTGACAGACTGAAGGGATGCGTATGATCCTGGCTTAGCAGACGTTGGACTTCGCGCCATATCACTTTAGAGGTGGGTCACTTCTCCAGGCGGTGGAACAGCATTCCATACTGGCCACACACGACACAGGATGAGTGTAAAGCGTTAGAGCGCTCAGCTGTATGATACACCCGCCTCAGGCAGCGCCACACATGGGAGCGGACTTGAGGCTGCAACAGAGGATGGTGTGTGTACTTCCAGATAGTCTTTTGGGTCTCAGTGGAATAAGGGATGTCCATCATGTCCATGTAGTCCACCCTGGTTAGGACTTGGGGTCGAATGGGGGATCACGCCATCATGGATGGGTAGCCCTTGTACCTCTTGTGTGAACTGAGGAGAGGGGCGGCCTCTTCAGGTTGTATGTCTGCTAATACAAATTCTCCATCCTGCACTTCGCATGGAGAGCAGGATTCGTTTGTAGTGGGTTTTAGTCCCGTGAGGACCTGTGGCCGATGTGTTTGATGCGAGGTATTTCATCAGGGAGTGGGGGTTTGATGGATTGTTGAGGCCCAAGGCTTGGGAGAAGTTGGAGCGGGCCGCGCGGGACCAGTGTTGGGATGGTTATGTAGGAGCGGTGACAGCCGCGATCCAGGTGCCCAGGATCTTGGCAGTATGGGCTTAGAAGTCAAGCAGGCCCATGCCACCATGACGATGAGGGCCAAACATGACCTCTAGCCGTACTGGTGGAGGGCGGCCTGACCAAAGCCATCATTGCAGCAAAGCATACAGGGATTTGAAGAAGCTTGGGGAGAAGGGGATGGCGTGGGCTCTGAACCAGACTTTGGATAGGAGCATAGAGTTGGCAAGAACAGCCCTGCCAGTGAGGGTAGTAGGGTGGGCTCTGAGAGAGGCGATTCGCTTCATCACGTTGTCCAGTATACGGCACTCCATTACTGCTGACGCATATCCGCCTGCCTCCATCCACACGCCCAGATGGCGCACCGGTCCTATGGTAGGACGTGGCACGAAGGGGAGCACCAGTGGAGCGGTGTGTGTTGAGTTAGCAAGGCGTGGACGTGGGCGAGCAGATGGGCTGTGTTGGGAACTAATTGCTGGGGCCCAGCAGTTCTGAAACTGACCAAGGAGGATGATTTTAGTTTTGGAGGCGTTCAGTGCCGCGTTGCTTACCCAGGAAAATTCCTGGATGTGGGCTTTAGGCGCGCATGCATCTTTGTTATTAGACACCCCCACCATGCAATCATCTGCAAATGCCATCATCTTGACTGGGGTTTGGCCTGGCACATGGACCCCAGTGAGGTGGGCATTCACATTTCGCAGTAGTGGGTCAAGGCTGAAGTTGTATAAGAGTGGGCTGAGGGGGTCCCCTTGTCGCAGGCCCCTTTGAGGGCGGACTACTTCCGTTAGGAAGCCTGGGCTACGCACTGCCATTGTCGCAGATTCCGTGAGCAGCATCACCCATTCTATAAAGTGGGGGGTAGGCGGAATTGGTGGAGGCAGGCCCTAAGTTATTCCCAGTTTACTCTATCATAGGCCTTTTGTTGGTCTAAGAATACAAGTGCCCCAGAGGCTGTGGATTGACATACATTAGCCACAGAGTGCACGTTATCACAAATCAACCTTCTGAGGATGAAACTGAATTGTTCTGGGGAGATGGTGGCAGATGCTACAGTCCCTAAACGGTTAGCCATGATTTTTGTTAAAATTTTGGTGTCTGTGTTTGTTAGAGAAATGGGGCGCCAGTTGGCTAAGTCAAGCTTATCCCCTTTCTTGAAGAGTGTGACAGTGAAGGCCTCATGTCCTCCTGGTAGGAGGCGCGTTTCCAACAGGCTTTGGTTGAGTGAGGCTAGCAGCAAAGGGGATATATATTTAAAATATTTTTGTAGAACTCATAAGGAATGCCATCTGGGCCTGGGCATTTTCAGTTTGGCGCACCATGAATGGCTGTCCATAATTCGTTCAGAGTAATTAAATTAATAATTTCCGCTTTTCTCTCTCGTTGCAAACACTTTTGCAACTTATTCAATTCAAGACTAAATCTAGTTTGATAATCTCATAGAGGGGATTAGTCTGCGCCCATGTCTGGGAGCAGTTGGGCAAGCAAGGCAAGAGGAGCAGGCGGAAGGCCCGCGGCCTCTAACATTCAAAAACGCCCGAGAGAATCCAGTGGAATAGAAAAATCTAAAAAAAACTGGCAGTCACAATTTCCCCGGAGATGCTCATGTGGCAAGCATGATGCAACCAGTATATCAACACGCCACATTCCCAGCCACTTTCGTCGGTGGAATTCAGAGTCCATGTGTATCTGGACATCCAAAAATTGGCTCTATGGGAAAAATTTTGTGAAGATGTACCCAAAATTTTCCCAAACCGCGGTGTACGTTGCACCTCACTCCATGTCACGCGGTTGGCTGGACCTAGGTTTCGAAAGCAAAATAGCAGCAGATGAGGCTGCAGCAGTGTTCATAGTGGTCGACCTCCCTGAAGGGCAACGGGTCATCAAAACTAAATGCACCAGATGGACAAAATCAAACCAAATTTTCCTCACGTTTGACTTTTTGCCTACTACAGTAAAACATGACATTTTGGAGCAACACCTGAAAGATGGTTTCGCCATATATGGCGAAATACAATCTTTTGAAATGCAACATTTCACGCTGATGCCACACCTGTGCACCGGCAAAGCCATCGCAGTTCTGACCTCAACTGAGGAGATTGCGAAGGACCTAACCCAGATCCCGCACTACACCTTTATTGACATCGCAGGGCATACCACCCACCCATTCTGGGTAACCGTGGACAGCGCGCCCCCCATTTGCACCCACTGTGACGTGTTTGGCCATAAGGCGCATGTGTGCCCCATCAAAGAGGGTGTCACATTCCAAGAGCACCCCTCGGCGGCCATGACCAGTTGAGAGGCGCACTATGAACCAACTGCAAGCACCAAGGAGACTTTCCCATGGGGAGCACAAGGCTGCTACCTATTGGTAAAGCCCATCTCCCCGCAGGAGTGGAAGAAGGCTAAGCAGGCCTGTAGGGCCGCGGCCAAGGAAACAGCCAAGGCCAACACCACCATCCCACACTCACAACGCCAGGAGGACATGGAGACCTTCGCGGTGGAAGCAACTCAGGAATCCATCACCCAATCAGATTGGGAGGCCCATGCTGAATGGGCCACTCAATCTGAGGATCTGATGGGAGATTCGATCTCACCCAATCGCTGCACCCAAGCCCCGGTCAAAACTGACTTGGGACCTATTCCAACCAAAAAAATTTTTTGCCACTTGATGGTGCACCAAACTTATCCGCACCGCAAAAAATTCATCTGACGTTGGGAAAACAAAAAGTGAAGGCCAAAGCCAATGCGACTCTTTCCACAAAAATTAACAAAAACCCTGATAGCGTTGCTGCTAATACCCGCGCTGCTGTGAAAGCCCGTGGGGACCTGGAAGAGGCTGGTGGGCCCAGGGGCCCACCCCTCACACCTAAGGTGCAATGGGGGAACCTTCACTCTAGGGACGCTGAATATCGCCGGACTCAAGGCCTCCCCATCCCAGTTTAGAAAACTGAGTTTCTTACAAAACAATTTACCCATGGATATCCTGGCCATCCAGGAGTCCCACTGTCCACAAGGTTCCGAGGAAGCTTGGAAAACAATGCTCCTACAATCCCTATCCTTTTGGTCAAAGCACTGTGGGGTGCTAATTCGAAAAACAATTTTTTCAAATTTACATCTTCAGAAACATTCCTAAATGGCCGAGTGCTCGTTGTCACCTTCTAATGGGCTGATGTTGTGCACACAATTGTCAACATTTACGCCCCAAATGGTGCACATGAGCGTCAGGAATTTTTCTCATTGGTCAAATCCCTCCCACTACCCCCCAATTCCTTCCTAGTTGGCGACATGAACTGTTGGCTAACCTCACCAATGGACCGGTGGCCGCCCTCACCCCACGCCCCACAGGGTCACGTAGAACTACGCATTCTAAAAGCCACCCTTGGGCTAAGGGATGCGCTGCCACGACATGCCCCACTGCTCAAAAAGATGATGCGTCCCCACATCCACAATGGCCAATTAAAGTCCATGACCCGCATCAACCTTATTCTAGCACTGGCAAAATTCCAACCCCACATCTCCCACTTCAAAACAATGAAAATGGAATTCTCTGACCACCAACTGGTCTCGATAACATACCACTTACCCATCACAGTTGCAAAGGCCCCACATTGGTGCAAAATCTGCCCCCAGAGCTCGCGTCGCCAGGATTTTCCACGTGGGTGGAAGAGGCAACTTTGGCGAAATTGTTTGTTGCACCATTTTGCGTGGACCCCATTTCCACATGGGCAACTTTTAAAGAAGACACCATCCGCCACTATCGCCATCTCTCCTCCAGGTGCTCATGAGCCACATCAGCAGTTATATCGTGCACGCTGGCAGAATTGGCCCACTTGGAGTCCAACATTCCAGCCACAGGATATAGCCCTGCATGGGGCTGGAAGTGGGTGGAGGCAGCCACCCACCTCAACGCACTCAAAAGACAACACAAACATCGGGTTTGTGTCCAATACAGGGCCACACGCATCACTAAAAGTGACAAGTGCACTGCATACTTCTTCAAAAAATTTTCGCACCACGCCAGAGCGTGTCCTGCACACAGGTGCAAAGATCGGATAATTCCATTGTGGACACACCAGCTGAAGTGGCAATCGAAATGCAAAGATATTACTCCAAGTTATACCGAGCTGAACCAATTCAGCCAGCCAAAATGGTGGAATTTCTCGACTGAGCTCATATCCGCACCATTTTCTGATACCTGGAAATAATGAATTTAATTACTCTGAACAAATTATGGACAGCCATTCGCGGTGCGCCAAGCTGAAAATGCCCAGGCCCAGATGGCATTCCATATGAGTTCTACAAAAATATTTTAAATATATATCCCCTTTGCTGCTAGCCTCACTCAACCAAAGCCTGTTGGAAATGCGCCTCCTACCAGGAGGACAAGAGGCCTTTACTGTCACACTCTTCAAGAAAGGGGATAGGCTTGACTTAGCCAACTGGCGCCCCATTTCTCTAACAAACACAGACACCAAGATTTTAACTAAAATCATGGCTAACCGTTTAGGGACTGTAGCATCTGCCACCATTTCCCCAGAACAATTCAGTTTTATCCCCAGAAGGTCGATTTTGGATAACATGCACTCAAAGGCTAATGTGTGTCAGTCCACAGCCTCTGGGGCACTTGTATTCTTAGACCAACAAAAGGCCTATGATAGAGTAAACTGGGAATACCTTAGGGCCTGCCTCCATCAATTCCGCCTACCCCCCGCTTCATTAACTGGGTGATGCTGCTCACGGAATCTGCAACAATGGCAGTGCGTGGACCAGGCTTCCTAACAGAAGTAGTCCGCCCTCAAAGGGGCCTGCGACAAGGGGACCCCCTCAGCTCACTCTTATACAACTTCAGCCTTGACCCACTACTGCGAAATGTGAATGCCCACCTCGCTGGGGTCCATGTGCCAGGCCAAACCCCAGTCAAGATGATGGCATTTGCAGATGATTGCGTAGTAGGGGTGTCTAATAACAAAGATGCACGCGCGCTTGAAGCCCTCATCCAGGAATATTCCCGGGTAAGCAACGCGGCACTGAACGCCTCCAAAACCAAAATCATCCTCCTTGGTCAGTTTCAGAACTGCTGGGCCTCAGAAAGTAGTTCCCAACCTAGCTTATCTGCTCGCCCACGTCCACGCCTTACTAACTCAACACAAACTGCACCACTGGTGCTCCCCTTTGTGCCACGTCCTACCATAGGACTGGTATGCCATCTGGGCATGTGGATGTAGGCAGGCGGATACGCGTCAGCAGTAATGGAGTGCTGTATACTGGACAACGTGACGAAGCGAATCGCCTCTCTCAGAGCCCACCCTACTACCCTCACTGGCAGGGTTGTTCTTGCCAACACTATGCTCCTGTCCAAAGTCTGGTTCAGAGCCCACGCCATCCCCTTCTCCCCAAGCTTCTTCAAATCCCTGTATGCTTTGCTACAAGGATGGCTTTGGTCAGGCCACCCTCCACCAGTATGGCTAGAGGTCATGTTTGGCCCTCATCATCATGGTGGCATGGGCCTACTTGACTTCAAAGCCCATGCCGCCAAGATCCTGGGCACCTGGATCGCGGCTGTCACTGCTCCTACGCTCCCATCCCAACACTGGTCCCGCGCGGCCCTCTCCAACTTCTCCCAAGCCTTGGCCTCAATAATCCATCAAACCCCCACTCCCTGATGAAATACCTTGCATCACACACATTGGCCACAGGTCCTCACGGGACTAAAACCCACTACAAACGAATCCTGCTCTCCATGCGAAGTGCAGAGTGGAGAATTCGTATTAGTGGACATACAACCTGAAGAGGCCGCCCCTCTCCTCAGTTCACACAAGAGGTACAGGGGCTACCATTAATGATGGCGTGATCCCCATTCGACCCCAAAGTCCTATCCAGGGTGGACAACCTGGACATGATGGACATCCCTTATTCCATTGAAACCCAAAAGACTATCTGGAAATACGCACACCATCCTCTGTTGCAGCCTCAAGTCCACCCCCATGTGTGGCGCTGCCTGAGGCGGGTGTATCGTACAGCTGAGCGCTCTAACGCTTTACACTCATCCTGTGTCGTGTGTGGCCAGTATGGAACGCTGTTCCACCGCCTGGAGAAGTGCCCCACCTCTAAATTGATATGGCGCGAAGTCCAACGTCTGCTAGGCCAGGATCAAACGCATCCCTTCAGTCTGTCAAGAGATATGTTTGCTTCATCAATGGCCTCCCCCTCCCACCCTCCCTCCATGCTCTGGTGGTTGCAATCGCCATGTGGACTATCCACACGATTGTCTTGGATGCCATCGCTGGATCTATCCCCACCCTCCCTGAAGCTGTCCACAGATTCTGGTCTCATTTGGTGGACCACTTTCAAGCCTGGATGTTTGGATATCTCCCACCGCATCGCTGACAGCTGGTCTCCTCCTGGTTCCCAGTCTGGTTCATCAAATCAGACCCCTTCCTCCACACGTGCTCAATATTGGCTACGGCCCCTTCACACATTCCCTCCCCTCCCCATAAGTGGCGTTCCCGCTGGCAACAAAAGATAGCATCGCTTCTCTGGGGTGCCTCCCCTGGTACTATGTTTTGTCTCGTCTCGGTCATATCTGGAAGTGTCCGTCCCATGGTCAGCCTTCCCCACAATAAATTTAAATTTAAATTTTAAATTCAATTTTTCCGGGTATTGGAAAATGGTGCAGATATGAGCTCAGTCAAGAAATTCCGCCATTTCGGCTGGCTGAATTGGTTCAGCTCAGTATAACTCGGAGTAATATCTTTGCGTTTTGATTGCCACTTCAGCCGGTGTGTCTGCAGTGGAATTATCCGATCTTCGCACCTGTGTGCAGGCCACGCTCTGGCGTGGTGCGTAAATTTTTTAAAGAAGTATGCGGTGCACTTGTCGCCTTTAGTGATGCATGTGGCCCTGTATTGGACACAAACCTGATGTTTGTGTTGCCTTTCGAGTGCATTGAGGTGAGCAGCTGCCTCCGCTCACTTCCAGCCCTATGCAGGGCTGTATCCTGTGGCTGGAATGTTGGTCCTCAAGTGGGCCAATTCTGCCAGCACACGCAAGATAACCACCGATGTGGCTCGCGAGCACCTGGAGGAGAGATGGCAATAGTGGTGGATGGTGTCTTCTTTGAAAGTTGCCCATGTGGAAATGGGGTCTGCACAAAATGGTGCAACAAACAATTTCACCAAAGTTGCCTCTTCCACCCATGTGGAAAATCCTGGCGACGCAGGCTTGGGGGGCAGATTTTGCATCAATGTGGGGCCTTTGCAATTGTGATGGGTAAGTGGTATGTTATCAAGACCAGTCAGTGGTTGGAGAATTCCATTTTTGTTGTTTTGAAGTGGGAGATGTGGGGTTGGAATTTCGCCGGCATTAGAATAAGGTTGATGCGGGTCATGGACCTTAATTGGCCATTGTGGATGTGGGGATGCGTCATGTTTTCGAGCAGTGGGGCATGTTGCAGCAGTGCATCCATTAGCCCAAGGGTGGCTTTTAGAATACGTAGTTCTACATGACCCTGTGGGGCATGGGGTGAGGGCGGCCATTGGTCCGTTGGTGAGGTTAGCCAACAGTTCATGTCACCAACTAGGAAAGAATTGGGGGGTAGTGGGAGGGATTTGACTGATGAGAAAAATTCCCGACGCTTGTGTGCACCATTTGGGGTGTAGATGTTGATGATTGTGTGCGCAACGTCAGCCCATGATAAGGTGACAACGAGCACTCAGCCATTTGATAATGTTTCTGAGGATGTGAATTTGAAAAAATTATTTTTCCAAATTAGCACCCCACAGTGCTTTGACCAAAAGGATAGGGATGGGAGGAGCATTGTTTTCCATGCTTCCTCGGAACCTCGTGGACAGTGGGACTCCTGGATGGCCAGGATATCCACGGGTAAATTTTGTTGTAAAAAACTCAGTTTCCTAGCCCAGGATGGGGAGGCATTGAGTCCAGCAATATTCAGCATCCCTAGAGTGAAGTTTTCCCCCTTTGCACCTTAGGTGCGAGGGGTGGGCCCCTGGGCCCACCAGCCTCTTCAAGGTCCCCACGGGCTTTCACAGCAGCGTGGGTGTTAGCAGCAACACTATCAGGGTTTTTGTTAATTTTTGTGGAAAGAGTCGCGTTGGCTTTGGCCTTTGCTTTTTGTTTTCCTGACGTTGGATGAATTTTTTGCAGTGCGGATAAGTTTAGTGCACCGTCAAGTGGGGCAAAAAAATTTTCAGTTGGAATAGGTCTCAAGTCAGTTTCAATCGGAGCTTGGGTGCAGCGATTGGGTGAGATCAAATCTCCCATTGGATCCTCAGATTGAGTGTCCCACTCAGCATGGGCTTCCCAATCTGATTGGGTGATGGATTCCTAAGTTGCTTCCGCCGCGAAGGTCTCCATGTCCTCCTGGCGTTGTGAGTGTGGGATGGTGGTGGTGGCCTTGGCCGCTTCCTTGGCCGCGGCCCTATGGGCCTGCTTGGCCTTCTTCCACTCCTGTGGGGAGATGGGCTTTACCAATAGGTAGCAGCCTTGTGCTCCCCACGGGAAAGCCTCCTTGGTGCTTGCGGTTGGTTCATAATGCGCCTCTCCACTGGCCATGGCCGCCGAGGGGTGCTCTTGGAATGTGACGCCCTCCTTGATGGGGCATGCATGCGCCTTATGGCTGAACGCGTCACAGTGGGTGCAAATGGGGGGCGCGCTGTCCACGGTTACCCAGAATGGGTGGGTGGTATGTCCTGCGATGTCAATAAAGGTGGAGTGCAGGATCTGGGTTAGGTCCTTCGTAATCTCCTCAGTTGGGGTCAGAACTGCGATGGCTTTGCTGGTGCACAGGTGTGGCAGCATGAAACATTGCATTAAAAAAGATTGTATTTCGCCATATATGGTGAGACCATCTTTCAGGTGTTGCTCCAAAATGTCACGTTTTACCATAGTAGGCAAAAAGTCAAACGTGAGGAAAATTTGGTTTAATTTTGTCCATCTGGTGTATTTGGTTTCGATGACCCATTGCCCTTCGGGGAGGTCAACCACTATGCACACCGCTGCATCCTCGTCTGCTGCTATTTTGCTTTCAAAACCTAGGTCCAGCCAACCGTGCAACATGGAGTGAGGTGCAACACACACTGCGGTCAGGAAAAATTTGTGTACATCTTCACAAAATTTTTCCCATAAGGCCGTTTTTTGGATGTCCAGATACACACGGACTCCAAGTTCCACTGACAAAAGTGGCTGGGAGTGTGGCGTGTTGATGTACTGGTTGCATCGTGCTTGCCACACGAGTATCTCTGGGGAAATTGTGACTGCCAGTTTTTTGAGATTTTTTTCTATTCCGCCAGATTCTCCGGGGCGTTTTTGAACATTAGAGGCCGCGGGCCTTCCGCCTGCTCCTCTTACCTTGCTTGCCCAACTGCTCCCAGACATGGGCGTAGACTAACCTCCTCTTGTGAGATTATCAAACTTACTTAGTCTAGAAATGAATATGTTGCAAAAGTGTTCGCAACGAGAGAGAAAAGTGATATTTTTATTTATTTTCTTTCATATTTTATCAATTTTTTTATTATATTTTTTCTATTTATATATAGGACATGATCTTTACTTGGTTCAGCAGTCCACCTTTTTTTATTCCCCCAAATTGGTTCCTAGGTATACTCTGACTTAAAAGTTTTTATAATTCAGAGGTCCTATCTTTTATATTTATTGTGGGGAAGGCTGACCAGGGAATGGACACTTCCAATCAGACATGAAGAAAACGAAATGTAGTAACAGGGGGAACCCCTAGAAGCTAATGCTGTCTCCTGTTGCCAGCTGGAACTCCTGATACTGGGAGGAGGGGGAACGTGTAAAGGGGCCAAAACCATGATTGAGCACATGTGAAGGAAGGGGTCAGAGATGATGATCCAAACTGGGAACCAGGAGGAGACCAACTGACAGCAACGCGATGGGAGGTAGCCAAACATCCACGCCTGAAAGTGGTCCTCTAAGTGCAACTGGAACCGGAGGACAGCTTCTGGGAGGGTGGGGTGGAGCCTGCGATATCATACAAGACAATCGTGCGGATAGTCCACATGGCGATTGTAACCACAAAGCATGGAGGGAGGGTGGAAGAGGGGAGACCATAGATAAAGCAAACATATCCCTAAACAAACTGAAGGGCTGTGCCTAATTTTGGCAAAGCAAACGTTGCACCTCACGCCATATTGCTTTAGATGGAGGGCACTTTTCCAGGCGGTGAAACAGCGTTCCATACTGGCCACACACAACACAGGATGAGTGTAAAGCGTTAGAGCGTTTAGCAGTTCGGTACACCCATCTCAAGCAGCGCCACACATGGGAATGGATATGAAGCTGCAGAAGAGGGTGGTGGGCGTACTTCAAAATGGCTTTCTAAGTATCAAGGGAATAGGGGACGTCCATCATGTCCAAGTAGTCCACCCATGACAATGTATGGGGCCTCGCAGGTAACAAACCATTCTGAATGGGTAGTCCCTGTACCTCCTGGGTGAGCCGAGGAGAGGGGCGTCCCCTCTGAGCTGTGTGCCCACAAATATGAATCCTCCACTCAACGCTCCGCATGGAGAGGAGGATCCGTTTAAAGTGGGGTGTAGTCCCATGGGGACCTGCGGCCAAAGGATGGGAAGCCAGATATTTCAACAAAGAGTGTGAGTGGGATGGGTTAGCAAGGCCCAGGGTTTGGAAGAAGTTGGAGCGGGCCGCGCGGGACCAATGTTGGGCTTAAACTGCAGGGTTGGTAATGGCAGCTATCCAGGTGCTCAGGATCTTGGCAGCATGGGCCTCAAAGTTGAGCAGGCCCATGCTACCACTATGGCGAGGGCAAACATGACCTCCAGTCACACTGGCGGTGGATGGCCCAACCAAAGCCACCCTTGAAGAAGAGCATACAGTGATTTGAAGAAACTAGGGGAGAAAGCTATGGCTTGGGCCCCAAACCAAACTTTAGAGAGGAGCATAGAGTTGGCTAGTACAGCCCTGCCAGTAAGGGAAGTAGGGTGGGCTCTGAGGGAGGCGATGCGCTTTGTCACGTTGTCCAGAATATGGTTTTCCATCACCGTTGAGGCATACCCGCCTGCCTCCAACCACACCCCCAAATGGCGGACCAGCCCAACGGTGAGGCTTGGCACAAAGGGGAGCACAAGTGGGGCGGTGTGGTTAGGGCAGGGTAAGCAAGCGCGTGTGCCAGCAGATGAGGTGGATTGGAAACAGGACGCTGAGGCCCAGCGGGCTTGATACCGACCAAGGAGAATGATTTTGGTTTTGGAAGTGTTGAGTACAGCATTACTTACCCTGGAGTAAACCTTGATAAGAGCTTCAAGCGTGCGTGCATCATGATTGTTAGATACCCCAACCACACAGTCATCAGCAAATGCCAACATTTTGACTGGGGCTTGGCCTTGCACATGGACCCCAGTAAGGCGGGCATTCACATTTCGAAGAAGTGGGTCAAGGCTGAAGTTATATAAGAGTGGGCTAAGAGGGTCTCCTTGGCGTAGGCCCCTTTGAGGGCGGACTACATCCGTGATAAAGCCAGGGCCACGCACAGCCATTGTAGAGGATTCTGTCAGCAGCATCACCCGATTGATGAAGCGAGGGGGCAGGCGGAATTGGTGGAGGAAGGCTTGAGGTAATCTCATTTAACTCAATCATAGGTCTTCAGTTATTCTAAAAATACAAGTGCATCAGAGGCCGTGGACTGACTGGCTTTGGCCACAGTGTGCACGTTGTCCCAAATCGAACTTCTGGGTATGAAACCAAATTGCTCTGGGGAGATTATAGCAGAGGCAACAATCCCTAGATGGTTAGCAATAATTTTAGTAAAAATTTAGTACCAGTGTTGGTTAGAGTAATGGAACGCCAGTTGGCCGAGTCTAACTTATCCCCTTTTTTGAACAGTGTAATGGTGTAGGCCTCATGCCCTCCTGGTAGGAGGCGCGTTTCAAAAAGGCTCTGGTTAAGAGAGGCAAGCAACAGAGGGGATGAATACTTGAAATACTTCTTATATAACTCATAAGGAATGCCATCAGGGCCTGGTTATTTCCTATATGGTGCACCGCGGATGGCTGACCAGTGTTCATCTGGAGTAATCAAATTCAGCAACTCCAGGAAACAGGAAATGGTGTGGATGTGTGCACTATCAAGAAAATTTGCCATTTTGGCTGGCAGAATTGGGTTAGGTCGGTACAATTCAAAGTAACAGTTTTTTATCTCGATCACCACTTTGGTCAGTGTATCCACTACGGAATTGTCTGGCCTTTGCACCTGTGTACAGGCTAAGCTCTGGCGTGGTGTGAAAAATTTTTGAAAAAAAGTAAGTGAAGCTCATGTTGCCTGCTGTGATGTGTTTAACTCTGTACTGAACACAAACCTAATGCTTGTGTTGTCACTCAAAAGCGTTAAGGTGGGTGGCTACTTCCACCCACTTGTGACCCCAAGCAGGGCTGTAGCCCGTGGCTGGGATGTTGGACTCCAGGTGGGCCAACTCTGCCAGAGCGCGCGAGATGACCACCGAGGTGGATTGGGAGCATCGGGAGGAAAGGTGTAAAGCCTGGCGGATTGTGTCCACTTTGAAGGCAGACCAGGTGGAAACTGGATCAGCGCAAAATGGTGCAATAAACTCCAGAGCCGTGGTCACTGATTCCATCCATGAGGAAAATCTCAGCGATGTGAATTTGGCTGGGCGAAGTTTGCACCAACTTGGAGCCCAAGCTGCTGGGTTGGATAGGCGGAAGAATATCAAAACCATCCTGTGATCGTAGAAATCAATATTCATTGTGGTGAATTGGAATTCTGGGTATGAAATTGCAACAGCGTGAGGATAAGGTCGATGCAGAACATGGACCTTAACTGGCCGTTGTGGATGTGGGGCATGACATGTTTTGAGAAGTGGAGCATGATGTGGCAGCATATTGACCAACCTTAGGGTGGCCTTGGGGACACATAGTTCAACGTGTCCCTGTGGCAGGGAAGATGGGTAAGGCCAGCGGTCAGTAGATGGGTTCAACGAACAGTTCATGTCGCCAATGATGAAAGGGTCAGAGGGCAACAGAATGGAATTGACCAACGAAAAAAATTTCTGACGTTCTCATGCACAGGTCAGGGTGTAAATGTTGACAATAGCATGCACTCCGTCAGCCCATGAAAAACTGACAACGAGTATGTGGCCACTAAGGAAGGATTCAGATGATAAAAATCTAAAATTATTGTTCTTTCAAACTAGCACCCCATAGTGCTCAGACTAGAAGGAGAGGGAAGGGAGGAGCATGGTTTTCCGTGTTTCCTTAGAACTGCATGGACAGTGGGACTCCTGGATGGCCAGTATATCCACGGGTAAATTATGTTGTAAAAAACTCAGTTTCCCAACCCAGGACAGCGAGGCCTTGAGTCCAGTGATGTTCAACGTCCCTAAAGTAAAGGCTCCCCCATCGCACCTTAGGTGCAAAGGGAAGGGCACCCAAGCCCTTCAGCCATCTCTTGCTTGTCACGACGATTTTTGCACCTCAGGTACATGCTACAACATAGTCAGTAGGAATGGGTAGCTATAGCAGTCATGTTTGCATTGACTTTTGTCTTCGCTATTTTCCCCGCTGCAGGATGAGATTTTTGCAGTGCATGCATTTGCGGTGCACCAATGCTTGATTTTGAATAGTTGGCAGAAAGGTTGGAGGCCAAACTAGTTCCAATCGATGCTTGAGTGCATTGGTCAGGTGAAACCAACTCGCCCATCAGGATTTCAGCTTGGGCTGCCCAATTGGCTTGGGCATCTCAATCTGATTGGTCGAGAGATTCGCGAGCTGCTTCTTCTGCAAAAGTCTCAATGTCTTCCTGGAGATGGGAGGGCGGGATAGCAGAAGCAACCAGGGCCACCTCCTTGGCCGCCACCTTTCAGGACTGTTTGGCCTTCTTCTGCTCCTGAGGGGACACTAGGTTCACTATTAAATAACTTCCCTGTGCTCCCCACAGGAAGGCTGCCTTTGTATCTGAGGTCAGCTCATAGTGGGTCTCACCATTATTCATTGCCACCGAGGGAATTTTCTCATATGTGATGCCCTCCTTGGAGGGGCAGGTGTGTGCCCTGTGTCCAAATGAGTCACAAAAGGCGCAGATGGGAGGTGCAGTGTCCACGGTGACCCTGAAAGGGAGGGTGGCATGCCCCTTGATGTTTACAAAAGTGGTGTGGGAGATTTGGGTTAGATCCTTTGCTATCCCCTCAGCTGGGGTTAGGACTGCATTTGCTTTTCCAGTGCACAGGTTTGGCATCAGCGTAAAGCGCTGCATTTTGAAGGATTGCGTTTCGCCATATATGGCAAGCCCAGCCTTCAGGTGTTATTCAAGTATGGCACGTTTGACCATAGTGGCCAGGAAGTCAAAAGTTACAAAAATTTGATTTTATTTTGTTCATCTGGTGCTCTTAGTTTTGATGACCCGCTGCCCATCTAGGAGGTCTATTACAATGCGCACCATTGCAGCTTTGTCCGCTGCCTCCTTGCTCTCAAAACCAAGATCCAGCCAACCGCGTGGCATGGAATGAGGTGCAACGTACACCGCGTTTGGGAAATGAGTGTGAACATCTCCACAAAACTTTTCCCATAGCGCCATTTACTGAATATCCAGGAATACCCAAACTCCATGTTCCACCGACGAGAGTGGTTGAGAGTGGGGCGTATTGATGTACTGGTTGCATCGCGCTTGCCAAGCTATAATTTCTGGGGAAATGGTTGCCATAGTTTTTTGTTAAGTTTGTCTATTCCTCCAAGTTCACCGGGGCGTTTGCAAACTTTAGATGTCGCGGGGCCAACACCTGTGCCCTTTACCTTACTTGCCCAACTGCTCCCCAACATAGGCGCCAACTAATCTCCTCAGTGAGATTATCAAACTAAAACCAGACTTGAATTGACTTTTGTTGCATAAGTGATTGCATTTAGAGAGAAAAGTTTCAGAGGTCTTATTTTTTGACAATCATTTATCTTGGTTCAGTGGTCGTTTTTTAGGACTTAACCAAAAATTGTCAGACATAACCATCTCAATGGTTCAGAAGTCCTTTTGGGAACACTCTTATTATTTTTTTGGATCCACTGCTTTAGGTGCTTAGCATGGACCCCGTAACGATTCTTTCATCTGCAAGGTTCTTGATAGAATATGTTTCCATTGCCATTTTGGCAATAAACTCAAATGGACCCAACCATAGCGCATCTAGCTTATTTCTTCTCCTAAAGCCATGCATGTCACAATATTCTACCCTATTGCCTACATAGTATCTGGATAATGCCAGTTGGTTCTTATTATCCGTCATCTTGGCCTTGAGCTTTTTCTTCAAGGTTGTACTAAGTGTTTCCAACTGCATTTTTATCAAAACATTTGAAAGTTGGATTAAGTACTACTCAGCTTTCATCCCCAATGTTGGTTCAACCACCAAATATTGAGCTGGTGGCAACATGGTCTTTTTCTGTACAAAAAAATAGCATTTTTCCTATAGCAATATGGTAACTAATGTTGTATGCAAATGTCACCAAACTGAGGTAGGTTCCCCAGTCAAAAGTTTTTTCAGCAACCAGCTTCCTCAGCGTCGTGGCCAGCATTCCATTCACTCTTTCTAACATTACATTTATCTCCAGCTGGTAGGGTACTGACATGGCTTCTAGGATTCCCATTAATCATTCAACCTCAGGATCACATGGGATATGAAATTCGTTCTATTATCGCTCAACAAGTCTTGTGGGCATCCATGGCGATATACAACTTGATCCAGGATAACTGGGTGGTACATGTCACGCCCACTTTCAACAGAGCCTTTGTCTCAACTATCTAGTCAGATGATGGATTGAAACTATAATATGTTTGGTCCCCCTGTGCTCAGTCAGTGGTCCCATCACGTTGATGGACACTGTATGCCAGGCAAATCCAGGGTGTATCAATCAATATCTGGTTGTGTTCCTATGTGGTTTATGCAACTGGCATTCTATGAAACAAGACAGATAATCAGCCACATCATAGTTGATAGACTCACAGTAATAATACTGGCGAATGTGATTGGTTGTTTTCCTCAGCCTTCCATGCCTGACAACCTTATGTGCAGCTTGAACTATAGCCACATGTTCAGATGGTTTTGGGAAATAACAGTCATATTTAACAATCATTTTTGTTTATTTGTTCATCCTTGGTATCAGTTTTTATCGTTTTTTGAAGCACACCTTGGATTTTTTGGGGCTTATTTCTAATTTCTCCACCAATCATTCTCTGAAACAGCTCATAATCCTGTTGGTATACCACTTAGACCATTGTTAGCCTTGATAAGCCATCTGCATTTTGATGAGAAGCTTCCACTCAGTGGACTATCTCAATTTGTAAGCTTGAAGCTTCAGTGCCCATTGGGCCAGACGTCCTTCTGTCTTTTTCAGGTTGTGCATCCAATGCAGGGAGGAGTGGTCCGTCACCACTTTAATGTGCGTAGCATGAATATACACCCAAAACTGCTTACAGGCGTATATCACTGCAAGGCATTTACACTCAGTAATGGTCTAACTCTGTTCTGCTGCTGACAAGATCCAGCTCATATAAGCTACCAGATGCTCATCCATAAGTTCATCCACTTGACTCAGAATGGCGCTGATCGTCACTAACAAAGCATAAGTCTGTAATATAAACTCACAATTGAAATTTGGATATTTCAAAATGGCGAATTCATAGATACTGACATAACTCATTGAAAGAATCCTGAGCCTCTTAATTCCATATAAATTTTTTTGGATCCCTCAGCAAATGGAAGAGGGGCTTGGAAAATCTTGCTAAATCCTTTATAGGTCACTAGTAATGTCCGACCATTCCAAGGAACAATTGAATATCTTGGACACTTCCCAGGATGGCCATCCGTTCTATGGCTTCAATCTTCTGGGTTTGCGGTTGCAGTCCACTGGAGTTGATGAAGAACCCCAGATATTCCAACTTTTTCATAAAGAAGTAGCACTTCCTTGGCTTAATCTTTAGATCAGCTGCGGACAGTCTCTTGAATACTTCTAACAAGTGATGCAAATGGTCAGTAAAGGCCTTATTGAACATATTTATGTCATCCAAGTACACTAGGATGCATGGCACCTTTAAGTCATTCAGTATGGCGTCCATGGCCCTTTGGAACGTTTCAGGCGCATTTAAAAACCTTTGGGCATCCTCATTGGTTGGTATAGCCCCTGCGTGGTAATGATCATGCACTTCTCTTGGCCTTCCCTTAGAAAACTTATTTTCCAATATCCTGATATTAGATCCTTTGAAGATAAATATCTCGCTTCTCCCAATTGATATAGTGCATTATCAATTTGTGGTAGTGGATATAAATCCTTTTTTGTTATTTTGTTCAGCCACAAATAGTTGATCACCACCCATTTAGAGCCGTCCTTCTTCTTCACTATCAGGATAGGGCTCGCCCAGAGGCTTGACAGAGAACTTGGAGCCCATGCTCCACTAATTTTTTGATTTCCTCTTCCACTACCATCTCCTCTGCCTTCGACTGTCAGATTAGTCTCATCTGTATTAGTAAATTTTCCACAGTGTCAACTTTATGGACTACGTTCTCCATGCATCCTAAGTCGTGATCATCCTGGGCAGAAAGTTCTGATACTTTTCAATTAATCTGAGCACCTCCTGATGCTGTCTTTCTGTCATATCAGAGAGTTGCTCTCAGTTGAAAAATAAAGTAGTATTCTTTTAAACCCCTGCCAGCAATCTCATCTTGTCAAAGGTCACAAAAACATGAAATTTTTGCAAACCCCGCCGTTGGGATCAGATGGACCAATGTGATTATCTAATTTTTTTAATCTTCATTGGTTTTTACTCAATTTTTCCAGAAGGAATCAGATTTCCCCAGGCCCAGCATTAATATCCCAGGCGCCACCCATGGCTCTATTCTGGACTTCTTCCATGGCTACCAACCTCTCCATACAATAGCTTGGGTATTTCTAAAGTCAATCCTGTATCAATTATTATCTGCTATCCTGACAGTAAGTTGTTTGACGTCTTGGTTCAAAACAGTATTCCCCAATTTTCCAGGATTTCCATCAGCATTTTTCTTCACTTTAGTCTAACCAATTGGTAGCAAATTAGAGTAATACCACTGTTGTAGATCATATTGATGAAATTGTTCCTTCTGGTAAGTGAAATTCCCCATATTTCTGATAAACTAGAGGCAGTGTTATACCCAATATGGTTGACTTATTATCCTCAAAATTACATTTACCTTCATATTTCCTTAGAAACTTTGACCCAATTAGGATTTCATAGTTTTGGTTGGCCAAAACTATAGCTGGGGCGGATACCACCAGGGATCCAAATCTGAGTGGTAATGCGCTATATGCTCCACAGGAGATGGTCATATTTGGCCTGGCTGTTCCATATACCTTCTTACATTCCAAATGTGGGATCCGCTAATGGAGGCCACAAATAATTTCTCAGAGAGAGAAACTTACTTTTTAATAAAAGTATAAAATAATATCTTTTTAAGGTTTTTATGCTTTTTATTATATTAAGCGCGACAAAACCAATAATGGCCCTTCTCTCAATACTAGTTTTTCTTATTTAAACTAGTTTAAATTTCAAAACCATCAATGTTTGATGCAAAAGAATGTAAATCTCAGTTATCTAGATTAGGAAATATAGGCTTTTAGCCTATCAGATGGAAGATAAAATCTTTTGAGGCAAAACTGACCCGTGCAGTAACAATTGGATGAATTGTATCTAATCACCAGCGAGTAAAATCTTTTCACCTTGGCGGTGGTCAGACTTGACTGGTAATGATTGGGTAACTTGATAATGGTCATACTCAGATGGTAATGATTGGCTAATATTTAACCTATCATCTTTGAGTAAAGTATTTTCACCTTGGCAGTGGTCAGACTTGACTGGTAATGATTGGGTAACTCAGTGATGGTCAGACTTGGATGGTAATGATTGGCTAACTCGCACCCAATCATCGATGGGTAAAATCTTCTTGCCTTTTGGAGGTTCCTATCCATGCAATATTATACTCCTCATATTCGACTGAGGAGTTGGAGTATTTATATTGTTTGTATTTACCGTTTTAATCCAATTTTTATGATAAATCATATTTTTCCAGTTGTTAGGATTCCACTGAAGGTCTACTAGGGTCTTTTCACTGTTTATACTTATATCATTGTTGAGCACAATATTAGTTGATAGTCAGCTAGGAGATGGGCCAGTCATAATGGCAGATTTGGGAGCCCTAATACTTCCAACATTCTTTTTCTTAAATTGAGAAAGAGAATGTCTGACATTGCCCCCTTAATAATGTTGGAAGGGGTGTAGGGTCAAAGGTAGCGGCCATGTACCCAGATTATGATAATTCTTGTAGCCAAAGACTTTATAGAATACTCATCTCCTCTCTTATGTATGATGGTATAGGGCCCTTCCCAATTTGATCCAATTTTACCATTTTGGGGAGTTGTATGATTGCGATGATATAAAACCCTATCTGACACTTGGTAAGAGGGTAGAGGAGCTCGGAGCTCAGTGTCAGCTTGACCTTTTTTAGTCATTGTTTTTTCTGGGCTAGACTTTCCAACATATAATCTTTCATCCTTAGTGCATGTAGGTTTAGACCGAAGTTTGTGAGGGGTAGCATCCTTGGAAGAGTAATTTTCTTGAGTTTTGGGATGAGAAACAGTTGCCTCCACAGGCTTAAAGGTAGAATTCTCTTTTTTAGGCTGTACTTTAGAGCCTGGACTTTCCCTTTGCAGTTGGCCTTGCTTAAGATTTTAGAGGGATTTTGGGATGTGATTTTTGTGTCAACCACTCGTTGTGCACCTGGCTTAATCAACACCTCATCTGCTGCAGAATTTGGAATACCATCCCTAGCCTCCACTAAATTGACTAATTTCTTAATGTTGCACCGGAGGTGACATAAGACAAAGTGGAAGAGGGGTGTTCCTGATTGGACTGCCTGGTATGGCCACATGAAATAGGGTGAATAAGGCGAGATAACACCTTGTCTGTGTTCCTGGCAGTATCAATAATGATTGGCTCCCCTAGAATTTGGTGGAGGTAAGTATCCTCGGGTATGGTGGCTTCATCTACTTCCCCAGCGTTTAGGTGATCAGGGACCTCCACTTCTGCGGGAGCTCCCAGCAAGTAGTACCCAAAGTTATTGTAACCCCCTCAGAGTCGGCCTCAGGGGTATTTTCAACCATGGGCAAGGTTTTAATTGAAGTGGGGGATACAGCCATGAGAGGAGGGGTGATTAGCTTGGCTTTAACCGGCATTTTTTCAACCCCAGTAGTTCTGGAGGATATGCCCTTAGAGCGCGCACCTACTAGCTGAGCTGAAAAAAAACCACAGTAGAGATCTCCATTTTGCATGACCGAGGAATGTCTGGTTTAAGTTGCACCAAAGCAGCAGGTTTTGTGGGGTTTTGCTTTTTAGGGCCCATTATCTGAAGGGGCTCCTTCTTGTCTTTAATAGCTAAGGGCCGAGGCTTAGGCTTTGAATCCTCAATGATTAAAACACGAGGGCAAGATACTGCTCCACGTGGAACTTTGGGCTTGTGGAAATTGGCAACATCTATTAATGCTTCCTTTATGTCTTGGATGGTCTGGAAATAGCATTTGATGGAGGTGATGTGCATGGCGAGCAATGGATAAGTAGCCACTCCAGTCAAAACGGCGGGTATAGCATCATCCAGAGTCAACATATTTGAGGTTAGCAACGTCTGGGCTTCCATATAGAATCGTTCCACAAAGGTGGCCACTGACTCTCCTTTCCAAATACTCATACACAAGAAAGCCTGTTTGGCTCAGCATAAGCTCTTCTGGGACCCGAATTCAGCCAAGAGGGCCTTCTTGACCTCAGGCCAGGTGTGCTGAGGATCCAAGTGAGGGACGATCAGCTCTTGGGCCTTGCGGCTTAAACAGGGAAGGATGTACTGAACTTTTTGTTTGTCAGTAGCGCCATCCATCGCAGCTTCATAAACGTAAAAGAAGGAGGCAACACTCCCTTCACCAGGGGTGTATCTGTCCTTCATGGGTAGTTTGAACAGCTGTTGCTCTAACTTTTGAGCCGGGAGAAAGAGCTGGCTAGTTGCTTCCCAAGAGCAACTATTCACAAGTCAGGAGAGCTGCTCATGTTGACAGTCTCTATTTTGTTAATACTTATCAAGGTATTAAGGGGCTCGACCCCTGTAGTGAGCACCAATTTGTGGGATCTGCTAATGGAGGCCACAAATAATTTCTCAGAGAGAGAAACTTACTTTTTAATGAAAGTATAAAATAACTTTTTTAAGGTTTTTATGTTTTTATTATATTAAGCGCGGCAAAACCAATAATGGCCCCTTTCTTAATACTAGTTTTTCTTATAAAAACTAGTTCAGATTTTGAAACCATTGATGTTTGATGCAAAAGAATGCAAAGATCAGTTACTAGATTAGGAAATATAGGCTTTTAGCCTATCAGATGGAAGATAAAATTTTTGAGGCAAAACTGACCCATGCGGTAATGATTGGATGAATTGTATCCAATTACCAGTGAGTAAAATCTTTTCACCTCAGCGGTGGTCAGACTCATCTGGTAATGATTGGGTAACTTGGCAATGGTCAGACTTGGATGGTAATGATTGGCTAACTTGCACCCAATCATTGACGGATAAAATCTTCTTGCCTTTTGGAGGTTCCAATCCGTGTGATATTGTACTCCTCATATTTGACTAAGGAGTTGGAGTATTTCTATTGTTTATATCTACCATTTTAAGCCAATTTTTATGATAAATCATATTTTTCCGGTTGTTAGGATTCCACTGAGAATCCACTAGGGTCTTTTCGCTGTTTATACTTATATCATTGTTGATCACAATATTAGTTAATGGTCATCTAGGAGATGGGCCAGTCATAATGGCAGATTTGGGAGCCCTAATACTTCCAACATTCTTTTTCTTAAATTGAGAAAGAGAATGTCCGACAAAAATGAAGTTAGATTCTCATTTTTTCACCAAAATGGTCAAGACAATAATAATCAGTGCCCCAATGTCAATAATCGCCCACGCCTGTACTTAATTGACCAGTATATCAGTATAGTACACTTGGAGTATTGCAAAATAGTATTTACTGAGTGTATAGCAGCGTTATCTGCCAAGTTAAGAGTGTGAATTATTTGTGGTGACAGATCAGGAAAAGATCCCTTAATTGCGCTTAGTAAGATTGACATATTTGCCTCATCTAATTTGACCTTGGCCTGATCATCCAGATTCTCAACAGATTGGATCTTGTCCACTAGTTGGTGCACATATGGGCGAGTGACCTGCTTGATTATTTCTGGGTCAATCCTCTTTTCTCTGTCTCTAGCTACAGCATTGACTTCTAAACTGACCACATGATAAATCTGGTCCTGTGTGTTGTTATCAATGAGAAGATCACTGATTTCAATGTCCCATTTATAATATTGGAAGAAATGGTTTTAACTGCAGCTTTAGACCGTTCCCAATCAAGGACGAAGGCCCTTTTTCTGACTCCTGTGCAGGTTGGCTTCCTTTGCCAGGACCGCGTTGATTTGCTTATTAGGCTTCTTGCTGAAGCACTGGGCAGCGAAGTGGCCTTTTCCTCCACATTGGTGACAGCGCATTTTACTTGTCTGTCCGTTTGACCCCACAGGTTTTTTTCCTGGCACTGTTCAATTGTTTGATTACTAAGCTGGCTCAGTCAATTTGGTAGAACTCAAATTTCTGACTGGGCTCAGCTTGAAGCTTCGATTGGGGGCCTCAAACGTGGCTCCTATTATCTTCAAGTGATCCACCATTTGCTAAGTGGTTATTTCGTTGACTAATGTGGATGACATCATTTAATGTAAATTACAATAAGACTGAAAAGCCACTTTTAATGCGATCCACACATTAAAATTGGTCAAGACTTTCACGCTGACAAAAATTCTGTTATTCTTTGTAAAATCAGTCAGCAAATTCGCTAAGGTTTTGTCTTTCAGGAATTGGATCCCCATAAACTCTTGCTTGCATTTTGACATATGCGTGGGGCTTAAACTTCTTCATAATTGCAGCCTTAGCCTCCAAATAAGATCAGCTTCTCCCTCTAGATGAAGTAATACCAAGTTTTGACAGTCTGTATTAAGTAATCCATGACCTTCAAAGCTTTTTGTCTATCGCTATACCCAAACAGAGTCATGTCAAACAGGAGATAGAATGCAGGAGCGTTGTACTGATAAAAAGTGGGTAAATTTGGCGTTTCTTTAAATTCCTCCAAATTTTCTCTAGACGCAACTCTCAGCTCAGCTACCCAACTGACTTGAGGAGTATTATCGAGGTTTATCTTCAAAATAGTAGCAAATGCTGTCAGCATAATTCTAGGAATTATTAACCTCCCAACTGGAGTTTGTGGGATCTTTTCTTTGACGTTGTTCACCGCATAAGGTTTTCATGCACATCTTCGATTCTTTAGTTCATGGACTTGTTTCACTAGTTGTTCCATGTCTGAGCTGAGTGAGCACATATGAATGCAATCCACTTTGTATTCCGTTTTCAGGAATAAACTTCTTTGACAAAAGTCCTTCTTTCTTTTTTGATGACGTTACCTTTATGAGTAACTCATTACTGAAATAAGAAACTTCTTCTACTCCTTCCTTAATCTCAGTGACTCTCTCCTCTAAGGAAGCAAATTCCCTAAGATTGGCTAAATTCAAGGCGTTCTTGTTGATGGTCGCCAATTCTCTACATGGCTTTCTTAATTCTTATTTATATGACATTGTAGATTAGTATAGCTTACTCAACTACCCCTGTAGTGAGCACTAAATGTTAAAAACTGGGTCTGGATGATAGTAACCAGTTTTATATTGCACAGATTCATTATGTGCATGATTTACGTTGCTTGATAAATATATATGAGCAATTATAGTATGCTTACTATTATTTATAGATGAATAATTAAACCAGATGTGGTCCAACGCTAAACTTGGAATAATCCATAAAATACTGTTTTGCCAATTAGGGACTTCTTCCCTATTCTGTCTGAACTTAATTCACTCTCTAATTTAGAAGGTACCAGCCTTAGTTCCCATCAAACTGAGTCAGCGGAGATCCATGTCAAAGGACTTCTTACCTTCTAAGGATATCCGATGCTTACTCGTTATCCAAACAAAAGAGTCCACAATTATTTTTAATTAAAATTTTATTTGAGGTGGTCTGACCTGTGGAAATTACCACACTGATGAAGGGAAGTAAAGAAAATGGGAAAGGAGGGATAAAACCCAAAAACCTCCTTGCACAGCGTATGATAGGCCAGTAACTCCATAGACCGCCTCAACTAATTGCTATCTCAGTTTGGGGCATTGGTGCGCAACTCCAACACAGTCATAATTGTCCCCTACCCAAAGTTCATCTACTGTGATTGAACTCAGGAAGGCAGTGGTAAAGGGTCGATATTCTACCACTGGGGTATCCTCCCCCTAAGAGTCCACAATTATTATACCATACCAATATTTAACTGAAGATGAATAGAACTTATTAATGCTAGTCGCAATTGTACAAAAACATTGATTTTCTTTATTAATAAAGTCACTAGGTAATATAAGGGGAATTCAGCGCCCAACTCCTTGGTTGGCGCCTCAGTTATAAAATGGCAGCAGTTGTTTTAGAATTTACCTATGACGTCTCTACCAGCAATGGTCTTCTTCATTGGGTTAGGGATTTGTAAACATTTACTCTAGGTTGATTATCAGCTGTCAACCCAGTAACCTTTTTACTGCACTGGTTCAATTCCTCGTGCACTTTGTTGCGTTGTGTAAAATTTATTATTAATCAACAATAGTATGGAGACTATTATCCATAGTAGAGATTGAACTATTATTCATCCCAACACTCAGCTAGTATTTCTGATTAAATACTCTTAAACTCATACCTGTAGGGATTTGTTCCCTATACTCTTGTCCACCTGTTATTTGTTAAGATACCCCAGTGATAGTCTCTCTTGGCCCAACACACAGTTGCAGCTATCCATGATTGTGGTTCTTTTGTCTCTAGATCCCTGCTCAGATCTTTATTCTTCTCTCTAAGAGTCTTCCAATTATTGCCTTCTGCAATAATATCCTTGAGATAGAACAACACAATAAAAGCTGATAGTCTAACTATACACCAAATTGATAAATATAACTGTAAATAATTTTTTCTAATTAAGTTTTATGTTTTTTACTATAGTAAATCCTAGGGAATTATATAGTAGGGGATTCAGCTGTCTAACCCTTAGTTGACACCTCTTTGATGAAACGGCAGCCGTTGCCATTGAATCACCCTTCCTCATCTCAGCAAAGATGGTCTTCCCTATCCTGGCTAGTATTCTGTCTTTGGACATCCTCAATACCTCAATTGGAAAGAGTCATATATGTGTCCCTAACGTTTTCCTCTCAATCCAAGCGAATCAACCATAATTTGCTAGCGACCTGCTTAGGTAATGGGACTTATTACCCATTAAGGCAGGTCACTCACCAACCAATTGATTCACTAGTTGCAGGCGGCATCACTTGCCTCACAACTCACTATTCATTCCCAATCAGTTGGTGATGAAACCCAACCAATCCCAATTGGTACACCTGATAGTTAATCACTATTAGATGCCCCTATTTCATCAGCAACTCCGCCCGATGAGATCTTAAGTATTCATCTGGATTGATCCCTGACGGATATGACCAGGTGAATTTCTCAAAATCCCCCAAACATAGTTCCTCCGAAACTTGGGCCAACCAATTTCTGATTCACTTCGCCTTAGGGAATTTTCCCCTAGAGATACCAGGTAATCTAGCAGGCTGGGAATATGGGCAAAAATCCTAACACATCCCCTCTCTTTCCTAGATTTCCAGCAAGAAAAGGACCAGGGCATGAGAACACCGCTTTGGACACTTGGTTAAATACTTCATTGGTTCAAGTGGAGTACACTCATCAATACTCAACGCTGCTCAGTATGACCTTTTGCTTACGGCGTTCTTCCTCTTCCTCCTTGCTACCGCCTTCTCAGAGCGTAGTCCCCATGACCTTCTGTCATTCTGGGCTGATCGATTTATCTGTGATGATAGTAGTCCCAGGGTCTGGTTTCCCCCATCATGTTATATGACCCTCTGTCATATTCAGGATTCTTGGTATGGCGTCTTTGATTTCCTGATTTTTTCCTCATCCTATACAGGAGACTCTTGCTGTCAGTGTTTGTTTCGCAGCTTGATTAAAAATACTTATTTCTATTCGCCCTCATTATTTTACTCATAACCTATTGGCTATAAGTCATTCCTGATTTTTCCCTTGGAGAGCTTATCTTAAAATTTTGAAATTTTTTTCCCCAAAATTGGAGCTTAATGGATTATAGAGTGCATAATGTCAACTTTAATATAAGTCCAATATCCCCCTCTCATCCAGCTCATATGTCAAATTCCAAATCTCGCTACTAGCAGCTCCTCAATAGTCTGTCTGATCCAGACCTCCATCTCTTCCAGCAGATGAGTCAGGATGCTTGACAGAGCCTCTTTTATGGTCCTATAGGACTCATACGCCTAGTCTGTTACAAGTGGCTATTCCTTCAATCAAATTACTGGAAATGGTAACTAATCCCTCCAAAACCAGGCTGACCATTGTTTTGAACAACTCTTGGCCAACTCTTTCTTTGCAGTCAATTCCATAGTTGGACTTCAAAACCCTCCTGGATCCAGCTCCTTTCGCTGATTCTCCATACATCATTGTAGATGCTCCAGGGATTATGTCAGTTGCTCTGGATCGTTCCTTTCTGGCTGGGTCAGACTTGCTCCATAAGCTTCTCTTCTGACTAAGTCAATTTTACAAACCCACTGTTCTGGTTTCTGAGCTCTCAATTGTTAAAGCATAAACTCCAATCTACCCTATGCTGAACTCCAGACCCAAGTCACCGAGGCTTTGACATTAGCGATGAATCCCTCTGATCTTGATAACCTTCTGGATTGGGATACTGCCGCTTATGCTCTTCGCTTTGCTGGCCAAGTTATTCAAAGTTGGTCCATGAAGCTTCCAGCCTCACCTGGTTTCCACCGTTCATTCAGCTTTGGCTTCTGTGAAGCCCGTAGTTACCACTTGCAGGATGCAATCCACTCTCTGCACAACTATCTCTTCTCTGGAGATTCCCATTGGTATCTTCCACTGATGGCGTTTATAGGGGGCATGATTTGGCAACCCCCATCAAGTATTCCTTCTTTGTTGCCAGCCCACATTCCCGGTGTCCTTGATGAAGCCCATCAGCAGGCACTCAGGACTAATCTTCCAGCTCTGGTGCCATATTGGGATTACTCAGGTTTATTTACTGATTGCCTCTTCTTATACTGTTGCTTTCCTCCCCACTCTGGGGCTTTGCAATTGGCTTCCTCTGACATCTCAATTTCCCTTCTCCTGGTCATTTTTTCTCAGGGCTCGCCATCCACTCAATGAATGTGGCTTTGTGTAGGTCTCGCCCTCACAAGTGTCTGATCGCATATTGATTTTTATGGGCTGTTCATTCCTACTTTGATCCATCCTCCCTCCCCCAAGAGGCGACATAGGCGGAATCAACCCCATACTGAGGTCAATAAAAAAATAAAAATTTTAAAAATATATTGTCTTTTATATCTATGCATTTTAAAATCTTTTTTCCAATATCTTTATCAATTTTTTATCTTTCTTCTTCTTTTTTACTATGGGACTTGACCTCGTTTCGGTTCAGCAATCCATCATTTTTCCCAAACTGGGTCCTGGGTACTTAAACCTGCCAGTTTTCTATGGTTCAGAGGTCCTTTTTTGGACTTAACCATCTAGATTGGTTCAGAGGTCTTTTTTGGACTTGAACTAATCATCATGACATGACCAACTTAATGGTCCATTGGTCCTTTGGGAACTCTTTTATTTTTTCATTGATCCAACACTTTAGATACTTAGTGTGGACTCAATTTACAACTATTTCATCTAAGAGATTCTTGATGGAGTAAGCATTGGTTGCCATCTTGGCGATTACTTCAAATGGACCCAACCACAATGCATCTAATTTGTTTCTTCATCTGAAACTATGCATATTGCAATAGGCAATTCTTTCTCCTATTTGATATTCTTCTAAGGCTGGTCAGTTTTTTTCATCCGTTGATTTTGCTCATATCCTTCTCTTCAAGGTTGTATCAAATGCTTATGATTACATATTGATCATAATCAGACTTGCCTAGGGAATTGATGACGGAACTAGAAGCACATGCTACACTAGCTTGCTGATCTCATCCTCCACTACTGCTTTGGTGGCTTTCAATCTTTGGATTGGTCTCATCCTTATTGGTAAATTTTCCACAGTGTCGACCTTGTGGATTACATCTCATGCACATCCCAAATTGTGGTCATTCTGAACGAACACTTCCTGATATTTCTCAAATAGTTTGAGCACCTTCTCCTGCTGGCCTTCTGGCAGATCAGCAAGCTGCTCCCAATCAACCAATAGGTTGATACTTTTGGCTACCCCAGCTGGTAATCCCATTTCATTGAAAGACTTAAAATCGTGAAATTGTCTCAATTTGGCCGTCAGGATCAGATGAATAAACGTGATACTGATTCCTCTTGATCTTCATCAGTTTTCGCTCAAATTCACCAGGAGAATTCTAATTTCTTATGGCACGGCATTATTATCCCAGGAGCCACCCATGGCTCCACTCTGGACTTCTTCCTAGGGGCTTCTGATCTCCCCATACAACAGCTCAGGAATCTCCAAAGTCAACCCTGTGTCAACTATTATCTGCAATCCGGCCAGTATGGTCCTCTCTTTCTTGATCCTTAGTGGAATTCCCCAGTTCTCTATGATTTCCGGTGGCATTTTGCGTCACTTCCTACCAGCTAATTGGTATCAAATTGGGACAATGCCATCATTGTATATCAGATTGATGAAGTTGTTTCTCCAATTCAACAGAGCTTCACTGTCCTTCTGGTATACCAATGGTAACGTCTGACCCAGGATGGTCAATGTATTATCCTCGAAGTTACATTTAACTCCATACTTCCATAGAAACTCCATTCCCATCAGGATGTCATAGTTTTGGTTCGCCAAAACTATGGCTGGCGCAGATACCACCAACAACCCAAATCATAGTGGCAGCGCACTATACGCTCCACAGGAAATGGTGGTGTTTGGCCCAGCTGTCCCATATTCTCTCTTGTGTTCCAAGTCCAGAGAGATCTTCATCCTCTTTACCAGCTTGGTTAAGACAATATTGATGGGCGCTCCGCTGTCAACAATTGCCCTCACCCTCACTGGATTCACTTGTATATCTATATATGTACACTTAGAGTATTGTAATATAGTATTTACTGAGTGAATGGCGGCATTATTAGCCAAATCTACGGTGTGAATAATTTGCACTGATAATTCAGGAAGCAATTCCTTTATTGCACCGAGGGGGATAGACAGATTGGCCTCATCTAAACGGACATCTGATAACTCTTCAGGATTCTCAGCAGTTTGAATCTTCTCCACCAGTTGTCAGGTGTATAGCCGGGCAACTTCCTGGATTATCTCAGAGTCAATTATCTTTGCCCTGGCTCTGGTCACAGCATTCACATCCATATTGACCACTTGGTATAGCTGATCCTGCTCATCATCTACTGAACAGATCGCTAATATCAATTTCTTCATTCATGATATTAGGAGGAACAGGTTTCTCCGCCGCTCTAGACTGTTCCTTGTCTAGGCAGTGGGCCCTTTTCCCAAATCCTTGGCGGCTGCTGTCTCCTTGGCCTGGACCACGTTAATCTGATCCTTCAGCTTTTTACAGTGTACAGCAAAATGTCCTTTCCCGCCACACTGATAGCAGACCTTCTCCTTCTTGCTTAACCATCTGAATTCTTCAGGCTTATTTCCTGGCACGGTTCAATTGGTAGCCTCCTTTGCTCCTTCATTTCCCTTTGTGGGATTTGGATTTCGTACCAGATTGGACTTGAAGCTTCTATTTGGGGCATCAAATGTCGCTCCCAAAATCTTCAGGTTATCTACCATTTGTAAAATAGTTATCTCCATCATAAACATGGAAGACATCATATGATGCAAATCATGATAGAGCCAAAGGGCCACTTGTAAAGCGATTCTAGCATCAAAGTTGTCCAATACTTTCGCTCCATCCAGGATCTGTGACTCCTGGTAAAATTGATCTGTGAAGCTAGCAAGAGACTCATCTTTATGGAATTAAATTCCCATAAATTCTTGCTTGCATTTTGACATGCATGTCAGACTCCCAAACTCCTTCATGATGGCCGCCTTTGCCTCAGCATACAACCAGCTGTCCCCATCCAGGTGAGGTAACATTAAGTTTTGACAGTTGGTGTCCAGGCAGTTCATGACCATCAACGCCTTTTGACAATATCCATAGCCATTCATGGTCATGTCAAACAGTTGAAAAAATGCTGGGGCATTATTCTGATGAATGTTGGCAATTTTGGCATTGCCCTAAATTCCTCTGAGTCATTTCTGGCCAATTCTCTCAGTTTGGCTACTCAGCTAACTTGTGGAGTGACTTTGGGCGTCATCTCCAAAATGGCATTGAAAGTAGGCGGCATGTTCCTTGGGGTATTTGACTTCCCAAGTATTGTGCGAGGACTTCTCTCTTTGGCATCGCTTGCCATATCAGGCTCACATGCACATCTGTGAGCTTTAAGTTCCTCCACTTCTTTGATTAATTTCTCAATGTCCACACCAAACTTTCTTAAATGAATGCAATCTGCTTCTCACTCCATTTTCAGGTATAGGACCTCTCAAACAAGGTCCCCTTCTTTCTTCTTCAACGAGTTTACTTTGCTAAGTAACTCATTCCCAAAGTTGGCTACATTCTCTACTCATTCTTCCACCTTGGCGACTCATTCTTCCAAGGCCATGAACTCCTGATGATCCACTGAGTTTAAGGCATTCTGATTTACAGTGGCGATCTCAGTCCACAGCTTGCATAGTTCTTCTTTGTACAACATTAAAATAGATTCTTCACTCAACTACCCCTGTAGTGAGCACAAACTTGTAAAAATTTACTCTAGGTTGATTATTGGCCTTCAACTCAGTAACCTTTTTACTGCACAGGTTCAATTTCCTCATGCACTTCGTCGCGTTGTGTAGAATGTATTATTAATTGATGATAATATGGAGATTGTTAACTATAGTTGAGATTGAACTATTATTTGGCCCAACGCTCTGCCAGTATTTCTGTTTAGATACTCTTGAAGTTGTACTCGTAGGGATTCATTCCCTATACTCTTGTCCACCCAATCTTCGGTAAGATACCCCGGTGACAGTCTCTCTTGGCCCAACACACAGTTGGCAGCTATCCCTGATTGTGGTTCCTTTGTCTCTAGATCCCCGCTCAGATCTTTACTCTTCTCTCTAAGATTCTTCCAATTATTGCCTTCTGCAATAATATCCTTGAGATAGAACAACACAATAGAAGCTGATAGTCTAACTATACACCAAATTGATAAAATAACTGTAAATAATGCTTTTCTAATTAAGTTTTATGTTTTTTACTATAGTAAATCCTAGGGAATTATATAGTAGGGGATTCAGCTGTCTAACCCTTAGTTGACACCTCTTTGATGAAACGGCAGCCATTGCCATTGAATCACCCTTCCTTATCTCAGCAGCAATGGTCTTCCCCATCCTGGCTAGTATTCTGTCTTTGGACATCCTCAATACCTCAAATGGAAAGAGTCAGAAAACGTGTCCCTAACGTTTTCCTCTCAATCCAAGCAAATCAACCATAATTGGCTAGCGACCTGCTTAGGTAATGGGACTTATTACCCATTATGGCAGGTCACTCACCAACTGATCAATTTGCTAGTTACAGGCAGCATCACTCGCCTTGCAACTTACTATTCATTCCCAATCAGTTGGCGATGAAACCTGACAGATCCCAATTGGTATACCTGATAGTTAATCACTATCAGATGCCCCTATTTCATTGGCAACTCCTCCCGATGAGATCTTAAGTATTCATTCAGATCAATCCCTGATGGATACAACCAGGTGAATATCTCAAATTCCCCCAAACGTAGTTCCTCTGAAACTTGGGACAACTGATTTCTGATTCACTTCGCCTTAGGGAATTTTCCCCTAGTGATACTAGGTAATCTAGCAGGCTGGGAATATGGGCAAAAATCCCAACAGGATTCCTCCGTTGGACATCCCAGAGACTTAAAAATGGAAAGAGCCAGAAATTGTGTCCCTAATGTTCCTGCTTAATTACAGCAAACCAACCACACTTGGCTAGCAACCTGCTTAGGTAATGGTACTAATTATTCATTATAACAGGTTGTGAAACAACTGATTTTTTAGTTGCAGGCGGCATCACTCGCCTCACAACTGCTGATTAAATTCCTTATCAGACAGTGATGAAACCCAACCAATCTAATTGGTACACCTGATAGTTAATCGGCTATCAACTATCAGATGCCCTGATTATGTCAGAAACTCTTCTCTTGATGAGATCTTAAGCATTTGCACAGATTGATCTAAATGGATCCAAACCTGTAAATTACCCAAAATCCCCCAGACATTTATCAACCCAAAATTGAGGTCAACCAATATCTTATTCATTAGTTAGTGGGACTTATTTCCAGTGTTTCAGAAGATAGCCTAAGAATCTGAAAAGGTGGGCAAAAATCCCAACAGAATCCGTCTGTTTAATAGATGGTTTATCAAAGTTCTGATACATTAGTATTGGCGTTTATATTAGGTAAAGTTGTAATTGATAAAAAGTGAGTTGACAGACTTCCGTCTATTCAAATGGAACTTGTCTTGAGATGGTGAAATATGGCTCACCTATTCTGTTAAAACTCTTTGTAAATTTGCAATAATAGCCAATCATACCCAAAAATACTGGAAATCACGCTTGCTAGTTGGTTGTGACATAATTTGATAGCCTCAACCTTAGAAGGTTGGGGTTGTAAGCCTTTTTTGTCAATGATAAAACCAGACATTCAAATTGCCCATAGAAGAAATTGCACTTATGAGGTTTGGTTTTAGATTAGCTTGGTCTAACCAGCGAAAAATCTTTTTCTAGATGCTGCAGATGGTCTTTAAACCTTCTAGAAAAAACATTAATGTTACTAAACACTATAACACAGGAGATTTTAAATCCTCTAATATGATATCCTTAGCATGTTAGTATTTTTGGGGCGTTACACAGCCCTTGCGGCATCCTAGTGGGTTATTATAGACCCTGAGCGGTGATCATAGCGCACTTCTCCTATTCCTCCTTCAGCAGATTAATTTACTAATATCTGGAGATTAAGTACATAGAGGAAAAGTATTGTGCACCAGCTAAAAGGTCTATTGCATTATTAATATGGGTTATTGGGGATTTTCTTACTTGTTCATATTGTTGAGTTTTCAGTAATTTATAATCACTCAATTAGACCCTCCTTCTTCTTAATAACTAGAACTGAGGTGCCCTAGGGACTTTTTGAGTGTACTAACATCCCCTACTGCACCAGTTGATTCATACATCGTTAACAACCTCATTTGCCATCTTAGAACTCCAAATAGTACAAAGTAAAATTGGTTGATGATTACCAGTATTGGTCTGGTAAAATAAATCATGTGCGCACCCCAAATTGAAGTCATCTTTTTCAAAAATAATACTATACTTGTCAGTAAAGGTTAATGCTTGGTCCTTTTCCTCTTCTTTCAACCCTTAAAGTCGTTCTCAAGTATCAGCAAACATACCGCTGGATGCTAATTGTCCTCAAGCCCAAATTCCTCCAGATTTTCAAACTCGAGATAATTAAAGATTCTATATCTGTTAGAATATAAACAAATGCAACTACATGATGTCTCTTAACTTCCACAGGATAGGGCTACAGGTTAGTTAAAAGAATTGTAATTTTGCCATGATCTGGAAGATTAAATCTGGGTGCTGTAACTTGTTCTAACTTATATCAATAAAAGGGATTGACTATCTCACCATATATTCTTGAGTCATGGTTGAGGAAATTTGGGTTCCCAGATTACTTGATGACCCGCTAGAATGGTTAGAGTACGATTAGCACATATGGAATTAACCTCAACTCTTAATATGTTGGTAACTTTATTTTTATGGCCACGTATTTGCTAATAATTGATTAGTACTATATCATTATTGTACACTATGTTAGTAAACCCTTGCTTTAGGGACGTCAAGGCAGCATTCTTGCGGTTATAAAAGAGCGACGGTGTTTGAATCAGCAGGTCCAACCTGTTTTCCTCAATTTAAGCTTTGACTCCATATTTCCACAAAAAAAGAGGTCCCAATTAAAAAGTCATAGTTCTTAATATGGAATATGATGGCTGGAGTGGAAATTACTAAGGAGCCAAATTTCTTTGGTAATGCGCTGTACGCTCCTTCTGAAGTTTTAGTCTGGGGGCCAGAGGTCCCATAGATTTCATAATGATCTATGTCTGGAGGTAGCCCCAATTTCTTCACCAGTCAAGTGGATACAATATTAATTGGTGCCCCACTGTCTACAATAGCTCAGATTTTGAGTTTATTTACAGTTATATTGATATAGGTACACTCAGAAAAATAAACATAAATAGTGTTTATTGCAAAGAAATCCACTTTTTCCACTTGACCTATAAAATTCTGTAGTTCCAAACTTAACTGAGGGCTGGACTTTTATATGGCCTTATTAGGCACGGCCACTTGGACCCAGTCAACTTAGGAGTCTTATTAGAAGAAGTTGGAAACTCAAGTGGTTCCAACTGTTGTGCATAAGGTTTTAACACTACTTCTGCTGACTCAGTGGCAAATTTTTCTTGGGAGTAGGTGGTCACCGCTATTCTATCATTTTTAAAGCCTAAATAGCAAAGGTGGATCGGCGCAAATACTTGTGTGTTACACCAGAGAGTTCTTCAAAATTTTTCCATAAGATTTTGTTAGAGGATGTGGAAATAGAAAATCCCAATTTTACTCCTTCATGTCTTTTCCCACCTCATCATCATCCACAGGGTGCATAGCATAAACCCAGGGTTTAGATTTTAACTTAGGATTATGGTTGGCATAATTGCCCAAGTTTTTGCAGTAGTTTTAAATAATATGACTAATGTCATATTTTTCTGAACAGGGCCACATGGCGAAAGTAAATTTTTTCTCAGATGAAATGGATCAAGGCCACAGTTTTTGAGGCTCATGATAACCCTTGTTGGGTGCCCCAAAAGTGGTGACGCACCTCTAGAGATAATTAATCATATGGGTAATATCATTTTTTCATTCAACATGGAAATATTACTAATACAAGACTTGGTAATTCACACAGGAATGGCAAAAAGTGATTTGTGCACCAAAACCTTTAAATAATAAGCCCCTTCTAGCGTCTAAGAATATATAGAAACTTAACCCAAAAGTTTTCAAATTTTTATCTTTTTCAAAAAAAGTTAAGGAATTCAGTTTTACATGTAGTCATCCATTCCATTTCGCCAAACTCCTTAATGAAAAGTTCCTTGGCGTTGTGGTAAGTGAAGCCAATCTTATGTAGTTCAGACATCACCAACTCCTGGAAATCAGTGTCCAGTGAGTTCATTACAGTTTCCATCTTAGTGTTCTCAGATGCTCTGTCTATTCCAATCTCAAAGAGACTAATAAAATTGTGTACATTGGCCTTTTTATCAAACTTTGGTAAGGTGATAGGGTTTACATGAACTGGAGGTTCATGCTTATTGGCATTACGTGAGAAGTTTGATAAGCAGGTGCTACAAATGCTACAAAATTACTAGTTCCATAAACCTAACGAAGATTGACTCAATTGCAACGAAGTTATTAGTTTTGTTGCTATAGTTGATTCCAATTGGAAATACAGATTTCTGTATGAAAAGAGACCAAAATTAGACCATCTAGTACTAAAAAAAGAGACCAAAATCAAGCTACACGAGATGAAAATTGTGGTATTTTATTAATTAGAAATGATGGATATTTATAGGGGTAGATTTAGTAGGTATGCGTGAGGATTTTTGAGGTGCACCTAAGGAAGATCTTTCCTATTAGATGACCAATATTGCAGATTACTAATGCCATACCTGTGATGACCAGATTTGATAACATTCTTATTTGATGAGTCTGATTATCTTATATGATTTTGGCCTCATCAGATATCTTAACATCATCCTTAAGAGAAGGTTGATAACTCCAAAGGGTTGATCGTCAGTCCAACCTAGAATCGGATATCTCTGACATATATTTTACAATCTTATTAGACCAAGATATTGAATCTCAATCTTGAGTACATTTGGTCATTGTAGATGAATCCCCAACAATGCCCCCTCAAGATCTTGCCTAGGGGTCACATACTTATGCAGAAATCTACTATGCACTCTATTGATAACAGTACCAGTATCAACAGAGGCAATGGAGTATTCAATACCCCGACAATAAATAATATGGTACAGACCATCCCATAAGGTGTCAAGTTTGTAAATCTTTCCTCCCGCCTATGGTGATAGAAGTGTATTAAATCCCTGACTTGGTACTCTGGTAGCTTGGGTCTACTAGCGTTGGTTCTTGTTCCCTCCTTAAAAGTGATAGCAGCAAGGGAACTTGAAGCTAAAGCTTGTAACTGAATGATTTCATCAGCTAATCTCCTCATAGCTAAATCAGTAGTTTGCGGGGTAGTCTCCTCAAGTATAGGTTGTACAATTGAGGGGAGAATAGGATCCTGACCATATAAAGCTTTATAAGGAGATATTCCAATTTTACTATGGTAGCTATTTCTATAGGCTAACATCGCACTAGGCAAGTAGAGATTCCATCTACTAGGGTCATTGGAAGCCATCTTTTGAAGAATGGCTACAAGGGTTCCATTTGCTCATTCAACCGCACCTTAGTAGAAGGATTATAGGGGGACATGAATGACTGATAAGTACCCATTAACTTAGTAAGCTCAGATACCACCTGAGAAAGGAAGTTGGTCCCATTATCCAATAACAGGACTTTTGGGATACCATGCCTGGTGAAAACTTTCTTGAAAAGAAAGGACGCCATATCCTTTGCAGTGACTGTGGAAACAGAGACAGCTTCAATCCATTTAGTTAAATGGTTGATAGCTAGCAGAATATATCAATGCCCATAAGTGGCAGTAGGGAGAGGACCCACCACATCAATACTCATAGTAGAGAAAGGTTTGGAAGGGCCCATAATTTTGTGTTGAGACATTAAATTTCCACCACGTTGTTATTGGCACATAAGACAAGATTTCAACACATCGTGTACAGATTCCAGCATGTTATCCCAGTAACGATGAGTTTTCAACCACTGTAGGGTCTTAGCAACAGCTCCATACCCTACGGTTTGGTGGGCCTTTATAATAGTATCAGTCCTCGCAGAGGGCCAAATAAAGGGCAACCATTTAGATCCCAACTTTTTGTATAATGAATCTCCTTTAACCTGAGTATTTTCGGTTAAGGATTGTAACTTTGAAGTAACATCCTTATATTCCCGGTACCAGAGAACAGGTCTACCAATCAAGTCATAGATTTGATCCTCTTCATCAGAAAATAACGTTATGATAGGCAATCAAGAAAGTCATTCAGCATTTTGATGAATAGCATCAGCGCGATGTTGATAGTAAAGTCATAATTTTGGAGCTTTAGAGCCCATCTAGCTAAGCGCCCATCTGGATCCTTCATTTGTTGCAACCACTTCAGGGAAGCGTGATCCATTACTATAGTGAAATGCTTGCCATAGAGGTAAGGGCGGAAATACTATATGGCTGACAAGACAGCAAGGCATTCTCTCTTGGTAACGCTATAATTGCATTCGGCCTTAGAAAGGGTTTTACTATAATATGCAATGGGGTGATCAACTAAGTTAGTATCATGTTGAGCTATAATGGCTCTAAAAGCAATATCACTGGCATCAGTAAATAGTATAAAAGGTTTGGAAAAGTCAGGATGGGCTAAGACTGGGGCACTCATTAAGGCTTGGCGCAACAGATTGAAAGCTTGCTGCTGCGATTCTTCCCATACAAAAGGAACTTCCTTGTGCAAAAGATAGATTAAAGATTCCACAATCTCTGCAAAATGAGGGATTATTTGTCATTAATAACCAACCATCCCTAAAAACACTTGAATATCGCGCAAGCTTTTAGGAACAGGCATGTCTAAAATAGCTTGTATCTTAATAGATAAGAGTAAAATCCCCTCGCAATTAACTTTATGACCTAAGAATTCCATCTCAGTCTTAAAAAAGGCACACTTGGATGGTTTTAGCTTAAGCGAAGCGCGATGCATCTGACCAAAAACTTCCTTTAAATGAGCCAAAAGCTCATTAAAAGTGTGAGAAAAAACAGTAATATCATCTAAATATTAAAACAAAGAAAGTTTAAATCCCCAAATAAGCCATCCATGGCTCATTGAAAAGTGGCAGGGGCATTAAAAAGCCCCTGCAGCATACAAGTGGGCTCAAATAACCCCTCACTAGAGATTAAAGCACATTTTTGACGATCTTCCGGAGCCAGGTCAATTTTCCAATAGCCACTCACAAGGTCCATAGCTGAGAAGTATTGTGACCCAGACAATAATCTCAATGAATTATCAATGCGAGGTAGAGGACAATAATTCTTATGTGTAACAGCATTGAGCTGACAATAGTCCATAACACTCTATGGCACCATCTTTTTTTTGAATGAGTAGTAAAGGAGAAGCCCATGGTCTTTTATAAGGCGTTAACAGCCTCGCCTCAAGGAGTTGTCTCAATTCCAATGAGACCTGAGCCTCCTCCACTTTAGATTTACGATATGGTCAAGATTGAATGGGGGGAGTATCACTAGTTTTCACCTAATAATGCACATCTTTCATTAGTCCAAAATCTCCAGAACATTTGGCAAATATATCCGCATGTTTTTCAATCAGATCCTCAGCTTCATGCTGTTTTTCTGGAGTGAGAGAATCCCCAAATTTGACGTCAATTCTAGCAACAATAGGGGGGTCTTCTAGCCCAAATTCACGTAGATCTCCACATCCCAAAAGGATAATAGTTCGCTCACAGAAGTAGGCTACACATAGGCGATGGAGTTATTGTGATTCAATTGCATAGGTTGAGAAGTGAGATTAGCTAGTAGAATTGAAACAGTCCCATCATAGGCAGGATCAAGGATACCTGGGCAGGGTAAGGCCTCCAAATGAGAGGGATTTTGTTTACCAAAGATCTCTAACACATGATCAGTGGGTACAAATACTTGTGCTCCCATATCAACGATGACTTGAGCTTTTGGGGGAATGGTAATCGGAGAGTTAGAATGTAAAGGCATGCCCTCAGAGGCATAAGCTGACAGAGGTGGAAATATAGTTCTTGGTCCCAAGATTAGGTATTCTAAATGATAGATAGAAGTGGGGTGTTCCAACAAACAAACACGTCGTTTGAGTTTTCCTTTGCTATTGGGGACATTTTGTAATATTAAATGTACTCAGTACCCATTTAAAAAAAGGTAACTATCCATAAGGCTGATTATTGCATCAAAATCTATGAGAAACTTAGTTCCCAAGAGCAAGTCATAGCAGTTATTATCCAATACTACAGCAGGAGCTGACACAACCAATTTTCCAAAGCACATTGGAAGAGAGAGGAGTAAGCTCCTATAAACTTAGTGAAGGAAGGACCAGCAGTTCCATAGTCTTGGGAATGGTTCAAGTCCGGCACTATTTTGATCTTTTTCATAAGCCTGGACGAGATTACATTGATGGGCGATCATGTATCAATAATAGCCAAAACTTCCACCTTATGCATAATAACTTCCACCTGGGTTATATCAGAGCCAAAGTTTGGGATTGAAAGCACTGAGGGATTAATCAATTAAAATAAATTAGAAGAAGAACAATCAGAAGCGTAAGTAGAAAGGGTATCTTGGCTAATTCTTCATCAACATCAAGCTCACCAGGAGCATAGATCACATAGCTATTGGTAGATGGGTTAAAAGTTTTTGATGGAGGTACAGGAAGTAGGTCAGCACAGGGAGCCTCATGCCCTATGCTGAATCCTCTTTTTTGACTCCTCTGCTTGCTTTTTCCAACATTGAGATACCACGTAACCCATGAGACCACAATAAGAGAGTGGTTCCTTCTTCAGTTTAGACTTGGGCTTAGGGGCATCGCATGGATATAAGAATGAGGGTTATTTGTGGAGGTCAGGTGTACCACCTTATTGGGAATCTCCATGAGCACTTCTTTGATGTCTATAATGGATCTGAAATTTCTTTTAAGTGATTTCAAGTGTAGTAGTGTTTGAGTGCAAGAAGCAAATGCACTCATTACATCCAATATAGCATCTTCTACTGTAGTCCGGTCACAAGTGGCAAGAGTTTGGGCCTCATGGTAGAATCTCTTGGCGAAATCTTGGATAGATTCTACTCATTTTATTTTTGTATTCATAAAGGCTTGCTTTTGGTTTGAGAGGATTTGATCACTCCCAAATTCCTTAATAAGGGCGATTTTCACTTGAGCTCAGGTATTGCAAACCATCAGGTGAGGTACCATGATTTCTTGCGCGAACTGGCTTAGGCAAGAGGTAATATGCCAAATTTTCTTTCAATGGATGCACATCCATTGCACGCTCATAGACAAAGAGGAACGAATGAATGCCACCAGCACCCGGCTCAAACTTATCCTTAAAAGTAGGTTTGAAGGTAGTGTGTTCATTGCTTAAACATTTACACCTAATACCAAGACTAGCTCAGCTTCGTAGGGTTCTGATTCTGAGATGTGAACTTGAGAGGGAATTCTGTCAACTTGTTGCTGTAGATGATTGAGGTCCTACTGTACATATTGAACCCATTTAGCAAGGTAATCATTTGCAGGCTGTTGAATTAAGTTAGAAGTTGCAGTGATCATTTTGGCCTGCTTGTCCTCAATTAGTCCGCATCAAGCTGAAAACTGTTCAATGGAAGCATTTAGCTCTGCAAACTGGGTTTCTTTAGTAGTTTGGTTAGCATTGCATAGGCGATGAGCATTATCCACACCATCCAATAAGTTGGTTAATGAGTCATCTGAATCAATTGGAAGACCTTTTAAGGATAAAAAACACCCTTGAGCTATGGTTCAGATTTGTGTTTCTAATGTTTGTACTTGTGATACTAATAGCATCAGAGGTTCAGAATTGGGCACTGGAAGCGAGGAGCCAGGAGGTCCCAGGGGTCCTTGCGACCCATCTCTCCCTGTTGTCCCCAGTGGCCTTGTTGACCTGCAAGACCAGGAGGACCACGTTCACCAGGAGGTCCCGTGGTTACTGATGGGGAACTAGGTGGTCCCGGCGGTCCAGGAAGACCAACTGGGCCAAGTTCACCTTCTCTGATATTACCCACCACTTGAACAAGATTTTGGCATAGCTTAGTAAGCTCATTTAAGCGCTTTTCATGTTCAGTCTGCAATTGATCCAGTTGTCTTACAATCTCATCCTCAAGGGAGAAAATATGGTGGTGAATAGGGTTAGTGACATCGCTAACTTTTTGAGATACTTTTTGGTCAGTGTATCCCACAACTTTATTATCGATTCTCACTAACTGGTTATGAATCTCGTTAATTTCTCTTCTATTATTGAGGATGGCTTCCTGATTATCCCATCCAAAGTTAGAAGCCGTTTCATAAAATGAAGATAATTGAGAGTGAAATTGTTGCGCTAGAGTCAACTGGCGCTGGATTTTGAGATCATGCAACCCCAAAATCTGAAGTATATTTTGAATAGCAGGATGTACATAAGCCGGAGGTACTGCTCAGTTCTAGCCAAACCAACTTTGGTAAGCTGTAACACCGCTCAGTTATATAGATTTATCATGTTTTCAGCATCTTTGGATGCTCAGTCACAATTAGGACGAGCACCAGGCTTAATAGACCCCCTTATCAAGCCTTTGACAGTTTCTTCAACTTTCATGGCTTGAATTTGATAAACTAGTTTGGTCAGGGCCATTGATAGCTAAGTTCATAGAAGCTTGAAATTGTAGATTATTTGTAGTAGCAGAAGGCATCTCTTGCCTGTTGTAGTGTACCCATCAGGTGATACTCATGGATTCCTCAGAAGAGGGGCTTTCTTCGCTAGACATATTCATGGTTGTGAAAGTATGTTTTCACCAGGTAGCCTCAGAAGCAGACCTGGCAGGGAGCACCAGTATTGGAATTTCGTGAGAAATTTGATAAGCAGGTGCTACAGATGCTACAAAATTATTAGTTCCATAACTCAAGTGAAGATTGACTCAATTGCAACGAAGTTATCAGTTTCGTTGCTACAGTTGATTCCAATCAGAAATACAGAATTCTGTGTGAAAAGAAACCAAAATTAAGCTACACGAGACGAAGAATGTGGTAGTTTACTAATTAGAATTGAGGGATATTTATAGGGGTAGATTTAATAGGTATGCGTGAGGATTTTTGGGGTGCACCTAAGGAAAGATCTTTCCTATTAGATGACCAATATTGCAGATTACTAATGCCATACTTGTGATGACCAGATTTGATAACATTCTTATTTGATGAGTCTGATTATCTTATATGATTTTGGCCTCATCAGATATCTTAACATCATCCTTAAGAAAAGGTTGATAACTCCAAAGGGTTGATCGTCAGTCCAGCCTAGAATTGGATATCTCCAATGTAGATTTTACAATCTTATTAGACAGAAATATTGAATCTTGATCTTGAGTAAATTCGGTCATCATAAATGAATCCCAAACAATGCTGATATGGCCAAAGGCCCTGAGAAGCACCTAATTGCTCCCTAGGTGGTGGAGAAAAGATGTAGACATAAACTGTCCTTGAACATTCAGAGCGGTTCAAGTAGAAGCGCCTGCAGGATTTGACGTGAGATTACCAGTGGGGTTACGCGCCAGTTGGATGGGAAGTTCACAATTATTTAGGTCAGATTACTTAGGGGGAGGAGCCACTGGCATATCTGAATGAGCTGAAAACTAATTTTTAGAGTGTAGGTAAAAACTATAGGCACTACCTGCAGTCCCCGTGCCTCATCACCTTCAATTTACTTCCAACAGAAAAGGTTTTGATGTGCAATGATATTAGCATCCTGGGCAGCTGATTGACTATTAAAATAGGCCCACATGGTAGCAACCTGGTAGTGTTTTGCCTGTAACAAAATTTCCATATTATCATCATTTTATGTAATGGCCAGAAATTCCGCTTTCATGTTGATATTCTCATTCACAAGGGACCTGACCTTCTGGCCCTGGGCTTTTATTTCAAGTTCTAAAGCCCATGGAAGTTGAACAAATCTGTTTAAATGAACAGATATGGTCATGTCTGTATCTAAACTCTTGAAGTGGTGTTCATTCATCTCAATAAATTTATCTAGTTCTTTTACTTGATGGTCGTAGCAAGTATAATATCTGGCAGTTGGCCAACGTGAGCATTTAAAGCCACTCATACTTGGTGAACACATCGGACTGAGTTTGTAAGGCCACTGAGGTGACCTTTTCAATTTCAACCAATTGTACTATTTCTCTCCGGAAGGAACCCTTCTATGGAGTCCATGGGATCCACACTTGTATAAATTGATCTATTTGGAACTAATGTGAGCCACTTGTAGTTAGCACCACAATTCAAAAACTAGTACTTACATGTTGTATTTCTAAAGCACAATTTATTAGACTCAAACTATTAAGGCACTGTCTAAGGACAGCAACCCTTTTAAAAACTTGTAACAAAAACACTATTTCATCAAGTGGTATATTTTATTATAAAAAGTCAGAAAAGTATAGTGTAGTATCAGGTACTGCTAAAGGCTCAACTGTTCGCTATGATATCCTTATTCAGCTAGGTTAACTCTAGCAACGTAGTGAAAAAGGTCCCTTCACTATTAGAATTCAGCCCTGATATGCCCCCACCACTAGCGTTCCTATTGGTGCATTTTATGTATGATCGTAGCAATCAAAATTAATGGACTAGTATAAAAAAATTCAAATTAGGTTAAGTGAGAGAAACCCTAAGTCTCAGTGAATTTCCATTGTAGTTGCAATCAACTTATTGTATTTGAGGTTCCAGTGGATGGCCATAAATAGAAGATAGGATCACTTGTACTGAGTATTCTATGCTGCTGAAGGGAACAAATTGGAGTTTAAGGACATAGGTAAATTGGAGTGAATATAAATTTCAAAGCCATAAGCCCAAGCAATTATCAAATCAGGGGAGTAAAGTTTTCACTGGTGGGTACAGGATACAATTATATTATCTGTAAATCTATGGCTCAGATGCAATAGCACTAAAAGTATTTTAATAAAACTTTGGCGACTCCCTATGAAGTTGAGGACCACGCTTGTGGCTCCTTACACCATTAAATCCTATCTCTAATTGTTATTGGAATAATTCTATTCTGTAAATATTGCATTAAATGATAGTTGGCCAAACCACTTGCAGCAGAAATGAAATTACCCTCCAGCTAGAAGGCACCACCTCTCCTCCAGGGGCGTCAGCCAGTGAGATGCTTTGGTGGTCTGTAACAAGCTTCATGGCGGCTTAACAGGTTATCCTTAGCTCCTGAGGAATCAGATAATTGTTTGTATATGCATCAATAGGGGTTTTTGTATGGATGCAGTTTTGTGATCTGTAAACCAGTTATTTCTTTGTTGCATCAAAACCTTTCCTTGACACCAGTAATCAAGCTTTCTTGTTTGATAACGGGAGGTTACAACCTCCTCCACTTCTCACTTGGGTGCCCCATCTATGATGTATGCCTCTGTAGTCTCATAAAGGGGACCCCCAAACAAGGTCATCTTGCTTTCAGGGAAAATGGCAAAGATCTAAAACGTTTATGGAGATCCAACTGATAAGAGGCATAACCCACCTTTCTGACAATGCAGTAATTCTAAACCTTTTTGAATCCACTTTTTTGCATGGCTGCTTTATCAGGATAATCTTGCCATCAAGTATTACAAGATCTCCCTACTATATGCAGGACACATTCATTTCTCACCATCTGTATTCTTCTCTTAGATTTTCATGATGGTATCCAAATTGGTAATAACCTCTTGGTGTACTTTCTTGATGAGCTTGGCGAAGTCTACCACTTCTTCCTCCTTGTACCCACATCTGGTTTCAGTTTTAAAAGGTATTTATAATTATAATTGGTGAAGAATAGAGAACACCCAATATAAGCATGATGTGGGTTGTTCTAACTTAATTGGTCTGGAAAGATGGGAAACCCCAATCTGAGTAGTCAGCTGCAGTGTAACACTGCAATAACTGTTCTAGACACTGGATCACTCTTCTGCTTATCCCATCTGATTGAGAGTGGAAGAAAATAGAGCGGCAAGGATAATTATGAAGAGCCTTTCACAAATCTTCCCAATAAACAGATTCGAACTGGGGTACACAGTTATTAATAATCTCCTGAGGAACTGTCAAGATTTTTAATATGACTTGGCGATAAGCTAGTGTTCCAGTGGATAATAAATTAGATGTGAAGCGAGCTCTTAGGGCGAGTAATTTAGAGCAATGTGAGGTGAATCAATCGAATCAATATGGTTCAGTAATTGAGGAAATTCCATTGAAGCCTTGATGATCAAATGAACTCTACATTGATAGTGAATAGAGATTGACTAAGCAAAGTGTGTCAGATCCATTGAAGAATACTGAGGGTTAAGAGTTGAGAGAGAGAGAAGTGGAGGAGGATTTTGGAAGAAGAAAAGAGATGAAAAAAGAAGAAGTGAGTAGGAGTAAGTAGAGAATTTAAGCAGAGAAGGTCTGCCATTTAGATCATATTGAAATAAAAAGTAGTGAAGCTAGGGCGATTGCCTCATATTTTATGCAAGTTTATCACGTTTATTTGAGGGACCAACGATCTCCATATCGTTTGGCCATTGCTCAGTGGGCTAAACCCTGTGCAACTCAATCAGCATAAATAAGTTATATCCGCCAAAAGTTAACAGTGGTGCTCACTACAGGGGGTCCCATTGATCAACTATTAACAACTTCACCATTGCACCTATGGCGCAACCAACTCGCTTTGATGGGGTACTACCCCCATATATCGAATTGTCTCAATATGGGGAGCTGAAGCTTGCTTTATATACCTTATTTCAGGCGAAAAAGTTCTTTTTCAGGAAAAATAATAATATTACTGAGCAGCTCAACCATGCCTTCCGCCAAATGCTCCTGATAGGTGACCATACCAACCAACTTGCCAACCTCTTGAGTAGCACGAGAGTGGCTAGACTGTGCAGAGTATAAATTAGATAATGCTGTTAAGTAAAAGGAAATCTTCAGTGACAGTCTGCCCCCATTTAACCGTGATGGTAACATACATGGGTTTTCTAAGCAGTTTTAGTTTTCCATAGAGGAGGCTTATCAGTGGAAAGCTAAACTGTTGTTATCCACGTTGGATGTTTCAAGTGCTGATCAAGTTACATGTTATCTTAAAAATAGTACTGTAGCTTACCAAGAGGTGAAGGAGATTGTAATTCGCCTGTTTGGGGGCAAAGCAAAAATGGCTCAGCTCAAGTCAAACTTTTTAACAATATCTTTCTCAAAAAGATGAGTCTTTAAACAGTTTGCAGAGCAGTTCACTAATGAGGCTCATGTGTTGTTGGGTGTGAATGTCTTATCTAATGAGGAGGTGGGAAAGCGATGACGGCGGCTATCAAGCCCTATCATGAATTACATAATGCTATGGTGTACACTCTTCAGGAGGATGCGGAGTTACTCAAAATCATCCATCCTTTATTCAATCTATCTGTCACCTTTAGTGCTCCCAACGTGGAGCAGAAGGATCCTGCATCTGTGTAAGTCCCGGGGAACATCCCCTGGCTCTTAATCGGGCCATCTTCCCATTCCCAAGTAAAAGGACACCGATGAGGATGGTGGTACCCCTCATTACTCAGGGCGATCTCACTCACATAGTAGATGAGCAATGAGTAACAGCTCTTCCACTTTGGATCCCACCCCAGTACCCACACTCACCTCAGCAGAACTGTTGCAGGGAATCAGCGAAATCTGCACCAAAATTGTCAAATTGAAATTGGTTGGATCTAATTTGAGTGGCAATCTGGCCGATGCCCAAATTTCAAATGGCTGGAAAGGCATGAAGACTGAGGTATCAGCTGGAATGCCCAACGGTTCCAATTCAATCAATGTGCTGATAGAACTAACATCGGGTGCCATTGATGAGGGTTTGAAGCCCTCTGTTAGCAATTTGGCCATTGCAGCTGATGTGATGCCATTGGCTGAACAAACTGTTCAGCAACCAAGTGCGGGAAGGTTGGGCATCCCAAACCTGCTCCCAGCCAAATGGACCCATCCCTATGTGGGGTGGCCTTGGGGAAGTTCCTGTCACTCGTCAGGCTAAACACTGTCATGCCAACTTTCAGAAACATAGCTGAGCCCCAGTTTGGATGTTTGAGGTCAAACCAACAGTGACTCAGCCCACCACCGAATTTTGTGATGTCAGTTCTCAAGGAACAAACCTACCCATTCCTGAACAATTTTCTGGTTAGGTCAATATTGTGGGACCCAATCTCAACTTGTCACTACTCCTATTGATCACTATTTAATTAGTTGCATAGCACTGAGAAAAATTGTTGGTTGATTTTTTTCCTTTTTTTCAAATAAAATTTTACCAAAAAACTAAACAAATTTTATTATTTTTTCTGATCGCATCCCTGATGGCATTTTCCTGGTGGCCTGTTAGTCCATATACCAGATGGGCTCTACCAGTAAACTTGGTCACTATGGCCCCCTCCATCATCAATTGGGTTCAGCGAGTCCAATATTTTTGGCTCTACAACCCAATGATCACTAACTTCCAGCAGCAATACATGGGGATAAAGTGGCCATATGTCCACCAGTTGCATGAGAAAATCTGTCTCCTTGCCACCCCAGTTGAAATGGCACCATATGCTGAGGATCTTATTGAAACTATCTCAGTGATTCCACCCTGCAGCAAGACCCCCTGGGTCAGGAGTGGGTTCAGTGTGGTTCGTCGTCAGGATCATTATTACCATGTTGTTGCACCAACATTTCGTCATTTTCCAATGCCTGGCTCCATATCAAGTCATTCAGTTGGCAATGCCTCTGGCATTCTGGCTTGCTTTTTGGGTGCTTACGCATCTTGACTGGCAGGCTGGTCTAAACTTCTTCTGCCATTTCCATGACATAATTGATCAACCATTATTTCCAGCCACTTCCGCCTTGTTCTTTGAACTGGGCGCCACAGTGGTTACTCTCTACCAAATGAACGTGCAATCAGTAGTTTGCTGTTTGTTGTTCGTTTAGTCACTTTCCAACTTTGGGAGAAGTATCCGCTCTACCTTGGGGAATCTTCTTCAAGCTACCCAAGCTGTGCGTATTGCATCTCCTCTTTCCTCCAGCCCAGAGGAAAGATCGAGTGTCCCCTCCCAGGAGATCACCAATCAAGTCCTTGACGCACTTGCCAAAGTGCAAATGCGTACAGCAATTGCACTTAATAACGCTTCTGCGTTATCCCATGCCCAACAAGGGCTCGCGTTGTTAGATGCTGTGGATGAGGATGCCTGCCATTGGGTGAAAGGTCTTTTGCATTCTTCTCACAAGCAAGAGACTCCACCCCACTGATGGCTGTCGTGTCAGCCGCCCTGAAACCCCCTGTGTCCCAATCAGACAACTTATTCAGATGATCCATGCCATGTCCAAAGCCCCTAGCTTGGTTTCTTTGATGTCTACCTTTTGTAAACTGGCCCCATGTTAGGCCTATCTGTTGATTTGCTTCAGGCAGTCTTTAGATTGGGCTTGGATTTGGTTTCTGCTCATCACATGGTCTGGTCTACCATCCAAGGATCAGTAGATCAAATATGTGCTACCGCAACTACTATCAATGCCTTCCACCGCCATGTTTCCCATTATCAGAAGGGGAATTTTATGATAGGATTACCCAACAAAGATGCATACGACATGCCTGTCTCCAAATTAGTAGTATACTTGGGTTCCAACCTTGCTGTAACCCCCAAGTCCGAGTTGGCAATTACAGAGTTAGCTATCAATGATTCTGTTCAAGCCCAGATGGAGGAAATCGTTTCCCCCGCTCTTGTACTTTCAATTTTCGCTCCAGCAAAGGACCCTGATCTTACCCCCAATATACCTGTTATTTCTTCAGTCACAAATGAGACAGTTAAATCTTCCAATAAACAGAACTTCACTTATTTCCTTGTACCTATGAAGATCAGTGTCAGCTCACATCATGTCTCCTTTGAAGCTCTGGTGGATACCGGAGCTGTGGGGAACTTCATGAGTGTTGAGTTGGCACAACAATTAAAACTGGAAATGGATGTGAGCTCCTCAATAATGGTGGCCTCATCTTCTTATCAGTCCTCGTATGTCATTTGTCAACCAGTACCCTTTTTAATCCACCAGTTCAACTTCTGCAATTGTTTTTTGGCTATTCCAAACCTGGTGTTCCTGTTAATCTTAGGTGTAGGGTGGTGGCGCTGACAGCATGTGAAGATTCATTTAGAATCTAATACGTTGTCATTTACCAATGATGATTTGGAGGGAGAGTTCCCTCTGATCAACACTCTCAAGAAGATACAAGGAACCAGCTCTATTACTACCCTGGTTACTTCTGCGGGCATTCTGGCCGATTTTCCCAAAAGCTTAATGCGATATCAGATAATCTTTGACTTAGAAAAGGTGGATTTCCTGCCTAAACACTCTAGGTATGATTGTATGTTTTAAACAAGCGTGGAGTTGGTGAACATCAACTGTCCGTTGTATCCCCATACAGCGGAAGAAGAAGTTGCACTCAATACTTGGTTGGACAATATGTTAAAAAAGGTTAGTTGTTCAAAGAGACCTCACCGGTCACCTCCCCCATCATCTTTGCCAAAAAATTGGATGGTTCTCTCCATTCCTGCGTGGATTATGGTCATTTGAGTAAAATAACTGTTTCAGATCCTTACCCATTGCCTCTGGAGCAGACAGTCGGTCAGGAAATTGCCAAATCCTGTGTGTTCTCAAAACTGGATTTAGTGAACGCTTTCAACCAAATTCAGGTAATGGAAGGACAGGAATAGTTAACTGCAATCCAAATGAAGTGAGGCATTTTTCAATTTCATGTAATGCCTTTGGGCTGAAGAATGCTCCCACTACGTTTCAACGGATGATTGACAATATAATGGGTGACCTCTGGTTTACTTGTGCAATTGCATACATTGATGATATTCTGTTTCATTCCCCAACTCCCGGACAACATGCTATTGACTTGGAAGCAGTGGTGGTCGCCTTGCATAAAGCAGGGTTGTTTCTCAAAGCTTCCAAGTGTGAGTTTTATAAGGAGGAGGTTACTTTCCTCGGGAACCTGGTTCTTAATGATGGTGTCACACTCCCTCCCAACATGTTAAATGTGATCTGAGAATGGCCAAATCCAACTACGCAGAAACAACTTTGGAGTTTCTTGGGAACTATCATATTTCTAAAAAAAATTTCCCCAGCACTTTCCCAGTTGGCCGCACCACTTCACCCCCTTACTGGGAAAACGTACCATTTTGTTGGACGCCCAAATGTCAGCAGGCGTTTGAATTGATCAAGGAGGTGGTCATGTCTCCGCCTATCTTGAAACATGCCAATCCTACCAAACTGTATATTTTTGCATGTGATGCCTCATCGGTAGTGGTGGGAGCAATGTTACTTCAGGAGCACAATGGTTTTGAACATTTGGTCGCTTACTTTTCCCAAAAATTCACAGCCATGGAGCAGACTTGGGCCATCTATGACAAAGAATTGGCAGCTGTTTCATGGGCATTAACTCATTGGTGGTATCTGTTGCAGGGTGCCTGCCATAAATTAATGGTCCGCATGGATCACCAGGCCCTTTTGTATTTCCACAAGCCCCAAAAATTGGCGCATCGGCAGGCCCAAACCTATCAGGACCTGTGCAGTTTTAGCTTCAAATACAAATTCATTAAAGGTGCGCTCAATTTACTTCCCAATTTCCTAAGCCGCAGTCCCACCCACAGTCCCTCAGAACCTGAGGAGATGGATCTCATTACCATGATCCCTGCCGCTCAGATTCTGTTGATTGTCCCTCCCATTGTTTACTCCATCGCATTGGCTCCTGACGCCCCATTATTGGCTCAGGTTTTAGCCAGTCAAATGGCCTGCCCTGAAGGCGTGGAGTTGGTTGAGCAGTTGGTTCACTCGAGTCACAAAGACTCCCCAAACTCCTTAGAAGAGGGACTCATTTATTTCCGTTCTCACATTTGGGTTCCCCCCTCCTTCCAATCGGAGGTATTCCACACACATCATGATCCCCCCACAGTTGGAAATCCCAGTAACAAGAAATGCATCGATCTAATCAAGCAAACCTTTAATTGGGCGGGACTGACCAAAGAGGTCCTGGCTTGGATCGCCTATTGTGTTACTTGCACTAGGGCCAAGTTGGATCGCTCTGGAAAAAACAGCCTCCAGCACCCCTTACAGAAGGCGGAAGGTCCATGGACACTGAGGTCCATGGACTTTATCATTGAACTCCCCTGTTATAATGGGTTCACAGCGGTGATGGTAGTGGTGGATTGTTTCACGAGATTTTCCCTTTTTATCACTTGTACTTCTGCGATTATGTTGGAAGAAACTTCCCGCCTTTTTGTACGCCATGTGTTTTTGATGTTCGGTCTTCCCAGGAGATCATCAGTGACTGGGGTTCACAGTTTACCGCGCGGTTTTGGAGTGAACTCCTATTGATCCTGAAAATATTCCCCTGTCAATCCACGGCGTATCACCCTCAGTCTGATGGACAGACCGAGCAGGTTAATCAAGTCCTCAAACAGTACCTGCGTTGCTATGCTGCTGCAGTGCAGGATGCTTGGGCCGGTGACTTTCCTCACTCAATTTGCTTATAATAATGGGACCCATGTGTCCATGGGGTTTTCCATTATGAAGCAATGTTGGGTTATAATCCTTCATTTTTGGTCGGGCCATGCCTGCAGCCTGAGGTTCAAGATGCCGCAGACCACGCTTCCCATATCCAATTGACCCAAGCTTTAGTATGGGAACACCTTGATAAAGCCATCAACAACTACAAGTGTTTCGCGGATCGCAAGCGCCTTCCAGGTCATGATTCTATGGTGGGTTCTTATGTTATGCTTGATACCCGTCATTTGCAAATTCAAACCACTTCTTACAAGTTCGCCAGTAAGTACTCGGGCCCCCATTTAGTGGAGGAGGTATTGGGTAATGGGGTGTTCCATATGAAGCTTCCTGCACATTGGAAGCAGCACCCAGTTTTCCATGTTTCCCAGCTGTCACCTTCAAGGGTGCAATTCCCATGGAACCAGAGCCAATCGTCATTGATGATGGGGAAGAAGCTGAGGTAGAGGCCATTCTGGCATCCCGGAAGTCGCGACGTTTCATCCATATATCTAGTGGCCTGGAAAGGGTATCCAGCCTACAAAGATATTTGGGTCAAGGCGCGCGATTGCACGAATTGTATGGACCTGGTTGAAGCTTTCCATATATCCCACCCCAAGGCTCCCTGACCCCCCCCCCCCAAAAGTCGTGACAATTATGGCTATCAAGTTACCCAAGGCACACAAGAATGTGGCTCTAGCGCAGTTTCCCAGTGGGAGTTCCATTCCTTTGGAAAAAGGAAAGGTAATGTAAGTCCCAGGGAACGTCCCCTGGCTCTTGATTAGTCCATCTTCCCATTCCCAAGTAAAAAGACACCGATGAGGATGTCAGTACCCCTTGTTACTCAGGGCGATCTTTCTCACATAGTAGACGAGCGATGGGTAACAGCTCTCCCACTTCAGATCCCACCCCCAGTACCCACACTCACCTCAGCAGAACTGTTGTAGGGAATCAGCGAAATCTGCTCTGAGATTGTCGAATTGAAATTGGTCAGATCTAATTTGAGTGACAATATGGCTGATGCCCAAATCTCAAATGGCTGGAAAGGCATGAAGACTGAGGTATTGGCCGGAATGCCCAACAGTTCCAATTCAATCAATGTTCTGATAGAACTAACATTGGGCGCCATTGATAAGGGTTCAAAGCCCTCTGTTGGCAATTCATGCATTGTGGCCAATGTGATGCTATTGACCGAACAAATGGTTCAGTGACCAAGCGTGGGCAGGTTGGGCGTCCCAAACTCATTCCCAACCAAATGGACCCATCCCTATGTGGGGTGGCCTTGGGGGATTCCCATCGCTCATTGGGCCAAACGCCATCATGCCAACCGTTGGAAACATAGCTGAGACCCAGTTTGGACGTTTGAGGTTAAACTGACAGCAACTCAGCCCACCGCCAAATTTTTCAATGTCAGTTCTCAAGGAACAAATCCACCCATTCCCAAACAATTCGCCAGTTAGGTCAAAATTGCAGGACCCAATCCCAACTTGTCACTACCCTAATCGACCACTATTTAATTAGTTGCATAGCACTGAGAAAATTGCTGGTTGATTTTTTTCCTTTTCCTTAAAATAAAATTTTACCATGAAACTAAACAAATTTTATTATTTTTTCCGACCGCATCCCTGATGGCATTTCCCTGGTGGCCTGTTGATCCATATACCAGATGGGCTTTAACATTAAACTTGGTCACTATGGCCCCCTCCATCATCAAATTGGGTTCAGCGAGTCTTATATTTTTGGCTCTACAACCCAATAATCACTAAGTTCCAGCAGCAATACATGGGGATAAAGTGGCCATATGTCCACCAGTTGCAAGAGAGAATCCATCTCCTTGCCACCCCAGTTGAAATGACACCATATGCCGAGGATCTTATCGAGACTATCTCAGTGATTCCACCCCTGAAGCAAGACCCCTGGGTCAGGAGTGGGTTCAGTGTGGTTTGTCATCGGGATCATTCTCACCATGTTGTTGCACCAACGTTTCTTCATTTTCCAATGCCTGGCTCCATATCAATTTGTCCAGTTGGCAATGCCTCTGGCATTCTGGCTTGCTTTTTGGGTGCTTACGCATCCCAACTGGCAGGCCAGTCTAAACTTATTTTGCCATTTACATGACAATCTGCCACTAAAATTCCGCTAAATGAAGGATCCCAACAATATGGGGGCAATCCGTGGGTTACTCCTTGGTCACTTGACTTGTGGGCGGGTCCTCTACATCCCTATTATGATCAAACCGCTTATCCTTGGGCCCATAATAAACCGTGTTTTAGTAGTTAACCTAGACCTTCTGGGGTGATTCAGATACAAGTGCTGGTCCCAAATGCTTTTTCTCGTGTGGCCAAATGGGCCATTATGCGGTTAGTTGTCAGGCCAAACCAAAGGTCCACGCAGTATCCATTGTCCCAAATGATTAGGGAAAAGGGCGAGTGGAGTTGAGATGGGACGCTCTGCTTCCACTGATTCAAATGTAATTGTCCCTGATGCTTATTATGAGTCACTTTGTGTTGACCCTGGGGCACACTCTGAGGATTTACTATATCAACAGATCTCTTACCATCTTTTGGCCTACAGCTGGGGGAGAGACCCCAATAATGCAGACATGGGGTTCCACCAAGATGTGCATAAGTGTACTCCTGGCAAATCCTTGAGCGAAATGGTATGGTTAATGGTGAACCCTCCACATATGTCGCAGCTTTGGAAAGGGTGGAGGTGGCAATTCCTGTAGAAAAGATTGCTCAGGAGTATCCCCATGTTGGGGCCAGTATGCTACTTCTCTGGATAATCAAACGCCCTTGGATATTTATTTAATAAACACCAAGGGTTCTTCTTATTTGGAATGTACATATTGTAATATATCTGTACATAATACCAGAATTTGGGTGATCATTGATACAGGCGCTCCTGTCAATATAATATCCACCAATATTGTGGCTAAACTTCCGCTGAAACCAGATGTGGACCACCGAGTAGTGTATGGGACTGCAGGGGCACAGAGTACTGTGTCAGAAGGCGCATATAGCTCAATGCCTTTGAGGTTCAGGTCATCCAGTGCATCCGCTCCAGCTGTGGTGTTGCTTAATGACCACTATGACATGTTGATAGGCGCCACATTTAAGCGTCACTTGGATCTGTGGTTAATATGGCGGATGAAACCATCAGTATCCTGGGACAACGGATCCCCATCTATTTTACTTCCAGCGGAGTCCCAGATGACCCAATCCGCGCTGGTCAAATTTATCTTGCCTATAGTGATGGTGTGATTCCTTTAAGATATCAGCAGAAAAGGCAGAGGACCTGAACGCTTCCAAACCAGATTTACTAGTACAAAGGGATTACTCTACAAGCTGCGAATGCTTTGACTATCCCTTCTGAACATCAGGTCATAATTGTGACGGAGCTTGAAATTGATATACCGGGAGGTCTGTATGGAGAGGTTGCGGGGCCCTATCAACAATCGTGGCTCAGACCTCATGTGGCTCCTGGGTTACTGTTACCAGGGAAGGGGGAAGTGAAGGTGTTGGTAGTGAATCTGCAGAAGGAGGTGATGAAGGTTCAAAAGCAAAAGAGTGGTGGCTTATCTGCACCTGATCCCTCTTGATGAGGTCCATCAGATATATGACTTTGGTTTTTGGGAAGATCTCAGCTTACCTATAAAAACCACCTTTGGCATAATGACTGTGGTTCCGCGGGAGGTGCTAACTGGTCTATCAGAGGATCAGAAGGACAGGGTGATGGATCTGTTTGAGAAGTATCACAGCATTTTTGCAACTGATGATCACAACTTGGGTTACACTCATGGGGTCATTCATTGGGTGGACACAGGAGACCACCCCCCTATCAGGTCATGACCTATCTGACACTCAAAGGCAGCAGAAGAAGTTTTATCTGCAAAAATTGATACATTGGTGGAACAGGGAATATTAGAGCCGTCAAAGAGTCTCTGGGCATCTCCAGTGCTAATAGTCAAAAAGAAAGATGGCTCCAATCGAGTAGTAATCAATTATCAGAAGTGTAACAGCATTATGAAAAAAGATTCATACCTGCTTCCACAAATCGATGATGCTTTAGATAAGTTAGGTGAATCCAAGTATTTCTCTGCTATGGACTTGATATTGGGGTACTGGTAGATTGAGTTGCCAGTGGCGGAACAAGTAAAGTGCGCTATAATCACCTCAAAAGGATTGTTCCAGCCTACATATATGCCACAGGTTTTGTGCAATGCCCTCACTATGTTCCAGCAGGCTATGGACACTATTTTAGGTGACCTAAAGCTGTCTTGCGTTCTTGTCTACCTTGATGATATCAACATGTTTTCGCGGATGTTCACGGAACATCTTGGACACCTGTGCAAAAATTCCGCCGCCTGACTGATGCTTATATCAAAATTAAGCCCTGAAAGTGCCACTTTTTAAGGAACAATTGGAATACCTCGGCTTTGTGGTAGACTCCAAAGGGCTTAATCCTCAGCCAGCTAAGGTGGAAGCCACCCGCAAGATGACTCAGCCAAGCAATAAGCGGGATATTCAGGTGTTCTTGGGGATGGTCAGTTACTACCAGCGGTTCATTCCCAACTTCAGCTGTATCAGGGCTCCACTCTTTGAGCTACTTAAGAAAAACGCTGCTTTCAACTGGATGGATCGATGCCAAGCCACTTTTGATGTATTACAAACTGCGTTGGCTAGCGCCTGTTTTGCAATACCCCAATTTTGAAAAAGAGTTTATTGTGCAAGTGGCGCTTTGCTTTCCACTGTAGGGGCTTTGTTATCCCAAAAAGATGATGACGGTGTGGAGCACCCCATTGCATATTGCAGCCGCAGTTTAACCAGCCCAGAACAGAATTACACTGTGACCGAGTGGGAGTGTTTAGTGGTAATCTATGCATATAAACAATTCCAGGTCTACCTCCACAGGGTGAAATTCAAAGTGGTAACGGATCTTGCCTCCTTAAGCTGGCTACAGAATCTGTGGGAACCTGAAGGGTGGCTCGCGCAATGGGCTTTGAATCTCCAAGCATATAATTTTGAAATCATGCATTGGCCAGGGGCGAAGCATCATAATGAGGACTGTCTTTCCCGTTTACCCACAGTCGCCATTACAGCAGATGTGGCGGACATAATGTACAAAAATATGATTGTGGGCAAATATCATGATGAGCCGCTGCCCATGATCAAAATGTTGGATGGGCTTATGCAGGATACCTTCTTGCACAACGGGAAATTATATAAACGTATTGAGGAATTGACGCTGCGTTCCCAAAAACCTCTTTCAGGCCTGCAATAATTATGGATGCCCATAGAGCGGTAGGTCATGGAGGGCTGAAAAAGATGCTGGAGTTCTTGTGACCCCACTACTATTGGGAGAGTATGCACTACGATGTGCTTGAGACAGTTGGTTGTTGCCATCAGTGCCAAGTGGAGAAACCATTCCACCAAAAGACCACCTACCAGCTAGTTAAGCTTCAGTTCGCATGGTATACAGTTTTTTTAGATGTGGTGGGGCCTCTTGCGACTGGCGCAAACTGCTCTAAATATATAATAATTGACATCGACCATTTGATAAGATGGGTGGAAGCAAGGGCTATCAAGGATTTGGGGGCCTTCACTACCGCCAAGTTCATCCTGTAGTGTGTCATACAGCGCCATGTTTGTCCGCAATTTATCCTAATGGACAACGGAACCAATTTCACATCACATATATTGGCCAAGTTGAACGAGCTCATGGCAATCCGCGGGGTCTTAACTACCCCCTACCACCCTGAATCTAATGGTATGGTGGAAAGGGTCAATGGGACCTTGGTGAATATTCTATGCAAGCTTGTAAATGAGTGGCTATCAGACTGGAGCACCCTTTTATCCACCGCTGTCTTTAAGTACAATATCAGCTACCACTCAAAAACTGGTAAGAGTCCCTTCCAATTGCTCTACGGATAACATCCAGCGCTACCTGCCTTGCTTTACTCCTGTGTTGAGAATACTGGAGGAGTCAAGCCCCACCGCTATTTGTCTACCTTAACAAACATGCTGATTAAGCTCCAGACTGAGGCATACTCCACTAGTCTTGCCAAGAAGATTTGGAATCATGCAGCTGATCAATGTAGATGCAGCGATCTTCCACAGTTCTGGGTAGGGGAATTGGTCCTGTTTCATGACCAACATGGGTTCAGAAGAAGGAATAAGCTCTCCAGCATATGAAGCAGACCATTTGAGATCATTGAGAAGACTGGGGCTGACGCCTACACCATTAAGGAACCCGCAGGTGGTCAGATAATCAATTGAGTACATGTGAAGTTCCTTTGGCCTTATAAGCAATAAGCGCTTATCATCCAGTAAAGGGGGGTAATGTCGAGATTTCAATATGACTGGGTGATAAGCTAGTGTTCCAGTGGATAATAAATTAGATGTGAAGCGAGCTCTGAGGGCGATTAATTTAGAGCAATGCGAGGTGAATTGATCAAATCAAATAAGGGTTTGGTAATTGAGGAAATTCCGTTGAAGCCTTGATGATAAAATGAATTCTACATTTATATTGAATAGAGCTTGACTAAGCGAAGTGTGTTGAGTCCATTGAAGAATACTGAGGGTTAAGGGTTGAGAGAGAGAAGTGGAGGAGGTTTTTGGAAGAAGAAAAGAGAGGAAGAAAGAAGAAGTGAGTAGGAGTAAGTAGAGAACGTAAGCAGAGAAGGTCTGCCAGTTAGATCATATTAAATTAAAAAGTAGTGAAGCTGGGGCGATTGCCTCATATAATATAAGTTTATTACGTTTATTTGAGGGACCAACGATCTCCATATCGTTTGGCCGTTGCTCAGTGGGCTAAACCCTGTGCAACGCGTTCATTGGAAATAAATCATATCCACCAAAAGTTAACAGGTACCCTTGGGAGAAAAAATGGGTAACAAAAAACTTGGACATCTGAGCCGCTGTTACTGTGGTGTGACATTAAATGAATTGGGCAAACTTAGTGAACTGATTCACTACTAACATGATCTCATCATACCCTTGGACAAGGTGAGCTTTATAATTAAATCAACTGAGAGTAGAGTACTTGTTTCACATTTTTCTGGACTAGTATTACAAGTTTGCGAGAGGCTGAAGATTTAGTTTAATCCTGATGCAGATAAGGTACTTTTTGTATACCTTGCAACCTATGCGGAGATTCCCTTTCAACTGTATATAATACTGATAAGCTCCTGAGTTTTCGCCTTCCCAGGTTGCCCCATAATTATACCATCAAGGCGTTCCTTGATCATATCTAGGCGAAGTGGTACTGAGAGAACCCATAAGCGTCCCTGGAACTATACCTTATTGTCCTTTGCATTGTACACCTTTATTATATACTTCTGATTTAAATTTCATTTGGCAATAATTAAGGTATATTCAGCAAATAAATATTGAGAAAGGTCGAGCCTTCTGAACATACCATACTCCCTATATTATCCAGAGAAAAAGAACCAAGATGCATGCAGTTGATGAGGGTTACTTAGATACAATATACCCTAGAGGAATCACCAGATGGTTGTTATGCAGATACACATCCTTGTATCAGGAGCTAATGCAGATTATGGCTCAAAGAATCAGTCATCATTCTCTATGCATTTTTTGAACTCATAAGAGAACAAAAATTGTACAAGGGTCTCATGCCAGAAGGTTTGTTGAGGGTATCAGTACTGAGGGGCTCAGTAGTACAGTAAAGCATGATGGTCAGTACAAACGTGGAATGGCCAGGAAGGACCATGAAGATGATGTCGCCAATATGTTAGTGCTTCCACTACTGAAAATAGTTACTTATAATAAACAGCGTAACTAAACTTAAGTAAGGACATCTTGCAGGAGAAATATAAAATGGGGTGCTCAACTCTATCTTTTCCACTTGTAACAGAGCAGCAGTAATAGCAAAGTTGGAAACATTGCTATCCACTATATACTCCATATCTAGATACACGTGGTGAAGAACTAACAATGAGATAAAAGTGCACTTCACAGCTTGTAAGACATCCTCCAGTGCAGATTACCACTGAAAATTTTTGCCCCACAGGATTTACACAAGGGTGCATCTAACTCTGAAAGGTTTTTGTGTGAACTTCCTAAGAAATGTACACGCTCATAATGAGCTTCTCAATTATTTAACTGAGGATGGCGTTGGCCAATAAAAAGTAACCTTCTCCCTGTCCAGAGTGATCATGTGACCTTTGTCAAAAACGATGTTGCCCAAGAAGAAGACTTGGGACTTAAAAAATCGCACTTACTGATTTTCAGCATCAATTTTTCTGCTCTCAGAAGTTCAAAAAACTTTCCGCAGGTGGATCTCATAGGTTTCTTGATCAGAGAAGAACAGAAGAATGACATCCATATAGACCACAACACATACACTTACCAACTTCTCTAACGCTATATTACTATGACGTTGTAAAATTGGAGCCACATTCTCAAAACTAAAAGGCGTGGCCTATATTTAAAATACTTCTGGTACGGTATAGAGTAATCCATTCCTGCCCATTTTTGATGAGGATCTGGTTAAAGGCGTTCAAGCAATCCAGCTTAGAGAAGACTTTGGCTTTCTCCATATGATGAGCAATTTGTGCTTCCGTAGGAATAGGATGCAGATCAGATATAGTTTAATTATTTAAATAACATAAACTACACAAGGACGTAAAGGATGGTTAGCTGAGAAGGTGAAATTACTTCCACCCCTAGTGCAGGTTTTGAGTTCAAAAGCTGTACTGGCTAGAAAAAATTCTCAGTATGGTATATTTGTTCCAAGGTCAACCCACCTCAAAATAAGTACGCAAGGACGTAGAGTACCATCTTCTATTTTATAAAGAGAAACAATGACCATACGATAGAGGTAAACTGAAAAATGGATTCTTTGGCAAGTTGGTATGTACCCAAACATCTATTTTTTCCTCTTTTTGACAAAGTCAAATGATAGATCTTGATGTAAATATAAACTATCTAACTTTGAGTTTGAAATTAAAATAATACTCCAAATGTTCAGATAAGGCATTTGCAGAAGCTGCATTCAAATGAAGACTCTAAACACCCAGATAAGAAGGTAAAAAAACTTCTGAGGTAGGCTTCAGTAGAGGTGCAAGGCTGAGTTTATGTACATTGATCCATTGAGGCAAGTTTTATAAAATATCCAACTCTGACAAAGGGATTGTAAACTACTTTCACACTCTTTAAGGACAAAGTCAAGGTATCAGCTTTCAAATTAGTTTTTATATCAAAAATCTTGTCATAATCCACTTAAAATAATTGAGTACAGCAGGTTTTTGACTGGCAATAAGTGATCAATCAATTGGTACATAACAAGTTGATAAACTACTAGCCCCTGATTTTTTAGTGTGGGAATACCTGGGAGGCACTTGCCCTAATTATACCACCAGGTAAGTAGAATTATTCAAGGTAGTCAGCTAAGTCTTGATCAATAAAGTTCTTATAGGCACCAGTATATACTAAAATTTTCTTCAAAAACTTCTGTAAAGGGGAAGAAAGAATAGTATAAAACAAAAAAATACTCAGCATATATTTTTGTTCAATTCATACAATACAAAAAATTCAGAAGTAAGATCAGCATCAGGCATAACTATTTTACCAAGTATGTCTTTATATAAAAGAAGTTAGTGGGATAGTTTGCCACTATTGGGATGATGGGACGTACCAGCAACATTTTCTGCGATAGAATGCTTATTGCCAGATCCTTTCAATAGAATTTTTTCAACTCTGAGTGCAGAGAATCATAGTGAGTGTTAGCAAGAATTCTTGGTAGTAATATGGTATACAAAAATTAGTTCATAGTTATTCCCACAAGAGTTTATAAAAGGCTCATTTGTATCTAAATTAGCAAAGATTATTAGCACTGGCGTTTTTGAGTTTAAAATAGTCATAACCAAATTTGATAGCCAGCTGGACATCACAATCCACAATTATTTTGACAAGATCTTTCGCTGAGTGTTTTCATCATTCTGTGGAATGAAGTTCTGGAATGGCAAAGTTTCAAATCAAATAATAATTTAAACTAATGGGGATAATCCCCTGCTGACCCTCAATTTCACTAATAAGAAAGGCTTGACAATGGAAGATGCATCTATTCCTAGAAGAAAATTGAGTTTTTGAGGGTATTTATAGTTGTGACTGTGGGTGAAAAAGTTGCAAAATTTCCTACATAATAAATTAACAACCTGGGGCTAGACCCCTGTTGACCCTTAGTTCCCTCAAAAACAAACAATGCGCTTTAAAGACTTCTTCATTTTCAGAAGAAAATGATTGTTTCCTAGAGCATTATTTATAGTTGTATCCACCAATGAAAAAACCACAGCTAAATTACAGACCTCTTTTTATTTGGGGCAGGGAAATGACAAAGAAGAGCACCTATTGCATGGTTGGATGCAGCGAGTGGAGCCCACAATACTTGGGTGTTCACTAAATGACTATTTACGCTTCTTTAGGAAAATGATGTTTCAATGACATCTAGCTATAGTAGATACTGGACCCAACCACATTCTTCATATAGATAAGAAACCCAAAGGCATCTCGCCTGACTGGAAGCAAAGAACTCATAGAAGGTTTGAATAAAAAAATGATGGGGTTGCCAGGCTTTTATAAGGCATTCCAAACCTTCTATTGATTTCCAAAACTTTAGCTGATTTTTAATAACTATAGAGCCCAGTAAGATGCACTGAGTAAAATATGATACATAAAGTCAATACCATGCGGGGGCAAATGAAGGCTACTTATAATAAATTGATTGAAGCTTCAGAAGATATAGAATCCAACTCCTACTCAATTTGAATAATTTTTGAGGTAGTTTTTAAATAATTACAATAGGGTCTAGAAAGGCCAGAACCACCAAGTACATGCAAAATGGCAGGAGCCTTCTTGCAGAAGTAAGAAAAGAAACGCCAGGCCATGCCACCATTAAAACAGATATTTATGCCATGGTGAGGAGCATAGTGACCCTAGAAAACAGCCAACGCACTCTATCACTAAACAGAATCCACACATAAAAAATTCTACGTGCATGAAACTTGTTCTTTATCTAATGTCAGGAGAGTGTCTATAACTCTCCAGTTCCCAATGGGTGGAAGGGGAATACTCCCCCAAACTCACAAGTAACAACTCAATACCATAAAGAGGAATAAAACACTACTAAATGTGTTAGCATTTATATAAAAGGAGACCTCTAGGGATAGATTTTCAAAAAGAAATCATAGAAAATCTTTTATAAAGGTAAAGTTATACACAGGGTTTATTAGAGGAGATGACTAACAAGGATGTTGATCTATCAAAAGATAACTATAGGTATGATGGCCCAAATCAGTTCGCTGAGGGACTGAGCCAAATCTGGCTAAATTAAATTAACTAACCATCCCAAATGGAACCATACCTCAAGTAGGCCCAAACTTATGTTCTAGATTTCATTTAAATAATTATAATTATGGAGATGTTATTAACCAAAAGGGACTTGAATTCCCATTTCTCTAAACATAATGACCCATCTCCATTGATTGTATACTTGGTCTACTTGAGAGCCACTGATTTAATGCTGGATGACCCATCACGAAAGCCCTAGATCCAACCTAAGCATACTTGGCCCTTACCCATTGTTAGTCTAGGGTATTCTTCAGGTCAGGGATGACGGCCAACTTTTTGCCTATGGCTCTGTTACGCTCCTCCTTGATGCTTCAATCCATTCACAAGTTTATGACAAGGGACATGACAGTTATCTAGGGGCGACTGCTGAGGATTCAGTGACAATTTTTTAAATGGATAGGCAGCAAGGAATAGACCCAATGGATCAAGTGCATAGAGGTCCCGTCGTGCCATACTCCATATAGTTGGTAAGTAGGAGCTATCTTAATGTGTTTCATCATTTTTGACAAGATAACATTTATGTGGGAGCCACTGTCAATAATGGCGTGAACAGAAACCTTATGAACACAAACATTAGCTCTTGTTAACAAGCTCAAATTGAGGGGGCAAGGTAAGAAACATGGATATTCATTGGAAGAATAGTAAGTAGTATTGAGTTCTTTACTATCAAGTAGTCTCAATTTATCTCCCTTAGGTTCAGCAGCATCAGACTTGACAGGTGTCATCAAGGGTTTATGAGGTGGTATATGGATGTCATCATGGAGCATCTCTTCATTCATGCTGACTGCCCTTTACAGCTTTCTTAGCAAATCTCTTCCAACAATTATTGACTTTGTAGCAGAATCCGTTATAATAAGTGCATTAAGTTTTTGGAACCTTCTGATTCTCAACAACATTAATATGAGGTCAGATGGGGGTGGCTGAAGCAGAGGTTTTTAGACTCAGGGTGGAAGCTGGAATCTCAATAAAAGCTTTTTTTTCTTAATGCGGGTGAAATTACTCTTGCGCCTGATCATACATAGTTGTATCTCAGGATAAGCTCCCAAGGCAAATACCACATAAATTACTGCGTCATCTAATGTGATTCAGATGTGGTAACCAAAGGTTATGTTTGATCTTAGAACTGAATGGCAAACACCATGGGGCTTTCTCCTTTGTTTAATTGAATAAACATGGACACCTACTTTTAATTTTGCTAAGGTCTAATTAATACCAAACTTCTAAACTAAGGAAGTATAGAATTGATCTCTGGTTTGCAATATTTAGATGAGGATTCATAATATTATAGGCTGTGGTGTAAAACAGAATTGAATATGCTTCACTTTCTGAAAGTTTAAGGCTTTTTCCATTGAACTCTTATAAGCATACAAAAAGAAGGTAATGCATGCTTGACCCAGAGTGACTATTTCCTTAAATCTAAGTTTAAAGTTAATCACAATAGGGGTAAAGAGATTATTTCTGGAAGTATAAGTGCAGGCATAGAAATTTCAGTTTTTTCATAGTCTCAAGGAACCTGTTAATCCAATTGTCAGCGCAATCCTTCCAAGGCCTCTTGAACTCCTCCCCAGTGAAATTTTAGAGAGGCAAAGGAGGCCTTGATAGTTTAAATTTTTCTTTAAGAGCTTGTATTTTGGCACTTTAAAATAAAAGCTGATTTTCAAAATTGTTCAATTTTTTCTCAAAACCACGGCAGTTTTGTTTATGTTGTATACTATGATTGTCAATAAGCTTGTCAAATGCGCCAAAAATGTACATCTCATCTAACAAGGGATTGATAAGGACACTGGTGTCAAGTGGGACCCCATTCAGGCGGATCTTGTATCCTTGAGCTACATTTATTAGCTGGTCTTGTAGGGATGAAATCCCAGTTTGGACATCCTGCTTAAATGATTCTCCTGGATTTCCAGGAGTTAAACCAAAGAACTTGATGGCCCTTAGGGTCTATGGGGACCTTCTGGCCTATCTGGCCCCTCAATTCTGGAGGTGCTGTCATGTAAGATTCATTCTTGGTAAATTTGTTATAGCAACTGGAGGAGGGCCTCAATTTAACCATGATGGTTTTCCAATAGTATATGAGGAGTAGTATATTTTGGTATAGTTGGTTTTTAAGTTAACCAGATATCCCATCATCCAGCATAGCAAGCTGACCCCAAACTTCATTGATAAATTGGCAATTGACCATGGTAGCCTCCCAGTTGTCACAGACAAACAAGGAGACTGCGTTGTAGAAATCCTCAACACTTGAATGCAGGATTTGGGTATGTCCCAGCTATCAAACTACTTCATAATAACTTAGTCCCACCACATGTAGTATATAATGTATGGCCAGATGAAAAAAATTTCAAGGTAATGTTTGGTTCCAAGGACTAATTAACTTGATGGCATTAGAGCGAGGAATATAAGTCTCATATTGTAGAAGATATGGATGTGGCCCAGTAATGACTGAAACAGCCTCCCAAAGAGTACGTACTTTTCAATAGCTGCTGAATTTCTTTGTTGATGTTATCATGATAAATTTAATACTGAGTTTGATCAACTGAGGTTAGGTTGAAATCAAAAGCACCAAAATCATAATCTATCAGGCTGCAAAAGAGCACTTTATACTATAATGTGTTGATTAAAATAGTTAAAATTCTGTACCAATCTGAAAAATGATATTATTGGTTGCAATTGTTCTCCATTTCTAATTATAGATGGTTTTACTGTACAGGTTGGAGGCCTCCTGCAGTGAGCACCACTTTTGTTGGCTTATCAGTTCTCTTGACTGTAAGCTAAAGTCCTAATGTGTCTCAAAGCTAGTAAATTAGAGGAATGGTCAAAGAAGACAGAGAAGATGGGGTAATTAGAATATATTAAAGTTAAGGACTGATATTTATAGTATAAGTTAGTATGCGTCTTTGAGAAGACCTCCATGGTTCCTTCTGATCAAAATCTTCCAAGTCACTCCAGATTGACATCCCAGTTGAGCCCTTAATTTGTTCTCCATTGACAATGACCTCATGGATGCATTGTTCAGAAGTGACCTTTTTGTGGCACAGGAAGCTTATGGGATGAACCAGAAGGCATCTCCATCATTTCCTGTGCATGTGATGATCCATGATCAGACTCTCCAATTACGCCTCTAATAGAAGGTCCTGATTGAGAGGGTCCAGTAGTTTGTTCATTAATGTTCGATTCAAGAGTGGTAATCTAAATTTGTTTATTTTCTCAACATTGACACCATCGTTAGTCTAAGGTATGCTTTGGGTCAGGGAGGGCGGCTAAACTTGGTTCCTTTGGCTCTAGTGCACTCCTTCTTGTTTCTTCAATCCGCTCACATAATTATGTCATATATCATACCATCTGGTCCATCAGGTTCCAAGGCTTCTAAAAAAATTTGGCTTCGTCTGAAACCATTTCTAGAACTCTGATGAATACCAGAGGCGTTGCATAAACTTTTCTGTGTTTGTATTCTTTTATTTCGACACAATTTCATTTCTGACTCAATCCTGATTTTCCTTCATTGGTAAGAACTCTGTATCATTTTGAACAGCCATAGGAGTGCCTAGATGCGCCAATTTCCACTCTCTGAGGCCCTTAGGATCCTCTGGTAGGGTCTTAATATTCCTATAGGTTAATATTAAAGCAATTTAAAGGCCTGTAAGCTCTTTAACCGTCATATAACCCCTCAAAGGATAGCCACTCCGTGACCAGATCTCCTCCACTCTCTTAAGGAAGTTGGCACAGTTGTCAGTCATCTGTCAGGAGGATTTTTTAACTTGGTGCCCAGACAACTTGACCAATTCCAGTGTTTACCTCAAGATAACTTAGTGTCCAATATTTGTTCTACCACATAATCTACCTCACTAAGATTGGTAGATAAACTGGTTCCAGCTTCTTAAGCATGGGACCTTCATGTTTCCTAATTGTGATCTGTGTAGCACCTGATGTGTATGGGATCCTCCTAGGAACTTCAACATGTAAGCCATTTTATCATATTGACAAAGACTTTGTAGGGACCTAGGGCTATCAGTCCAAACTTTCTGAAATGGGTAGGGTTTGATTAATCTTTAGTAAAAATTATGATAAGTCACAATTATGGTTTACAAGGGCTTCTGAGCAGTGGGCATCTGATATCCATTTTTGGGTATTCACCGCCTTATTCAGGTTGGCTCTAGGTGTTTCAAGTACTCCTTAATCTCTTCCACCAATCATGTGTTGTGGGGTTTGGACCCTCAGGGTGACCTTCCATCATCCTAAGGTGTAAAACATGACTGGCATAAAAAATTACATCCCTTTGATTGAGTGGATGATATTGTTATAAACTATTGTGCAAAATTTTAATTAGTCAAACCAGCATTCTTGTTGAGTGGTGAGATAGCACTGAAGGACTGCTCCAAAGCTTGTATGACTATTTTGGTTTTTCCATCCAATTGGTAATGGTATGCTGAAAAACAGTAGGTTTTTCTTGAGATTCTCATGGAGATGGCCCCAGAAGTGGTAAATGAACTGGGGTCCTCTGTCAAAAGTAATACCCTCTGAGAGCCCATGTCTAGAGAATACATCCTTGGTAAAGAACTCCACCATTTCCTTTGCTGTTACTTAATCATAAATTGGAAGAACTCCATGTACCTCATAAACCTGTCCACCATGACCATGATGGCAACGAACATCTAAATTCTGAGAGCTGGTGGTGAATTCATGCTCAGAGATGACCATGGAAGCTTGGCAATCTTCAAGGTCCTGAGTATTTTAATTTCTTTACTCCTAGAGTATTCCAACCAGTCACAGATGAGGCACTTTATGATATGGTCTCTTGCAGTACACTTCAATTCCATCTTTGATATTTACTCAACAGCAGCTCTGCCATCTTTCTCTACATAAAAGTGTCCCACTAAAGGATGGTCATGACAGGACTCAATAACCTCCTACTGTAGCTTGTAAATTGGATTACATAAATGACTATTATGGAGGATAATATCTTTCTATTTCAAATAGTTTGCATACTTGACGTTCTCCTCTTCTACTTAATTTCTAAAAAAATTCCATGGGTTGAACATTACTGGGCCTCGCGTATCTTGCCCATAAGATCTCTATTTCTCTCTTTGATATCTGCAAACAGTTTGGGGAGATTGTGCCAGTTTTTAAAAGTTGAGCTCTGCCTTTAAGAACGTCATCTTTGGGTCTCAGTCTAGTAGATTGGGAAACATATTTTTCTCCCCTGACTTGTACTCAATCTTAAAGTTGTACTGGCCAGCTTAAGATTACAGCGGGCTGTCCTTGATTATCCACTTTGGAAACTTTTATAAATTCAACGCCTTGTTTTCCATCCTAATTTCAAAATGTTAACGATCATAGAAGAGGTGTTGTTAAAATTCCTCCATGGCAGTTACAATAGTTAAGAGCTCCTTGTCATAATCCAGATAGTTCATCTCCACAGGTATCATCTTCCAATTGAAATACCCTACAGGTGGTCCACTCCATCTTCCTTATCTTCAGGAAGACTGCCCCAATCACAAAGTTTGAGGCATCAGTCTCCGCTATGTATGGCCTGTTCATGTCTGGGTATGTCAAGACAGATGCAGTGAGGAGGATCCTCTTGATGGCCTGAAGAACGCTCCTTTTCCTCTCCTCACTGGAACTTGACTTGATCTGTGAGTCTGGTTAGGGGTTCAGCTGTCTTTGAGAGGTCTTTGGTTAATTGCTGGAGGAAGTTTACTAAACCTAAGAAGCTTCTAATTCATTTCTATCCTTAGGTAAAACTATTCTTTTATTACTTTCAGCTTATCCAGGCAGATGATAGTGCCATCCCTAGATATGGTATCCGCAATGATACTGAGTCCTTATAGAATGTATATCATAGGCTTCAATTGATGTTTAGCCAAACAAGCGCCCCAAGAATCTTGATTATGTCCGCCTGATGTTCTTCTTTGAACTCGAAGAACACATGAATGTCATCTATGTAAGCGACACATCACTTCCCAATGAGGTCCCATAATGCATGCTCAATTTTATGCTGAAAACTGCTGGAGCTTTCCTCAACCCAAAAGACGTGACCTTGTACTCAAACACCTATGTATGAAACTTGATGTGTATTGTTGGTGTTTGGGTGCTACCAGCACCTGGTTAAAGCGTTGGTGTATTCTAGCTTTTAAAAACTTGGCTTCCTGCAATAATTTGCACTATAGTTTCCATCAGTGGAATAATTATAAGTCAGCATTATAATTAAGTTTAACTTCTGGTAGTCCACACTGGTCTGAGTTACCACTTGCTTTAGAAACCAACAGAATAGAAGATACTATTGGAGACTTGGATGGCACTGTCAATCTTTTTTCTAGCATATTCTTTAAGTAATCGTTAAAAGCTCCCTTGACATAAGGTTTCAACGAATATGCAGGGTATTTTGTGGAAACTTGGTGTTGGGTTTAAAATTGAAAAAGAGCAGGGACCATTTGGAGCTAGTAAAGGAGTGATTCCACCAGAATAGGTGTTTAAAGGTCCTTAACTTATTAATAATTCTAATGTAGTAGCACTTGATTAGAGGGCGTTTATGTCATACCTGCTCTTGCCAGTAAACATGAGATCTGATATAACTTCAGGCTCACAGTTAAGGTGCAGAATGATCTGGCTCTCCTTCAAGTTGAATTGTGGAGAGTACTAGTGCCACCACCAAATGCTCAGAATGATGGGATGAGGTAGGTTACTTATCATGCTGAACAGTTCCAGAACTGGTGGGGACACTGATGAAGCTGAACCTGGGATGGATCTCCCCACATTCTGATAATTTGGTGATATCCGTGAGAGTGACACTTACTTTTCAGTTAATTTGTAGTTTAACTTTTGTTGTTAAAGCTTTGTCAAGGTAGTTGACATCTGCCTCCATATCTACCAGGGCCCACAGCCTCTCTTCAACGCCATTCTCTCCTTTTTTTCATGGAAGATCGCAAACAGGTAACTATTGATACAATATTTATTTACGGTGTTAATATGGGCAGGAGTAGGGTTATTATTGTAGGCAGGTGCATTTGCTCCTCTGAGGTGGATGAGAGGTGCCTCAGGGGCGCGGCCACTGGAGAAGTATCTGATCAGGTGTATGTGATGGCAGTGGATTTTGAGCAAGCAGCTGGGATGGCGGCGAGGTCCACTTTAGCGCGATAACCACAAAATTTCAATGTGAGGCAGGTGTGTATGCTTTTTCTGGGCCAAGGCCAGTTGATCTTCCAATTGCATGGATACCGCAATCTCCTCCTCCAAGGTGAGCCTAAGCGGGTGGCCGCCATTACAGATAGGATATCAGGATGTAGGTTCTTGTTCAACATCCTGTAAAGTTGGAAATTGATCTTATCAGCCTTGGCGAGCAGGTGTAAACAAGGGCATGTTTAATGATGGACATGTAACCTTGGGATAGTGACAGGAAAATGGACCAAGCAGCATCTTGTGAGTCAAAGGGCGTGTCCACCTGTTCCAAGAGTTAGTGGAATTTATCTAATGAGGCCATTAGAGTTGTCAGTTTCCAGGAGTTCCTTGAACCATCTAAAAAAGGTTTGGAGGCAGAGCTTCCAGCACTTGAGCAACCTGAAGGGATGCTATGGTGGTGCCAACTGACGTTACAGTCAACTTGGCCTGAAGTCTTTAGTAAATGAAGGTTTCAATCACCTCACTCAATTCCTTAACAGAGAGGTCTTGGAGGTAATTGGTCATGGGGAAGGTTGTGAATACTGGTGTTTACTCATGGGATGGGAGAAACCTCACATCTTCCCTTATCAGTAACATTAACAAAAAGATGACCATTATGAGAGTGGTGGCATGCTCATATCAAGCAGACATGGCTTCCTGCATGGTTCCTCCATCATGCCAGTGGTAAGGAGAATAAATTTAATGAACTTTGTCTAATGTAATGAACATGTTCTCTCAACATGTACACAAAGCAGTTTTGGAGTAGCAACCATATTTTTCCAGAGGACTGGCAATAATTACTAAAGAAATCCTCAGTCCATCAGCCGCTGGTACATGTTAAGAAAAGGCTCTGAGGATGGTGAGCGTGATACTAACAAAGATCATCATGATTTTTCCACTCTGGAGAGCATACAAGGCCATTATGGTTTTGTCCAGATATAATGTGTAGTCCATTGTATCTGTTTGTAATTCTAATAAAAGTATAATTTTAGTTATGTATATGTTGATGTTTATTATAGAATTTCACTAGATTAAGATTGAGATTTAAAAGATGAAGTTAAAAAATTACCTTTTGAAAGGGGATTATTTATAGATATGGCAGTTTGGTATGTGCTGTGAACCTTGCGGGGTATAGGCGTTAAGCCAGCAGGTCTCAAGCCTTCAAAATTTCTTTGACCTCTTCTGAGAATGTTTTGAAAAATTCCAAGTGAATGCTTAAGGCGTTTCACAGACTATCTTGCATTATTCAATTTATTCAAGGTATGCTGACCATGGGAAAGAAATTACTAAAGCTCAAAAGAGCTAAACAAACAAAAATGAAATGAAATGGCTAGACCAACTCAAATAGACATAAGAACACACATAAAATACCAACTAAGTTTGAATTGGAAACCTCTATATGACCATGGTTGGAGGTGAAGGGGGATTAGGAGGCTCTTTTTCTTTATCTGGGGACAGGTAACAGCACAAAGCTAGGAGCATAGTCATGGGCGCATCATGAAAATGGGGGTCAAGATAGCAGAGTGGCACTTGCAACTCAATGTGTGCAATGAGGAGGGTGAAAAATGTAGTTAATAAGGACTATGTTCAGCTGCAAAAAATAATTTAGGGAGGGTGGCTATGGTGGCGATATTGTTGCAGTAATGCGGGTCTTCAGGCTAAATTTTGCAACTGCCACTACTTTTTGAACTGCTGTATTTGCCACCTGATAGTAGTGGAGATATTTTTTGTTAAAGTCTTGGGCTTGGATGGTTGCTCGCTTCTGGCCCTAAATTTAACTGCACAGATTCGTGGATCCTTGCATTGATTATTTGATTGAACTTGAGTAACTGGGGAAAGAATAGTATGAAGACTATTATTATTTTTGATTGCCCAAAAGCCACGTTGAGTGTATTGTCCAACGCTATACAGGTGCTTTTTCCTCTTGAAGATATTTTGATACTGTTAGGGAACACTTTCCCTATTTGATTTTTGCAGAGCCAAGTGGAGATTTTGATAAAACCAATTTAAGGATAACTGATCCTTGAACTCTTCTCTTAAGAGTAATGTTTAAACAACCAACGTTAAACAATAAAGTTATTATCAAGTTTTAATCTGTTTTTATTAGGGAATAATTTGGGGCTTTTATAGTTAGAATCAGCACACAACTTTTCAGCTGTCCGCTGGGAATTATTTATGCTCCTTTGATGGTTTGACCCTCAGTGTTAGGCACCAAATCTCATCAGGTACCGTTGTCTTGGGTTTCTTAGGCAACATAATCCTCAGGTGTTCAGCGACCAAACAATTGGTATTAGGGACTCAAAACCAATTTTTTTGGCTGATGATGATTCTAATATTCCTCCAGCATTCAAACGTTTTGGTAACTTCTGACGACTCCAATCCATTCTGCTCTTAATGATTTTCTACAATTTGACTATTGGGTGTTATTCCCATATCTAGTTATTGTTTGATTTCATCTGGGATGATGCCTGACAATAATCTATCTGTCAGCGGCCTCAAATATCAGTGCAGGAATTATGGCCAATGATAATTTTATTATTTTGTGGCCTCAGGTATTATTGGGGATGATGCATGATGATAATCTTATCAATCAGCCACTGTTTCCAATCCTATATGATTATAATTTAATAATTAAATCTATTAATCAGTTAAAAGGTTGGATTATGTGGTCATCTGAAATTTTGACATAGTTCCCCTCTTGACCAGATTATTCAATGGAAGATAAAACCCTTGGTGATGGAAGCTGCCTTAGCTTGAGTTCATATTTGGTTTTTCATATCTCTTTGTCCTCAGCAAGTGCAGCTCTGTCTGCACTCAACGCCCATATGCTCTGCTCAGTTTTTATGACTTTGTATCCTTGGTTGCTACATGTTGACACCTCTTCTCAAGTGCAGTTCCCATGACATCATGCTGTGCCAATCCCATAATTTCATCTTTTTTCTGAAAGATCAACTGGTCCACCTGTACAAACCCCAGGATGGGTCTCGTTGGCACTTTGCCACCTGTACAAACCCCAATACATGTTCTTTTGGCACCTTGCCACCTGTACCAACCCCAGAATGGGTTTAACATTTTGTTAATATAAAAAATTCCGGCAGATCTAGTTTCAGCACATCCTGATCCTGCCAATACTTGGGACTTGTGCCCTTCACCATCTCTTCCTTCCTCCACGCTTGGTAGGTGGGAATATCACTAGATGCATCACTGCTCAAATTAAAATCAGGTTTATAGTTTTTTACTTTTTTTATTCTTATGCATCTTTTTTATATATTTTTTATTTTTTAATTTTTCTTATTTTTATTTTTTCTTATTATTATTTTTATTATTATTATTATTCCTTTAAATCTAATACTTTAAGTATTTTGTGTGGACCCTAATAACTATATGACCATCCTCATTATTCTTGATCATATAGGCATCATTTGCTGACTTGGCGATAAATTTTTAACAGTCCCATCCATAGGGCATCCAACTTATTTTTCCTCCCAAACCCATGGGTATCACAATAGGCTACCCTATCGCCCACATGGTACTCTCAAAGAGGTTGATTCTGGTCGTTCATTTTCTTTGCATTAATTCTTTTTCTCATTGTCATTTTGAATGCCTGAGATTGTAATTCAATCAGGATATTGGACAGTCAGAATAGATAATGTTTGGTACCCATTCCCAAAAATAGCTCTTCTGCTGAATACAATATTGGCGGTAATGTGGCTTTCCGCCCATATAACAATTTAAACAGCATTTGTTCGGATGCCAAATGGGAACTGATATGATAAGCAATGTGACCAAACTCAGATATGCTCCCCAGGTGTAAGTTTTCCCTGCAACCAATTTTTGTAATGTTGAGGCTAAAGTTGCATTCACTCTTTCCACCATTCTATTCATATCTGGATGATAGGGGGCAGATACAACACTGCAGATTCCCATTAATTTGTTTAGCCTGGGAATCACATGTGAAGTAAAATTAGTTCTGTTGTCATTGAGAATAACTTGAGGGAAACTGTGCCAATAGATCACTTGTTCAAGTATAAATTTCGCCATATTCATTGCATCTACTTTGCTGAGGGCTTTTGTTTTGACCCATTGGGTTAAATGGTCTATTTCAATGATTATATACTTCACTCCTCCAGCTCTGATACTCAACAGTCCCATAACATCTATGAACACTGTGTGCCACACAAAACCAGGGCATACTAGCTGATACCCTATGATGTTCTTGTGTGGCTTGTGAATTTGACATTTCACACAACAGGCTAGGTAATCATTGACATCATAGTTGATCAATTCCCAGTAATAATACTGGTATATATGATCCACTGTTTTCTTTAGGCCACCATGGCCGATGACCTTATGAGCAGCTCAAATGATTTCCACTCATTCCAATGGTTTAAGAAATAAAACCCATTTTCCTTCAACTATTTTTGTATAATTGCTTATTAATAAATTTGGTATCTTCCATGGCCTTTTGTAATGCATTCTGAATTTCCTGGGGTTCATCCCCAATATCTCCTTTGATCATCCGCTGAAACAGTGCATCAGCCTAAGAATAGATCACATGAACAACTAGCAATTGAGACAATCCATTGCATTATGATGTACCGCTCCAGCCCTGTGGATAATTTCAAAACCATAGGCTTGCAGCTTTAAAGCCCATCAGGCCAACCGCCCTCTGGTTCCTTCAGGTTATGAAGCCAGCGCAGGGACAAGTGGTCATCTATGACTTTAAAGTGCGTTCCATATATGTAGACTTGAAATTGTTTACAGCATGAATGACTGCCAGACACTCTCACTCTGTTACATTATAGTTTCTTTCCACTGGTGACAGTGTTCTGCTCACATAGGCTACTGGATGTTCATCCCCATTGTCATCTAATTGACTTAGAATTGCTCCAATTGCCATTAATGAACATCCTCTTGAATTATGAATTCTGACTAAAATTTGGAATTTCAACACTGGGCTGCTCATAAGATATTTTTGGAGCTTATCAAATGACTTCAGGGCCTCTTCGTTCCACACAAATCCTTTATTTGGATCCTTGAGTAGGTGAAATAAAGGTTTGGCAATTTTTGCAAAGTATGATGAATTGGCGATAGTACCTGACCATTACCAAAAATGACTTGAATATCCTGAACACTTTTCAGGATTGACATCCTCTTGATAGCTTCTATTTTCATGGGTTGTGGTTGTCATCCATCATAGTTTATAATAAACCCTAAGTATTTGAGGTCTTTTTTGAAAAAATGGCATTTTCTTGGCTTGGTTTGTAATTTCGCCTTTTCCAACCGCTTAAAAACTTCCTCCAGATTCTCCAAATGATCTGTGGAGGTCCTGCTGAAGACGTTGATATCGTCTAAGTATACTAGCATGCAGAATAGCTTCAGGTCACTAAATATTGAGTCCATAGCATGCTGAAAAGTTGCCAATACATTTCATAATCCTTGGGGCATTCTGGTCAGCTGGTATAGTCCTTGTGAAGTAATTATCGCACATTTTTTCAGATCTTCTTTTGGAAAATCGATTTGCCAATGGCCTGAAATCAGGTCCATGGCCAAAAAGTATTTTGCCTCCCCCAGGCGATCAAGCGCATTGTCAATTTAGGGCAGCAGACAAGAGTCTTTTTTAGTGATCTTGTTTAGTTGGTGATAGTTGATCACTACTCAATTTGATCCATCCTTCTTTTTTACCAAAAGGATTGGACTTGCCCATGGGCTCAATGACAGAATGAGTAACCCATGTTCCACTAACTTGCTTATTCCATCGCCGACCTCTGCTTCCACTGCTCTTGACCTACAAACAGGTCTCATTCTTATCATTGAATATTCCCTAGTATCTAATTTATGGAGTACGTTTTTGCACATCCTAAGTCATGATTGTTCTGAGTAAATATCTCCCAATAATTTTCTAATAATCAGAGCACATCCTCCTGCTGATTCTCGGTCAGATCAGCTAGCTGCTTATGATCCACTAATACGTTGACACTTTTGGTAACTTCCGCTGGCAATCCCATTTCAGAAATCGGTCCAAATTCATGAAAATCGTATAGTTCCACCATCAGGACCAAGTGCAGAAATGCAATGGTCTGATTCATTTCAATTTTCATTGGCTTCTCTCCCAGATTGGCTACTAGTACTCATATCTCTTTGTGACCTGGCATTAAGATCCCTGGTGCAACCCACGGTTTGATCCTCGATTTTCCCAGGGATTGATGATTTCCCCATATAGTTGTTCTGGAAGTTCCATTGTTAACCCGGTGTTAACTATAATTTTGAGCCCCCAGCAGAATAGTGTTTGCTGCATTCATCATTAGAGATATCCCATGATTCTCCATAATTTCCTTTGGCATTGGTTTCCATTTTTGTATGACTAGTTTATAGTGAATGGATATAATACCATCACTATAAATTAAATTGACAAAATTATTCCTCTTTGTCAGTGGAATTTCTCCCTTCCACTGGTACACCAAAGGCAACGTCTTCCCCAATATTGTCAAGGTATTTTCTTCAAAATCACATTTCACACCATACTTCCTCAAGAACTCTGTCCTGATAAGTATATCATAGTTTGAATTTGCCAGCACTATGGCAGGAGCTGACACTATCAGTGATCCAAACCAAAGTGGTAGCACACTGTAGGCTCCGCATGGGATGGTAACATCTGGTCCAGCCGTTCCATACTCTTTTTGATGCTCCAAATATGGTGAGATCTTCATACCTTTCACTAATCTAGTGAAAATGATGTTGATTGGTGCTCCACTATCAGTTATGGCTCATACTCTTATCCTATTGGCTAGAATATTGACATAGGTACACTCTGAGTGCTGCAATAAAGTATTTACTGAATGAAGAATGGCCTTATTTGCTGAATCAAGTGTGTGGTTTATTTGAGTGGATAAATCAGGGAATGACTCCTTGATTGCGCTGATAGGTAAAGAGACGTTTGCCTCATCCAACTTCATTTTGATTAAGTCTTCAGGGCTCTCAGTGGATATAACTTTCTCTACTAACTGTCATACGTAGGGTTGAGCAGCCTCATTAACAATTTTGGGATCAATCCCCTTCACTTTAGCTCAAGTTATAGCATTAACATCCATATAAAATCCCTGATGGAGCGGATCCAGAGAGTCATCATCCATGAATAGGTCAGAGATATCAATTTCCTCATTCATTATATCAGTTGAGACAGGTTTATCAGCAGTACTAGAATGTCCCTGATCTAGAATGCTGGTCCTTTTCCTAAATCTGAACCAGTTTCTTGGGTTTTAATGAGATTAATCTGATCCTTTGGTTTTCTTTCCTGACACCAGGAAATTAAATGGCCTGACTTCCCACATTGGAAATAGCGGATTGGCGATTTGTCTGCTCATTTTTTAACTTCAGGTTTACTTCCTGTCACAATTTAGCTCTCAGATTCTTTAAATGGCTTGGCAAATTTGACAATATTTTGAGCCTTAATTTGAATTACTTTAAAAGTACGATTGGGAGCATCAAACATGACTCCAAGCATCTTCAGATGGTCCATCATCTGAGAGGTCACTGTTTGAGTCACTAGTGCCTCCACCTTAATCTGATGCAATTCTCAGTAGGGATGAAGTGCTGACTGCATAGCTATTCATGCATCAAAGTCAGTCAACACATTTTCTCCTGCCAAAATCTGGGCTTCTTGGTAAAACCAGTCAGCGAAACTAGCCAGGGTCTCATCTTTGAGGAATTGGATATTCATGAACTCTTGCTTATGATTCGCCATCCAGGTAGGGCTTCCAAACTCCAACATAATGGCTGCTTTTGCTTCTGCGTATGATCAATTATCCCCATTGAGGAGAGGTAGCACCATATTTTGGCAGTCAGTGCTAAGGAAGTTCATTATGGTCACCGCTTTTTGACAGTCTGTATAGCTGAACATGGTCATCTCAAATAAGCGGAAAAATGCTGGGGCGTTATCCCAGTGAAAGGTGGGCAATTTTGGCATATTTCAAAATTCCTCGGTTGCTCCACTTATAGAAGATCCTGACCCAGCTACTCAAGAAGCCATAGGAGTGGCTTTGGGAGTCATTTCTGACACACCAGCAAATAATTTAGACATATTTTGGGATGGAGAGGTCTTCCCAATTGGAATTTCGCATGCCTTTGCTTCAGCCTCATTCACCTTGAATTGTTCACACTCACATTTATGTTTTTCCAATCCCTCAATATGCTTGGCCATTTTTGCCATTTCCTTATGGAACCGCCGGATGCATTCTCAATCCACTTCTTGTTTAGTCTTCTGAAAAAAAATTTCTTGAACAAGTTCGCCTTCTTTCTGCTTCAAAGAGGCAACTTTCCCACACAGGTCGTTATTCACTATTTCTAATCGTTTGAGCATCTCCTTTGCCTTGATCATATGCTCCTTTAAGGTACTAACATCAGCTTGAGATGCTGAGCTGAGTACATTTTAATTGACAGCCTGTAGTTCTGCCCAGAGCTTCTGAATCGCTTCCTTATAAGACATCGTTATATAAATTGGCTTTTGACAACTCAACTACCCCTGTAGTGAGCACCAATGTTAAGAATTTTACATTCTCAATATTAGGTGACTCCATTAGTGTGCCAGGCCAAACAGTATGAAGACTGCTGGCCCTTGCTTTTTCACCATCATTGGTGACCTTTCCTTTCAGGGCCACAGGCAACTCCCCAATCCAGATGGACACCAATTTTACCTTAGCAGATTAACCCCTCTTGGTGTGCACCTGCGGTTCACTCCCATCCTGGGAAGACTGACCCCTTGCTCCTCCACCTCATGGCTAATCCCAACTTGTCCATCACTAGCTCCACTGATTGGGCTAGTTCCCATGGTTGATCTGTAATTCCAGGTTATCAGTTGGTTGCGCCAACCACTCCAGGTGTGTTCACCCATCACCTAACCTCTGGGGATCTTCCATTCCTCCTTCACCAGCCAAACTGAACTACATCCACTTTAAAACTAGCAGAGGTAGGTATCCACATCTAACTAAATCAAATGAAGATTGAATTTGAAGATTAGAATATTGGAAGATAATATTATTAATAGAGAGATGAAACTATTTATAGGCATTTCTTGCCTGTCCATGTCATTGGCATTCATTGCCAGCATTGTCAGCACTCTCACTGGCATTTTTCCCTGATTAGCATTCATCAGCACTCTCACTGGCGATTTTCTCCTGATTTGTCATAATTGAATTAATTAAATATATTGACATCCTTGGCATAAGTTGCTGGTGTCAAATTAAACCAAAATACTGTTGGGGATTCCACCTGATACTCTCACAAAGTCAAAATGCAATTTGACTTTATTTAATTAATCAAATGGTTTGGAATCCTTGGCATAAGTCAATGGTACTCTGATATTTGACTTCTTCCAGAAACCCCACAATCATTTTCACATGGAGTTGACACCAGGATAAAAGCCTGCTGAACTTAAACAAATAAAATTAATTTGACATCCTTGGCATAAGTCGCTGGTTTCAAAATTGACTGAAAACTATTGGGATCATTTCCCAATATTTTTGACATCGAATTTAAGCAATCAATCATCTTAATTGATAATATTAACTATCTCAACATCTTCGGCCTCAGTTGCTGGTGTTGAGACCCACCAATTCCTATTGGGTATAATGCCTGATGCTTTCTTGATCCTGCAGATCAAGCTAGCTCAACCCAACCAAATGGGGAGCACAAATAGGGTATTATCATTAAATAATGAATTGAAATTAGCAAACTAATTGGCAATCATCCTCAATTAATTATTATACTAATTTTGTTAATATGTGAGGAATATCACCTGGTTAAAATTCTAACATCTTTATTGTGTTGGGGTAGCATGGCGTTAAGGACAGGAGGTGCCAGTCCCGCAGACAATACAGCAACTGACTTTGCAATGGCTTTTTGGATGTGCTAATTTTCAGGAGAGACAACTGCCTCTAAAAATAGTTGATGGTTGGTTTGGAACAGGGTGGCATCAGGTTTAGGCAAATAAAAATTAGCTTGGGAATTGGGCTGCATAATTAATATTAAGGTACATTTCAAATGACAGAGGCTCAGACCTTTCAGATTCAGGGATAAATAAACTCAATTAATCAACCTCAAAAATGGTAATACTTGGCTTTTCTTTGAATTTGATTGGATTATTGGCATATAGTTGGACTGGTGCGGGCATCTGAGAGTGGATTAAGAATTTACTGGGGTCCATTCTGACCTGTAATTGGTTAAAACAGGAGAAGAGGTTTGATGTGAGGATTCTAGATTGGCCGAATCAGTGGCAGTTGCAGCTACCACCTTGGGGAGAAGGAGGGAGAAAGTTCCTCCATTCAGAGAAAGTAGTTTGGCCAACAATAGGTGAATTCTGAGTGAAATTATGTGTTTGGGCTGCAGCGTGGGTAATGGAGAGGCAGCATTGTTTTAGAAGATCTAGTTTAAAACAGAAAGGGAAGATGGTGCGCCCTCCATCCACTTGGACCTAGAAAGGATAGTCAGAAGAAGAAAGTATAAGTGTATGAGGGGGAATTAAAAGCCAATGTCCATTGTAATTGGTTAATTAGTAATGAAAGTGCAAGGGCTGCAAGGCAGGTTGATCCATTGGGAACCACAAATTGCAGTATGGGGTCAGAACCAATTTCTAACAATCCAGTGATAATCCAATTATATAAGTATCTGGGGAAGGTAGGTAGGGAGATTTGTGAACTGAAATATAAGAGTGGTATCAGTGGGCAATTGAAAACAAATGGCTAGGATAAGGGTTTCTGCATTTCTGCTGATGGTTCAATCTGACAAGGAGTAGTTGAATGCTTTCCCCTGGACCTAACATAATACAATGGGCTTAACCAGCTTAAGGCTGGTTCAGAGGCCCAAGGGACCTTAATCCTTAAAATACATAAGATATAAGATATAAAATTTATTAAGTAAATGATAGTACAATTTAAAGTACTAGGGGAAAATTAGGATTAAGATGAATGATATGCAATTATCACATGTAAGGGTGGGAAGTAGATATAGAAATGTAGGAGGTGATGGCACAGTCCAGGGTCAGAGTTGGAGTAGATTAGGACTTATAATAAAAGTCTGGATTGGATCAATAATAGTAACACAGTTAAGTGGTTTCCATTATATGCCATAAGGAGCCAATGGACAGTAAGGCATAATAGATGGCTTAAGATTATAAATTGGGCGAATAGGAGAGTTTAAATAGTGAATACAATCTCATAATTAGTATCAGGATAATAATAAGCTGGGTAAAGCTTTTTTCCCTATCTCATCAGCTTGTGGAGCAATAATGGGGAGATTTATCCATAATTTGTTGGGTTTTGAACTTGGAGTTATTTTGTGGGAAATCAATCAGTGCTTTAAAATACAATTATTAGTGATTTTAGGATTTAGGTCTGATAAACATCAATAGATAAGATATCATACTAACTTTGGGCCTTAACAAAGATTATGAATCAGTTAATTAATATAAACCAATGTCGTTAGCAGCAATAATTAAGTCACCATTAATTAAAGTAGTAGAATACAACCCTGAAAGTTGAGGCTACAAAAACTAGTGCAAAGTCTGACAGAGCCCCTCCAAGCCTCAACTGAGGGTGACAATTATTTCACCAGGGCGAATGTAAAGCCTGCACTAACATATGCCTTGATAACCTGGTTGCTTGAGTCAAGTTGGGTCTGTTCCATGCTGGTGGGATTCAGTTTAGCATAGACTGATGAGATTTCAACATGGAAAAGCAAATTAAGGGGGTTTAAGACCATCAAGCAATATAGGTGAAGGACACCATTGGGTAAGCTATGTGGATGAATCACAATAGTTTGTTCATATCAGCAAAGTAAATATTGATATGGACTTTCTTAGGGGGCAAGGAGTGTGACAGATGGGCAAAAAGAGTCTGGTGATAAATTTGCATAAATATGGCTAGATTTAGGCTGGGAAATTGGAGGTTAAATGTGGTGAGTAAGTGGCATGGTCACCAAGTTAAAATTTTGGGTTGGTTGGCCATAAAAACTTTTCAACTCCACTTTAGGTCAGCTAGCCCATAAAAACTTTATAATACCATTTTTGGAGACAAAATTATAGTTATGGTATTAGTAAAATAAAATAATAGAATTATAATATTATCGTTTTTTGTTTTTTTGTTGTTCTAAGTTTTTTTGTATTTTTTGTTGTTTTTTGACTATGTTTTTAATTAAAAAATAAAAGATTATAATGTTGTTGAGAAATTATATTGGCAAGCAGATGTAAAATGGTTGGTAGAGCATTTTGGGTGGTAAATCCAGGTAAACCGCTAGTGTAACATAGGGGCTTATAAACATTTTCATGTCACTTTATTAGTGAGTTGCTGACAACAAGTAAGGTAAAATGAAATCTATCTGAGTGAAGTCATTTTCTCAGCATAAAAATAGATACTGTTAGAGTGCAGGGGCACTCAGCTCATCTTTGTTAGGCAAACATCAAGTTAGAATTAGACCAGCCTGCCAGCCTAGGTGCCAAAGCACCCAAATGGCAAACCAGAATGCCAGAGGCACTGCTGATGGAGTGAAGGATATAAAAACTAGAGAGGAGTTTCACCACTACTTGCCAATGAGCCATAATATCATACAGGCACATGATAAAATACCATATGAATATGGCTAGTAACCCTGAGGGGTGTTGGAGTTCCAGCAGAAAGGGAAGTTTTTTTCAACATAAAAGCTAAAGTTGAGGAAAGGATTTTTTAATATAAAATAAAGGAAGAAAACCAACCAACAATTTTTTCAGTGCAATGCAACTGATTAAATAGTAGTCAATTGATGCAGAAACGAGCAGGGATTGGGTCCCTCAAGTTCAATCTAACTGGCAAATTATTTGGGAATGGAGGCAGATAAGCTTAATAGGAACTGACATTGAAGGATCAGCGGCAGGCTGAGTCACTGTCAGTTCAACCTCAAACGCCCAAACCAAGGCTCAACTGCGTTTCTGGCAGTTGGCATGATGGCATCTGGCCCAATGAGCAACGGGAATTCCCCAAGGCCACTCCACATATGGGCGGTCCCAATTGGTTGGGAACAGGTTTGGGATGCCAACCCACCCATGCTCGGTTGCTGAACCATTTGTTCAGTCAAAAGCGCTGCATCAGCTGCAACTCCTGATTTGCCAGATGGAAGTTGCATGTCAGGGATCATCCCCAATGATTTTGAGAAGGGGTTAATTTTGACAATTGCACTGCTGAGCAAATCAAAACCATTGGCAATTTCAGCTGATAATTCAATCTTCATCCCTTTTCAACTATGCAGATTCCAACTGTCCGGCTTGATTTCCATCAGTTTAGGACCAATCAATTTTTAATTTGGTGATCTCAGCACAGATTTCCTTAATCTGGCTAATAAGTTTGGCTGAGGTGAGCGAAGGTACCAGGGAGGGGTCAGAATAGGGAAGGCTGTTACCCAGCGCTCATCTAACACATGGGCAAGGTCGCTTTGGGTGATGAGGGGTATGGCCACCCTCTTCAGCCCCTTTTTGCTCAGAAATGGGAAGAGTGACTGATCTACACACAGGGGACGTTCCCCTGGACTTACAATCTTGTCAGTTTTACAGAGCCCTAAGCAAGGATATTTATGAATATATTAAAAAAAAATTATAACATCATCAGAATAATGACAACATACAATAATAAATTAAAAATGCATCCCACTTTGATATGGGAATATAATTTGGTCACAGAAAATTATTCTCGACCTGTCTAGTAAAGAATGGTTTAGTACTCAGAGATTCCTGGTCAGACAACAAAAAGTAAACTTAACTTCCATTATAAGTTCAGAGGTTCACTTGATAAAATTAAGTGGGGACTTAACCTAATTATTAGGTTCAGAGTTCCTTCTTCTCCTAAAATAGAACTTACTCTAATAACAGGAGGTTCAGAAGTTTAAGTGAGTGTTGTTTTTAAGTGATTAGTGAATTCATAGTGGCAGATAAGAGTACTTTTCAAGGATGATGCTGAGAAAGATTAGACTGGGGGTCCAATTGGGGTGCTTGAACACCTAGTGGAGAGCTCAGAATAAAAGGCACAGCAGTCTGAATGACTCAGAAATGCATGGTTCTAGCATTGATATGAGGAAGATAAAAGTTTAACAATGTACCAAAGGCCCCCAAATCAACACAAATGGCTGTGATGGTGGCAACCACTGGTCTTGAGGGCAACCCCTAGGGCGGGGTCAGGGAGGATGAAAACTCCTTGTGTGTAATTGTGGTTGAATGCCTTCAACTTTATATATGGATGTAGGGGATCAAAACAGGGAGCTTTGAGTTCTAGCGCTAGATTGGTAACAAAATCAGGATGCAAGTGGTCCCCACGCAAGACGCTGGGGCTGAGCACCCCCTCAGGGTGGTGCTCCAGGATCCTTGTGAAAACAAGGTCTTTTTACAGGAGGGTTATGTGGTGGTATGGACTCTGCTGATGACAGGATGGGGTTTCTCTAACGCTGTTCAACCAAACGAGTGACTTCAGGTGAGCCAGCAGCGGGGCAGTGAGCTGGATGCGAAACAAACGGATGTTCTATAATGATGGGAGGAGAGTATGCATCATCTTGGAAAAATTTGCTTTAAGAGATCTGTGATGACATGATAGGTAGTATGTTCAATCAACCAGACAACCCAGTTGATTATCATCAGGATAACAACTTGTGTGGCAGCACGCTTTGTTGGACCAATAGAAATTTTCTAGAAAAATAAAATTATGCATGAATTATGCACCAGGCTGAAAAAAAATGCTGGGGTTTATTGATCACAATTTAGGTGAGGGAGTAAAATTAACTGACAACAGCCTCTGGGGGCTGTCATTTTATGAAGTGAGGGGAAAATTGTGGAGGGGCATCAAGGGATTGGTACCTTGGGATTTGACAACAGACTCCAATTGGCTGGGAGATCAGTGGGCAGGGGGTATTTGAGGCTCTGACAAATTAAAAAAACTTTTATGATCTTTCCTTGGGTTTTGGGGCCAGTCAGTCAACAGTTCTGACCCAGGACCTAACCATTTGAGTCAGACTGACCATGCACCCCAAACTGCATGAATCCATTCTGGAAGATTGGGGTAATTGTGTCATCCCATTTGATGATTGGTCAGGTGCCTGAATCGTGACCTGATTTGACTTCTTGTTATGGGTAACCTGGACTGGATTCTATGGCCCAGAATTGGCAGATTTGGCCTCAGAATCATCTTGACTTACTTAGGTTAATTTTAACAAAAATTTCCTGGGGTGGGGTGAGACCTAGGGGCCTGCCTGTGACCCTGGATTTGAGAACCTCTCTGAAGACTCCCTCTATCATCTCTAACAGGGGTAGAGGATGGTGGGGAGGCAGGGGTGAGGATCCTTGGGGGCCAGAGAAGTGACCCAGCACTCATCCACCAAATGAGTTAAGTCACTTACTTGTGACAGGTGGTCCACCTGGTCCTTTGTTGTCAGGGAAACTGGAGCGTAGGAGGTCGCTGGAGGGAAAGACACAAGCCAAAGGTGACATAACAAGGCCAAGTGACCCAACAAAATGAAGAGACGTCTTAAACGGTCAGTATTGTGTTTCCAAATAGATCTATGGAACAAAACGCACACCAAACTGGCCACAATCATCAGGGACATGAGGCCCTGGGAGCTGGGAAGGGTGGCGAAAAATCTAGGGCAAAAGGCAGCAAATTAGGAGGAGGCGGAGCCCGCGGAATAGGTGTTAGAGTAGGTAGAGGACTCAGGTGCAACAGTAGGGGCAAACCAGAGCGGAAAACGGACTCCAGCCATTGCAAAACTTTGCTGAGTTGTATTTATTCAGAAATTACCAAAGTACAGGAGATGTGCCCAAAATCCTAAACTTTATTAGAATGATCAGTTTATCTAAGAAAAGCAAAGCCTTTCTCATCTTGGGACTAAATTTATAGGGGTTGCTTCACAAAGATTCCAGTGGTTATTGGAATCTGATATGAGCTACAAATTCGTCATTTTTCAACAAAATCAAAAATTTTCGAATTTGACTAGATTCCAAAACCTCATATTTTGTAATCTTTTGGGTCTTGAGTTCGATTCCCACCTTGGCTTGTGTCTCAATTAAGCCGTTTTCCTCAGCCCTGGCTGGCAAAGCCAAAACCCATTTTTTGTCAATGACCTTAGATAGGCCATTGGTGACCCTTAGGGGTTCTGATCTCTGCCCCAAGGGCTTGTTGGATTTGGCTTTAGATGGGCGATTAATTCCAGGAAATATGTCACTAGCTGTGACATCACCCTCCGCTCTTGGATAGGGTTCTACACCACCTGAGGGGACATTGGCCAAGGCAAAGTTCTTGTGGGGAGTGGGTAACTTTATGGCCGCTAAAGAGGCTTGGGAGGCAGGTCCTGCGGCATCTTGGAATCTAGAGTGGAAGTCATGAATTAGGTCCTGAGCATTGGTTATGTCCTGATAAGATACCCAGCTGTTCTCTATCTCATCAAATCCTTTCCAGGACACCAAGTATTGCAGATGGCGCTGAGATAGGTGAGAAGCAAGAATGGCATCAATCTCATATTGGGGTTCACCATCCACTATCACAGGATCTGGGTGAGGTGGCATGAGACCGTTAAAGGGGGTCAGGAGCCATTCATGTAAGGTGCTGAACACTTTGATTGAGGGGGGTAAGTCAACCTGGTAAGCTGATGGGCCCACTTTCTTGAGGATCTTGAAGGGTCCAACACGCTTGGGACCTAACTTGTGGCAAGGTTTCTTCAGGTGGAGATTCTTGGCGTTGACCATGACCAAGTCACCAGGCTTATACTCAGGTCCTTCACGGCGCTTTTGGTCAGCATATGCTTTGTAGATCCTCACATCATCATCGAGATGGTCCTTCACTGCCTGATGTATGTCCCTGAGCTCTTTAGCGCGCTCATTGGCAGTGATGACGGTGGACTCAATCCGTGGACTTAGGTTGAAACTGGGGTTGTAACCATAGTTTGCAAAGAAGGGGGAAGTGCCTGTAGAGGTATGGGTAAGGTTATTATAAGCAAATTGCGCCAGTGGGAGGTGAGAGGACCAATTGTCCTGTTCAGTATTGGAATAACTACGCAAGAATTGCTCCAAACCTTGGTTCACCCTCTCCGTCTGTCCATCTGGCTGGGGGTGGAAGGCTGTGGAGCGGCAGGGGCGGATACTGAGGATGGTAAGCAGGGCTTCCCAGAACTGAGTGGTGAATTGTGGGCCCCGATCACTGATAATCTCCTTGGGGAGACCATGTAAGCAAAAGATGTGATCTACAAAGAGGCGGGCTGTCTCAACTGAAGTAATGGTGGTGTTGCAGGGGATAAAGTGGGCCATCTTTGTGAAACGGTCCACCACAACCATTACTGCATCATGGCCCTGGGACAATTTAAGTTCCACATAAAATTAACAGATAATGATGTCCAAGGGCCCTCAGCAGCTTGGAGGGGAACAAGCAATCCAGTACTTTCCAGGCGGCTTGGCTTTGACCGGTTGCACGTCAAGCAGGACTTTGTGAATTTTGCCACATCAGTGGCAATACCTTTCCAACTGTAGGAGCGGCGGACTAACTCAAGCGTCTTGTCCTTGCCAGGGTGACCAGCAGTTGGAGGGTCATGAGCTTCACGAATTACTTCCTCATACAGGGGTCCAGGAGGTACCCACCACCTGCCCTGATGGAGAATGACCCCATCCATCAACTGGTAGCCTTTGTCCAGGGATTCTCCATTTCTATGGCAGGCCTGCTTAATATTATCATAGTCAGCTGACAGAGGTTGGGACAACCTAACACGGGAAGGGGTGTCAGTGTCACCTTCCAAAGGTTCCATCATAAGCAGAGTGGGGGGTTGGGCAGTGGGCTCTCCTTAACCTGTTCCAGCTTAATCAACACCTGGGTATTGTGAGTTTCAACTAGTGCTGGGTCAGGTGCTAGATCAGGGTTCCGGGATAGAGCATCAGGCAATGTGTTCTGGGTGCCCTTAATGAAGTCACATTTGAAGTCAAACACTGACATAATTTCTAACCACCGGGACTAGCAAGGGGATAGCTTCTGGGTGCGCGGTAGTACATCAATGCCTTGTGGTCAGTACGGACAGTAAACAGCCACTTAGACCCATGCAAATGGTGGCGCCAGTGTTGTACTGCCTCCACAACTGCAAGGAGTTCCTTATCATATATTGCATAGTTGAGCTGCGCCAGGGTCATTTTCTTAGAAAAGTAAGCAACAGGCCGTTCCACTCCATTCTCCCCCTCTTGTAACAGAGCAGCTCCCACCGCAAAGTTGGAAGCATCAGTGGTGATAATGAAGGGGCGGCTGGGGTCTGCATGTACCAACACCAGGCTGGACAATAGTATGGACTTGACGGCGTGGAATGCAGCGTTGCATTCATTGGTCCAGCTAAAAATCTTCTTCCTGAAGCGGTGTAGAGAGGGGCGGCAACTTCTGAAAACTGGGGGGTGAACCTCTTGAGGAAGTTACATGTCCCAAGGAAGCTGCGTAACTCTGTGAGAGATGAGGGGGTAACCCAATCACGGATAGCTGCTTCCTTATCTGGGGTGATCATGTGACCATGGGAGAAGATAATGTTTCCTAAGAACTCGACCTTGGGTTGAAAGAACTCATGCTTGCTAGCCTTAATTGTAAGGTTTGCCTGTGAAAGTCTCTCCATGACAGACACAAGATGGCGGGCATGAGATTCTGCATCTGGGTAAAAAACCAGTATGTTGTCCATGTATGCAATCGCGCATGTAACCATAAGGTCTCCCAAGACAGCATCAATGAGCCTCTGAAAGCAGGCGGTAGCGTTCTTCAAACCAAACGGCATAACCCTGAACTGGTAGATATCTTTCTGAGTGTGAAAAGCGGTCAACCACTCCTGGCCTTCTTTAATGCGGATCTGGTTGAAAGCATTGAGACAGTCAAGCTTGTTGAACACCCTAGCTTTTTCCACGTAGCGGGAAATCTGTTGCTCCAGAGGGAAAGGCTGGGGGTCAGGCACTGTTAAATTGTTCAGATTGCCATAATCAACACAGGGACGAAGTGAGCCATCAGACTTCTCTACAAACAGAAGGGGTGAGCACACAGGTGAGGATTTCTTAAAGATCTGACCCTTAGAGAGCATGACATCTACCCAAGCGTCCAAGGCAGCCTCCTCCCTCAAGGACAAGGGGTAAATTGGGGAGGATATCTTGATAAGATCCACGGTCAACTTAAACTCAAAGTCAAACTTGGTGTGCTCAGGGAGTGGGCGGGCCTTTGTGGGATCAAACAGATCAGCGTATCCACGGATGCATTCTGGTAGAGTAAGTGTTGGGGTCAGGGCATCAGTAGGTTGAATAGAGGCTAGGCCCACTTTAGGAGAGGGGCCCCACCTTCTGGGGAGCACCTTGGTGCTCTCATCTAATCAAGGGATGGTAACTGTGACTCCACCAGAAAATTGTGCATGCATGGTAGAGTCTAGGAGGTTAGTGGCAATGTCAAATCAGCGCCACCAGTTAACCCCTAATATAACAGGGTATAGAAGGTTCTTTATTAAGGAGAAGCTTTCAATAAAGTAACCATCACTGGCAATGAAAGGGACAGGTGTTAACACACGGTAACTTGGAATGGTTTGAGATGCACCACCCTTCACAAACTGACCAACTCCCAGGGGTAGCTCCAGGGCCTCTGCCAACTCTTGGCGGATGAAGTTTTTGGTTGCACCAGTGTCCACCAAAGTGAGTGCTTGAAAGCTCTTCCCTGAAGAAGAAAAGGTAGCCATGAACAAGAAGTAAGCAGAGGAGGGTTTATTTCCCTCAGAGCCAAGGGATGACAGGATGGCTCCAAGCCCAGAGGGCGGCGTATAATGTGGAGTATCCCCAAAAATGTTTTTTCCATATGACTTCACATTGCCATAAAGTTGTCCACGGGACTTAAATGGTGTGGGGTAGCTTAATGCTCTATGTTTGGCGGGAGGAAGGTCTTTATCACATGAGACTACACCAGTCAGGACAGCCAAGCTTTTGGTGGGGTCAGCCACAGCTATCTCTTCTTCGATCATCCTCTCATGGATCTCTACTCGTTTCTGGATGGAGTCCGCCACAAGAGGTGACTCTGGAGTGATAGGAAAGAGTTGTTCAACTGGGCCAACTGGGATGACAGGTTGGGCAGAGGGCATAGGTTCTAAAATGGCAACGGCAGGTCCATACCCTGGAGGAAGTGAATGCTCTGAATCAAATGGGTTAGACTTACTAACCCCCTCTACTTTTGAGGACAAAAGTGAGGGGTACTCCATGGAGCGCGGCGGTGCAGGGCCAGTGGTGAGGGGACCCCCACCTATGACGGAGGTTTCAGTCTCACCTTCCAGCGAGCTCACTGCTGGTTCCAAGCGGTACTGGGAGATTACGGAAGTAGGGCCTTCTAGAATCAGGTTGGAAGTGTCCATAACGGCCAGTGTCTCAGCTGGATATGTCACCACTGGATTGGAAACATGTTGGTGCCCCACAGTGATGGAGTCATCAAGTTCTAGGATCTGGAGTTCAGCGGTACAATTAGGCTTGGTGGCACAGAGGCTGATAGACAACAGGGATGCAAGGATGGAGCATGCCAAGGGAAGCACCAGTATTATCTAGGGACTTGCGGAGAAGGGCCATTTTCAACTGTGCAAGATATTCCAACCTTGATGCTCGCTCTTGAAACAGGCGCAAGTATTAAGCTGTAGTGAGGTCTCCTTGGGAAAAGTGTACAAAGGATCTATAGTCTTCAAAGGTAGCAGGGGGATACTCGCAGGGCTTGACAAAGGTTTCCAACGCTGGGAGAGATTCCAGGAGGGATCTATTATTCTCACCCATGGAGAGTAACCATTGGTGAGCTCCCTCTGAAATTTCATGGAGCAGCAGCTGGAGGAGGAGGACGTCAGCTAAGTTCTTGCCTTGAGACTTCAGGCAGGCCCTAAGGCTGGACAACGTGTTGAAGATCTCATTTTTAAATTTGGAATCCCGTGAAAAGTGGAGAGTGAGACTGGTAGTGGCAGGTACTGCACACTTTATGAGCGTCTTGAGTGAGGGGAGCCGCGCAACACCCTCAGCACACCCTTTGAGGAAGGTAACAACCAAGGCCAGAAGGGATACAAAAGTACCAGACCAGTGGACCACTTTAACGGGTGACAACTCTGAGAGGATTGGGATAACTCTAGCCACCCAACAGTAGAAGAAACACACAAAAAATATAAGCTTTTCTCAGATAATGTCAGGTAAACTGGAGTGCAGGAGGTCGCTGGAGGGAAAGACACAAGCCAAAGGTGACATAACAAGGCCAAGTGACCCAACAAAATGAAGAGACTTCCTAAACGGTCAGTATTGTGTTTCTAAATAGATTTGTGGAACAAAACACACACCAAACTGGCCACAATCATCAGGGACATGAGGCCCTGGGAGCTGGGAAGGGTGGCGAAAAATCTAAGGCAAAAGGCAGCAAATTAGGAGGAGGCGGAGCCCGCGGAATAGGTGTTAGAGTAGGTAGAGGACTCAGGTGCAACAGTAGGGGCAAACCAGAGCGGAAAACGGACTCCAGCCATTGCAAAACTTTGCAGAGTTGTATTTATTCAGAAATTACCAAAGTACAGGAGATGTGCCCAAAATCCTAAACTTTATTAGAATGATCAGTTTATCTAAGAAAAGCAAAGCCTTTCTCATCTTGGGACTAAATTTATAGGGGGTTGCTTCACAAAGATTCCAGTGGTTATTGGAATCTGATATGAGCTACAAATTCGTCATTTTTCAACAAAATCAAAAATTTTCGAATTTGACTAGATTCCAAAACCTCATATCTTGTAATCTTTTGGGTCTTGAGTTCGATTCCCACCTTGGCTTGTGTCTCAATTAAGCCGTTTTCCTCAGCCCTGGCTGGCAAAGCCAAAACCCATTTTTTGTCAATGACCTTAGATAGGCCATTGGTGACCCTTAGGGGTTCTGATCTCTGCCCCAAGGGCTTGTTAGATTTGGCTTTAGATGGGCGATTAATTCCAGGAAATATGTCACTAGCTGTGACAGTTGTACCCCTTTTGGTCCTGAAGGGATGCTGGTCCCTGTCTAGGCACAGGGGCTGGGTCTCAGGGCTTACAGTATTCCAGTATGTAACAATCAGGGTCCTACTTGACTGCCATATGGTCCTTACCTTTAGGGCTACCAACAAGAGTATGGAGAAGGAGTTCCAAAGTTCAGCCATGAGACTTAATCAAATTTGAGATGATTCAATTTAAAAATACATTATGAATAATAATTATAATAATATTTAAGGCCAGTAGTTGGAATTCAGAATTTGGATCTCACAAGGAGGCCAAAGATCAGAATCTTTCAAGTTCAAAACTGTGTAAGTTTTTATTTAAGCTCAGGTTTTGAACAAGGTATTTTTTTAATATTTAAGCTCTTAAACCATGAGAGTGCCTAGCATTCTCCAACACATATAATTCAGAAAAAAATGTTATATTCTTTAACTTCATTTTCTCAATACTTCAGATAATTAAACCAAAAGTTTAGGTTTATTTTATCTATATTTTTTATATTCTTGTTGTATGACGGGATTCAACATGTATGAGGATTGTGAGTTGGCACAGGCGTTAACCTCTCGCTATTCCTTGTCAACAAGACAATATGCATTATTTTCAAACAGCATTATGGCCAATATCTTACATGAATTTATAACTGATTGCAGAATTAATGACAGAGCAAAAAAAATTTCTCTTGTGTAATTTTAGCTATATAGGCTGCAACCTAGCTTCTTTTGCCAAATTCATTTATTGTATACTGATGAGAACCTGTTCATCACACTGTATTGAGCAACATTCTTAGAATTTCTGCAAATGTGTCAAGCTGATAAGGAGTTGTTGAATGCTTTCCCCTGGACCTAACATAATACAATGGGCTTAACCAGCTTAAGGCTGGTTCAGAGGCCCAAGGGACCTTAATCCTTAAAATACATAAGGTATAAGATATTAAGTTTATTAAGTAAATGATAGTACAATTTAAAGTACTAGGGGAAAATCAGGATTATGATAAATGATATGCAATTATCACATGTAAGGGCGGGAAGTAGATTCAGAAATGTAGGAGGTGATGGCACAGTCCAGGTTCAGAGTTGGAGTAGATTAAGATTTATAATAAAAGTCTGGACTGGATCAATAATAGTAACACAGTTAAGTGGTTTCCATTATCTGCCATAAGGAGCCAACGGACAGTAAGGCATAATAGATGGATTAAGATTATAAATGGGGCAAGTAGGAGAGTTATAATAGTGAATACAATCTCATACTTAATATCAGGATAATAATAAGTTGGCTAAAGCATTTTCCCCATCTCATTAGTTGATGGAGCAATAATGTATAATTTATAATTTGTTGGGTTTTGAACCTGGAATTATTGTAGGAAATCAATCAGTGCTTTAAAATATAATCATTAGTAATTTCAGGATTTAGACTGAATAAACTATAATTGATAAATTATCATAATAATTTTAGGCTTTAACCCAATAATGCATCAGTCAGTTACTATAAACTGATGTAAATAGTAGTAATAATAAAGTCAGATCAATTAAAGTAATATCAGGTAATTCTAGAGTTTGCTTCATGAGAACTAGTGCAAAGCCTGACAGGGGGTGTCCTGATATACCAGAGGTTGGTATCTGCCACTGCAGCTTTGGCTTCACTCAAGAAGCTGATATCAGAATACCCCTTGAAGGGGTAAAATTTGGTGAAGCTGGCAGACTGCATCACAGTCTGGGCTAATTTGATAGATTTTTTATTGGAATAAGGCAACAATTTGCCTTAATCAACCCAAAGGCATAATTACATGTTGCCCAGAAAAACACAAGGGGCAATGAGGTACAGCCTGGGTTTAAGTGAGGTACAATGTTAAGTCATTAGGTGGTACAAAGCGATCCAAAGAGTTGAGGGGGCTATCATAGCCAGCCCAAGCTCAGTTCAACATCAGTAAAAAATAAGAGGTAAACTATCTTGCATTTAAATTTATTACTTTGACCCAATACCATTTTGACACAATTCCTGGCAGTTATTCATTGGCCATAACACTGAAAACATATTGTAACTGTCATTCAATCATATAGATCCACCAATTTCTACTCTCTGAGGCCCTAATAATTTATGTTAAGGTCTTATTATCCCTAAAGAGTTATATCAAGGCAATATGGAGGTCTGGCAGTGATTTGATTATCACAATCTTGTCTCACCCCTTGTCTCTAGAATACAACCAGATCCTTTCCAATTGCAACTTACCTGGAGAATTTTATGATGAGGTTATATGCAAAGATGAGATGGTCTGGTTTCAGGGATGCTTATGGTTTCCCACTGAGCCTCTTCACTTGGAGCTCATCAAGGAGCACCATGATAGTATTACCATGGGGCACCTAGGAAAGGAAAAACCCATGAGATTATTTGAAGTAGATATACCTGGAAAGAAATGTCAGCACAAGTGGCTTAGTATACCAAGGAGTGCCTAGTGTGCAACAGGATGAATCCAAATTGTTTTCCCCTTACTGGTTTGATGGTTCTAGCTCAAAAAGCATAAGAAACCTGCACTTCCTTTCAGTTAACTTTAGTGTGAAGTTATCACTATCTGAGGGGTATGATGAAATCTTGGTGGTCATGGATTGTTTCATCAAGTTTGCACACTTCCTCCCCTGACACACCAACATAACAGGTGTAAAGATGGCTAATCTCTTCATATATAACATATTTTTTGCCCATGGAGTGCCCAAAGAGATTATCAGTAAGTGTGGGACCCAGTTCACATCCTTATTTTTGGAAAAGCATTGTGAAGCTTTTCAGATTTTCCCCTGGAAATTGACTGCCCTTCAACCACAATCATATATGCAGACAGAGTGAGTAAATTGTAATGAGAACAATTATTGTAGTGCTATACTGCAGCTGATCACTCATATTGGGCTTTAATCTTCCCTGGCCCAATTCAGTTATCACAACAGTTGCACTCAACAATTTGGTTTTCCTCACTTTTTGGCAAGCCATTGTTTAGCCTTTCATTTGTCATGGAACTAAGTTGTGGGTCTAATATGGAAGCTGTAGTGGACTTTGCAAAGTTCATCAAGAAATTAACTAGGAGGTAACTACCAATTTGGACGTTGCAATTAAGAACTATAAGGATAATGAAGGTGGGAAGAGAAGAGTAGGCCCTTAATATAAGGCTAGAGACCTTATGATGCTAAACGCTAGGAACAATCCAATTAGATAGCTATGCAAGACGCTGGGACTTAAGATGATAAGGCCTTACAAAATTGTTAGGAAGGTGGGGCATGCCTCCTTTCAGTTGGATCACCCTCCAAAATTATATAACTTTGCCATTTTTCATTAGAGTAAGTTGATACTGTTTGAGGGCTTTCTCATGATACCTCATAGACATACCTATTAGAGGGGAAACAAGAATGGTAAGTGGGGATATTATGGCCTCATATCATGTGAAGAGACATTTTGAGTACTTGATACATTGAAAAGGTTTTGATGCTGCTGAGAACATCTGGGTTCCATCCCACAATTATACCCATGCACAGGACCTGTTCAATCTTTTCCGCCTGCAGTTTCCAGATGCTGCTAGTCACAAGTCAACCTCTACAACCGCTGCCATAAAGTTAACTACAGCCCACAAAAACCTATCCCTTGTGGATGCCTCTGAATGGGGTGGTGCCTTTAAGATTGGAGGATAATGTCATAAATCATGGTATAATCTTGGGTGTAAACTTAAGAATAAGGAGGAGGTAGCAAAATTAAAGGGTATTAAGTTAACTGCAACTCCTGATTTGAAACATACCTTGAACCAACGCTGGGTAAGGACCAAACATGCCCAGGCTGGAACCAAGGAGTTGGCTAATGATTATCTATATTACAACAATGGCGTTAAAATTAATAAACTACATTGTTAATGAAAAGGGATCATTCTATATAAACTTTTTCAAGGATTTAATCAGAGTACCAAAAACAATATCACCATTTCTTGCAAAATATGCCTTCAACTTAAAATTCAAGTTTGGGCCTACTCAAGCTACTTCTTTACCATTTATGTTAGTTTGGTTTCATAGGTTAAAATTGGCTAAGTACCAAGACTGAACAATTGTGACCCAACCCCCAAGTTCCCTTAGAATCATATGTTTCATACTAATCTCTCTGTTGGTCTACTTCAATATAGTAGAACCCATTAAATTATATTTATAAGTTTCTGGTTTGATCAAGCTATGGACCTCCTTAAGGAGGTATCCAACAATCTAGGTCATCTTAACTTATCAAAAATAAATTCTGTTATGACACCACATTTAATTGAGTCTATAAAACACTTAATTGAGGTTCCTCAAGGCCTAGACCATGACTATCAACTGATAGTGATATCCTATTCAGAATCTAGCCAAGCTGTCACCTTCCTGTGCAACTTGGTAATTTTAGATTTATTTGTTAATACTGAATCTATGCCACCAAGGTGTAAGCACTGTTCACTGTGGCTTGTTTTTTATATTTTAGTAAAAAATTCTCTTCTGAACTGAGTTTGGGTCCTGCATTACCTGTCAGGAATTGGGGAGTTACAGACACTTCCCTTGACAAGACTTTAAAGGTTTAGTTTTATTTTAGCCACTTATAATTTAATTTATCATAGTGAAATTAAACTAAAAAGTTTATATATGAAGAGTTTAAATTTTTAGAACTATTTTTAGTATGCACCTATGAACCAAGAATAATATATAAGCCAAAGTTTATAATTGTAGCCATGCTAGTTTTTAAGGTAGTATCATTTTTGGGTTCTTTGTATATAGTTCATAATATATAAATTAAAATTCTTGGAATAAATTATCTGCCTTATTATCTGAGATGATGATAGTTACTTAGGGTTATAGCATCATCTAAAGATTATGAGATAAAGGGTTAAGCAAATTATAATTTTTGGAAAAATGGGATAGATGTATCATCTAAAATAAAACCTGCCTGTTTCATTGATGGTTAAAGCAGGTTGCTAATTTTGAAGTGATTCTTTGATCATTACTTAGCATTCCATAGTAAAATTTACATCATATTGAGGGTTATGCTTAAGCAATTTAAGCTGCATACATAGGCCTGAGCCTTTTAAGGTATATTTTGAGAGAGATTCTAAACAGGTTAGGAGATGCTTAATTTTTGGCAAGCTGCTTAAAAATCATGATTCATTGATTTTTTACCAATTTTTGAGCTGTGAATGATTGCTGTTTTGGCTCATCAGGTTAAAATCTGGCCTGAAACCCTTAGCCTTGATGAGTTCAAGTTACCAAGAATCAAGATTGCTGAGTTAGGTATAATTAGATATATTAATTGTGATATGTGAGAGGTAAGATAGATAGCTAAGAATAAAAGATTAAAGGATTATGGTATCCATATTATAATTAACTTAATTTATCAATTCCAAATAGATAATCTATATTATAGACTTCTATTGGCTTAGTTTTATAGGATGAGTATTCACTGTTGCCTCACCTCTGAATTAATATTACCTATATTAGTTTACTCTTTATTATAATTATATCATATAATATATAAAAATATATTGAATTATTTCTATGAAAGTAATATAGTATATATTTTTTAATAGAGAGATATATATTGCTATTCTTTTTAAAGTTTATCAGTAGCAGGAACTACTCTGATAACCACCCAAATCTCTTTTAACTTCTTATTATTAATTGAATAATGGTAAGAGTGATGGAGGAAACAATGTTTATCCTAGCCAGAACAGGTTTTGGACCTGTAATATCATTTTACTCTACCCTTAGCTTGTGGTTACAGGTGTACACAACTACACCTTTTTTTCTTTTCTTAAAAAAGATTCAGCAGTAGCAGGAACCACCCTGTATGACAACCACCCAAATCTTTTTTTTTTAATTCCATATCATTAATCAAATAATGATAAGAGGGGTTAGAGGAAATTATATTTGTCCTAGCCAGTACAGGTTTCAAACTTGTGTTGAACAAAACCTGCACTAGAGTGGAAGCAGGAATTACACTGCCAGGCTAACCACCCTGTACACAACTACACCTGGTGCTTATATTTGCTATCGATCAACTTTATCTCATTTTAGAATGCTATCGATTCAACTATTAGACCAATATACCTAAATGAATCATAGCTTTTTAACAACTGAATGTTTTTTACCATTTTAGGAACGTATATTTGCCAATTCTCACCCACTCATCCAAATAGATTGAACCTATCAAACATGATAGTTTCAGATTCGATATTATTTGCCAATTCTCACCCACTTGCCCAAAAAGATTTGGCTTTTCTGACTCGAAGGTTCAGATGCAAGTATTACATCAGTCAGTCAATGCATTTTAAGTAGATTCGAGATAGGAGGACAGTGGCTCGCCTTTGAATTACTAGCATGTCAGAAAAGGGGCAAAATTTGCTCGGGCATTTAGCCTTTGAGCAAGCAAGTGGCTCGACCGAAGTAATTTAAAAAGATTTTAACAATTCTTTGAACTATTCGCAGATATCAAAATCCTCAATTACGAATGAGCCTAGCCAATTCGATCCCGGGGTTTAAGCCGAAGGTATGGTTTATAAGCCGCATATTGCCAACCTTGGCTTTACATCTCAAACTTGAAAATGGCTGCTTGTCCCGCTGAATACAAGAAGGAGCTTGCTCAGACTGCTCTCGCTATCTGTGCCAAGGGCAAGGGTATCCTTGCCGCTGATGAGTCTACTGGTACCATTGGCAAGCGCTTCGATGCCATCTCTGTTGAGAATACCGAAGCCAACCGCCGTGCTTATCGCGATCTTCTTTTCTCTGCTGGCTCCGGTAAGCTTTTTTATATTCTGTTTTCCCCTATATTTTTGTCTCAAGAACATTTATTGATTTTAATATAGATCTTAACAAGTACATTGGTGGCGTTATTCTTTTTGAGGAAACTCTCTACCAGAAGGATGCAAGTGGAAAGGCTTTTACCGCCGTTCTTGAGGAGCAGGGAATCATTCCTGGAATCAAGGTCGACAAGGGTACTGTCCTTCTTGCTGGCACAGACGGTGAGACTACCACCCAGGGTCTTGATGGCCTCGCTGAGCGCTGCCAAACCTACTACAAGGCCGGCGCCCGCTTCGCCAAATGGTAAGTGCTGCATGCTTTTCGTGCTGATTATCTTAGGAGATCCGTTCTCAAGATTGGCAAGAACGAGCCTAGCGAGCTTGCTATTGAGGAGAATGCCAATGTCCTTGCTCGCTACGCTTCCATCTGCCAGGCCAATCGCATTGTCCCCATCGTAGAGCCTGAGATTCTTATGGACGGCGACCACGATCTTGAGCGTGCTGTTTATGTTACTGAGAAGGTTCTTGCTGCCGTCTACAAGAAATTGAATCAGCATCACGTGTACCTTGAGGGAACCCTTCTCAAGCCCAACATGGTATGCCCAGGTGCTGATTGCCCCGAGAAGTACACCCCCGAAGAGATTGGCCTTGCTACCGTCACTGTCTTGCGCCGCACCGTACCTTCGGCTGTTCCGGGGATTACTTTCCTCTCGGGTGGTCAGTCTGAGGAGGTCGCCACTATCCACTTGGATGCCATGAACAAAGTGCCGGGCATTAAGCCTTGGGCTCTCACTTTCTCTTATGGACGTGCTCTGCAAGCTACCGTTCTTAAGGTCTGGAAGGGTCAGGAGGCCAACGTTAAGTCCGCTCAGGAGGCCCTCCTTGTTCGCTCCAAGGCGAATTCTGAAGCCTGTCAAGGTATTTATTCCGGCTCCGCTGCCAGTGCCGATGCCAGCGAGTCTCTCTACGTCAAGAACTACAAGTATTGATAGCCTTCCTAAATTTTTGTGTATTAAAGCTTACGTTTTTAATAAATTTTGCACAATTCTTTACAAGTTTATGATTGTATTTTAGCTGAGTATCAGCCTGCCTACCATACTTTATCGTTGTTAAGCTTTGGGGCTATGTTAGCTGCCGTGATTATCTTTGCGCCTTTCTGATGATTCCTATGAGATGTCTAGTATCTTTTTGGTATTATTCTTGAGTTTTAATGTTGGCAAATTGGTTTAGATTTAGCTATGCTTTACCCTCCTCGGCGTTTTAAAAAATCAACTTAGGCTGCTAAAGTTAGCTCGGGTGGATGGCTGACTTTAACCGGGGCCGCCTGAAACTTGGGCAGCTGGGAGGTGCCTCTAGTTTTATCGTTTTTAAACGCGCGAGGCGCCGTTTGAGTCTATTTCCGCCCCGCGAACCTTTATCCGCTGACGTGTCAACGTTGGGTTGGATAATCTTGAATTGGATCTTTATTAGTTTAAGTTTGATTTAAAGCGTATACCTACCATGCTATGTAAGCTGGGGTGCCTGTTAGTTGTAGGTATGTATAAACGTTCGGGTTGAAGAGCTTCATATTTCGTAGGGCTTGAATAGCTGGAGAACCCTTTGAGCATTACAATACTCGCCATTCTGACACTAGGTACGTATTGAGAAAGCTGTTTCGGTTAACCATTTTTATTTTACCAAGTAACTTTGTGTGGGCTAATTGAGTAGTTAAAACGTTCGAGTTTTGAGAACGAGTATCTACGCTCTTTCAAGCATTGACAATCAGAAGCTGAATCTTTACAAAACAGTGTCCACGGCACCCACGACCACTTTATACCCTGATAGGATTAAAACGTTATAGTGGCACCGGTAATCTATATATTATAATGCTTCATCAGCTTCTGTAGCTATACAATTCGAGCTTTGCGGCTGCATACCATACAAAAGTTGGTCTACGGCCGTCAACGATTGACTTTTAATTCCATCTTTTAACCTAAGCAAAATAGCAAAGACAATGTTTATCAAAGCTAGGATGCAACCCTAATAAGGTGCTTAAGGAGGCTAACCATTACACTAACTGTCTTCCGAGCATCCCAAAAATACTGTCGATAAACTAAGCGCTAAATATGTTGGGTGCTTGGGAGGTATACTAATCGAAGGCTAAACGATTACACCATTTGAAAGTCTGGGACTAGTCAATGGACAGAAAACTATATACGCAAGCTATTTTTTGCAACGAGTGGGTTGAACCTAAATTTATCTTGGCACCGGGCTATTTTTTTGCAAACTTTAGTTAGCTCTATACCTGATTTTTTAACCATTATAGACCATTACCAACTATTGCGTTGCTTTTTAAGAACTATGGGTTTAGATAACCTTATTTTACTTTCCCAACGCCTTGGGCACATATATCACGACATATATTTTTATAGAAAGCCCACTTTAAATTAAATAATTTTTGTCTTTATTTAAGACTTTCTGTTCATTTGATATGCCAACCGAGTAGAGGTCGTAGTTGAACCTTTCATATCAAGCTACTAGAGTTTGCTCACAGCTTCGCTTACATATGTAGAGTAGCTCTTATAACTGTCGTTATAAAGGCATCATTATCTTATACGCTTATGATCTGCAATTATTCGAATGCAAAGTGTAGTAAAGCGTTCAATTATAATGGGCCAAAACGTCTATATGCAATACTTAAAGTAAGATCCTCTTAATAATAACTTGAAGTTTATTAAAGGGTATTAATTTTTAAACAATGTAGCATGATTGTTGGGAAACGTCCAACTATAGGGGCTAATTCCTCAACCTATGGAAAAAACTTTCCTGAAACCCCCCAATTAATAACACTATCATTACTAATGATCTAGCCAGCCAGAATGAAGATTGAGCCCCAAATGACAAAGCCAGCGATTGAAGAGGTTTTTTAATCTGAAGCCCCTTTTATAGGCTCTGAAGGACCTAAAATTCCTGACAACTGAGGCTCTTATATACCCTCTGACCACCGAATTAGTTTACCAGCTGGTCAGCTTGACATCAGAGGACCTGCAAATATAAATGCTGGTCCAGACAACTATGCGCATGACAGTGCAGATGATGCCTCAGAGGAGCTCCTTTTATACCTCTGGGTTTGACTGCTGTGATAATGGGAGAGTACCAAAAACTTATTCAAAGGTAGTTTTCCTTTTTGTATAAATATGAGTATATCAATAAATTAAAATGGGAAGCAAATTAAGTTTGTAAGCTCCAACAGGTAAGACTGCTGATGTACCCAGATAGGCACAACAGCTACAAGGGTCATGAGAATACCAGGAGCAAACAGAGCAGCAGCTATTCAGTCATAAGCAGGTCAGAGATTTATATAATCTAAGAAAGAAACCCAGAAGATCCCGGAGGATCAAAGAATGGGACTCTATTAGGACAGAAACCAAGCAGCAAATGCACAATTAAATATGCAAAAAGCTTGATTTGTTATAAATCAAGTTCTACTTTAACTGCCCCAAATTCCTAAATACTATAGAATACTTTTGGTTTTTCATATCAATAAGGTAATGTCTTTCACAGAATCTGCCTTTACAGTTATCCTTTTTATTTTGTGCTAATGATACCAAATATAGTTATATTGTTATAAGGTTTGGAATTAGCCTTCCTGTTGTCAGCAGAAGTTGAGAGAGTTCTGTTATACTCTGGAGTAGCCCCATATATACAATTCCAAGGCCTCAACACAGATGAGCATGCTTGAAACCATGAGAAAAAGTCCCATGTACATAAGAACTAGACCTATAAACTGCCTAGCGGTGCACCCTGTGAAAAATGAAAAATTTATTGTCAGTGGCTCAACCCCTTTCATCACCACCCCCTGTGTAAGGCCTCATGTGCCAGTCATCAAGATGGACAGGGTGTGCATCCCTTTAGAGCCAAAAAGTGTTCAGACCCTAAGGCTCTGCCTCTCACCCAGATCTCTAACCTAGAACATATATTGTATGAGAGATGGGTAACCACTGTCTCTCTCTGCTTGCCAATGCCTTTCCCCATCCACCCCTCAGCTTAAACCTATTCAAGTCTCAAAATATGCAGAATTTTTATAAAAGGAAAATCAAACAACTTTGTGCAGATTATAGAAAACTCAAAAACCTCCACAACAAAGGCCCCATGCCCCTCTCTCAGCAGGTGGTACAACCAGGAGCCAACCTGAAAGGGGCAAATTATTTTCTAGGTCAAATTTGAGCAAAAATTAAAATTAAAAGACCAAAAAATGAGGACCAAACCTGACACTCCATTTCAGATTCAAAAAAGCAAATTTGGACATTTGTAATTTTGGGAAAATGATCTGAGAATAGCTTGAAAATTTCAGCTGGTATTATTGAAGGGAAAATGGTGTTCAAAACAATTAGTTAAAGGATATAAAAGCAGAAATCAGCCCCTACCAATGTAGTTCAGCTTAGTTGCTTTCCCCTCATCACAGCATAAGACCCAACACTCTGCTTGTAGAGAAACTAATGACTGGAAAATAAGCTATACATTACAGTGGATCATAAACTAGAGTAGAGGTGAGCCTTGAGATTGAGCAGAAATTACATTAATGTGAAGCAAATCAATTGTAGTATTGATAGTTCAGTGAATTGAGGGAATTTTGCTAAAACCTCAATATAGACAAAAACTCCTAAAATGGAATAAATAGGAGATTACTAAGCAGAAGGGTGGAATTGATCTAGAATATTGAGATAAGAGTTGAGCGAAAGAATGGGTGGGGAGGTTTTTTTGAGTATTCTATGGATAGGTTTTGCATTTTTATATTATAATAAAAGTGTCAATTGGTGCAATTGCTCCACATTTTATATATTAGTTTTTATTAAAGATCAGTGATCTGCATATTGTCCAGTCTGTTTCTCAGTGGTTAATACCCTGTGCAAACCAGCTTGGTAGATTAAACCTATATTTCCAGAAATGTTAACAGTGGTGCTCACTACAGGGGGCCACTGGTGAACTGTAGCACATTGGCACCAGGGTATTATGGCAAGCACTCACTCTTTATGCCAGACTATAATCAGATTTCATGATTGATATGCCAGGGGAACAATGAAGTCATCCAATAAAGAACCAGCACTATTCATGGTGATGGAGCCAGGGGACAAGGATACTATGATAGAATTGCAGTTAAGCGCTTGTTCCATGTTGGCGTCAGATCAACAGGGCAGGTCCATGAATGTGACCCCTCAGAAACTGTGGGGCATTATGGAATGGCTTTTGCAAGGGCGCCGCCTTTATGAAGATGTGGGGAACATGCACTGAGTTTGTTTTATAACCAACAGGACCAAGAATCTCATTACATGTTGTATATGTCTTACCTTGATGCTATCACCATGGAGCTGTATCACCGGCTCAGCACACATGGAGCTGAGGAATACCTGGTTGCATACATTCAGCCTTTGATCTGCCAGCTACTGCATGTGTTGGACTGACATAACATTGAGATTGGGGACAATATGCGGTTTGTTCAAGTGTAACAGAATGACACTTGCCATTTACTTGACTGCCTTTATCACTCTTTCTCAGAGGTCCAGGGGTCGCTAGCTCATGTGGACAGTCATGTCGTGGACATTTGCCATCACTTGGACGAATCAGTTCCACAGTTGAATCTTGAGTTACCCTGAGTAATAGTGGAATTGTTAGACCAGTGCAGCCTATTGGCAGAATGGATCCAGGATGTCCCAACGTTGGGTAGTAACACCAAGCAGTTTATGGTGAACTTGTCAGAATGGGATGAAGGAATTGAAACAGCAGTGGCTCAGATTGGGGCTGTGTTACCCTGACAGAGCAGTGGATGACAGATCATATTGACTCCGTGGCAGTCAAAATTTAGTCAACTTTGTGTTGAGCGGAGTACCAGCAGATGGCCAACCATACAACCAGCTCTTTTTTGGCGTCCTCATAATACAACCAGTTTCTGGGTCAGATTAATCAGTTGGAAAGTGCTAGTCAGGCACCTTGGAGCTGAGCCATTACCCTTCCATTCATTGAGATGGTGGAGTATGCTGATATGTGAGTGCGCTTGGATACCCTTTGATGGGCCAATGAGGAGCTGGTGCAGGAACAAGCCTCTCTCATTAATCAAATAGATGAAGCAAGATAACAAGCATGTGAGACCAGATGGCAGAATGCAAGAATGCAGGGAACACCAGAGGACGTTCTCTCATGGCTTCAGGCAATGGAGTGTAAACTTGACTCTGAGCAGGAATTCCGCCACAAATTTCAATGTGAGTTTGAAGAGCTTCAACAGGGGGTGCAAGACAGCCGGTGTCAGTGCTATTTGGTCAAAGCTGAGCAAATAATTGACAAACATTTTTCTGAATAGCCTGGTAAGAGGGGAAAGGATGCAGTCAGCGGTGAGTCTGGAGAATAATGCAGAAGATCAGCCAGTAAGTATCCCTTGGGGGTCATGGCAGTTCCTCCTCGCAATCCAACTTCTTCCCAGTCCACTTCAACGGATTTGCATCCATCCACATGACCCTATTATAGTCTACAAGGGGATGTTCCCCTTGGCTGTTTGGAACCTATTCCGGATGTTCCTTGAGCTCAAAGCCCAGAGCAAAGTGATTTTGTTTGGATCAAGAAGTTACCGCCCTTCAGTTATGATGGGAACATGCACAAATATTTTAAATAATTTGAATTTGCTGTGGATGGGGCATCAGATTGGCGGAAAGCTAAACTGTTGATTTCCGCTCTGAATGTTGAGAGCGCTAAACATGTCACCTGTTACCTGCAAAATAGTTTTGTATCTTATAAAGAGGTGAAGGAGACTGTGCTCCATCTGTTCATGGGTGCGGCTAAGATGGGTAGCACAAGGATGACTTTTTGACCATACAGTTTCACAAGAACGAGTCCCTGGTGGAGTTTACAGAGCAATTCACAAATGAAGCTCATGTGTTAGTGGGAGACAATATCTTAACTAATGAGGAAGTAGGCATAGCCATGATGGTGGCAGTCAAATCGTATAGTGAACTGCATATTGCTATAAATCAAATACTGAACAAAGATGTGGGGCTTCTTCAAATCATTAACACTTTGAATCATCTATCTGCTACCTTCAGTGCTCCAAATGTAGAGCGGAAGGTCCCTGCTACCGCCGCTGCATACTCAGCAGAAATTGGACAGCAACAACCCAGTTATAATCCATTGGGTAAAATCATCCACCTTATATGTTGGCAGATCCTTTCCGCCCTCCTTATGCTCAGCCTCCCCGCCCCCAGCCTAACTTCAAAACTTTGGTTAGCTTTTGACCTGGACCTTTAGGCGCAAACTCTATATGGGAGTCATTTATTAATGCTTGTTTCTTTTGCGGACAGAAAGGGAATTATGCGGCTAACTGCTTATGCAACCAGCACATGCATGCAGTGCCATCCATTTAATTGAGCAGGGAAAGCTCATGCGGAGTAGAGATGGGACGCTCTACCTCCTCTAAACTATATTTAATTGTCCCTGACGATTCATAAGAGTCTCTTTGCGTTGGCCCCAGTACCCAACCTGATGACTTATTATACCAACAACTTCCAGCTGATACCTCAGCCTCCATTCAAGAGAGTGACTACCCCCTTCAGGCTCCAAGTTCCGCCAAGGTGTGAAAAAGCCATATGCATGACAAATTCTTGAACAAGATGGCATGAGTGATTCTGGACCCTCAACAGAAGTTGCCTCCATAGTGGGGGTTAACATAGCCATTCCAGTAGAAAAGATCAACACAGATGTATACTCATGTCAGTATGGGTATAGCCACTTTTCTTGGTAACAATAAGCCATTTGACGTTCATATAATAGACACCAATGGTTCGCTTATTTGGAGTGTCCTACTGTGATATCTTTGTTTAAAACACAAAAATCTGAGCTATTATAGATACTGGTGCCCCAGTTAATATAATCTCCACCAAGCTTGTGGCTAAGATTCTGCTGAAGCCTGATGTGGATCACAGAGTAGTGTATGGGGCTGTGGGGCACAGAGCACTGCCTCTAAAGGATTTTACAGTGCGTTACCTATGAGATTTGGTTTTGTTAGAGCTTCCACTCCAGCAGTGGTTCTGCCAAATAATAACTATAACATGTTGATTGGTGCTGCATTCATGAGGCAATTTGGAGCTATGGTCAATATGGAAGAAGAAACCATTAGTATCTTGGGATAACAGATCCCCATTTAATTTACCTCTAGCAGAATCCCAAAGGACCCAATCTGCTCCAGACAGATCAATTTGGCATATTGTGATGGAGTGATTCCTGTATAATATTGGCGTACATTGATGGAGTGATTCCTGTATAATATTAGCATACATTGATGGAGTGATTCCTGTATAAGATTGGCGTACATTGATGGAGTGATTCCTGTCTAATATTGGCGGATGAAGAGGAGGACCAAAGCTCTCCACAACCATATATATAAATACAAAGGTATTTCGCTATGATCTGTAAGCACTGTAAACATACCATCCGAGCATCAGGTCATATTAGGGATGGAGCTTGAAATTGACATCCCATAAAGTTTATATAGGGAGATTATGGGGCCCTACCAGAAATCCTGACTCAAATCTCATGTGGCTCCTGGGTTATTGTTACTAGGGCAGGGGGAAGTGAAGGTGCTGATAACAAACCTGCAAAAGGAGTCTAAGATAGTCCAAAGGCACCAAGTGGTGGCTTATTTACACTTGACCCCTATTGACAATGTTCACCATATTAATGACTTTGGATCATGGGAGGGCCTCAGTTTAATGGTAAAATCCCTATTTGGCATAATGGCAGTGGTTCCGTGGGAAGCTCTAACCATATTGTTGGAGGAACAGAATGATAGGGCGATGGCCTTATTTAAAAATACTGAGATATTTTTGCTTCCAATGATCATGATTTGGGGTGTGCATGAGTGATGGTGCATCGGGTATACATGGGAGATCACCCTCCCATTTGTTCACGGCCTATTAGGCGCTCAAAAGAGGCGGAAGTGGTTGTCTCCAATGAGATAGACAAATTGATTGAACAAAGGATGTTAGAGCCATATGAGAGCCTGTGAGCATTGTTGGAGCTTATTGTTAAGAAAAAAGATGGCACCAACTGGGTGGTCATTGACTAGCAAAAGCTCAATAGCTTTATGATGAAAGATTCCTACCCCCTTCCATAAATTGATGACGCATTAGATCAACTTGGAGGGGCTAATTTTTTTCTGCAATGGATTTGATATTGGGATACTGTCAGATTAAATTGCCAGCATCAGAATGTGAGAAATATGCTTTAATCATTTTGAAGGAATTATTCCATCCTACACGTATGCCACAGGGTTTGTGCAACGACCCTCTACATTTCAGCATGTTATTGATATGATCTTAGGTGACTTGAAGCTGTCCTGCATTTTAGTTTACCTCGATGATATCAACGTTTTCTTGCAAATGTTTACAGAGCATCTTGACCATTTGGAACAAATGTTCCACCAACTTACCATCACTAATATTAAGATCATCCTCAGAAGTGTCATTTTTTCAAAGAGCAATTGGAAAATCTTGAGTTAGTGGTGGACTAAAAAGGGCCTAAACTGCAGCTGGTGAAGGTGGAAGCTATACATTTAACGACTTGTCCAGGCAATAAGCGAGATATTAAGTGTTTTTTGGGGATGGTTGGTTATTACCGCCAATTCATTTCTCAATTTCAGTTGTATTGGGGCACCTCTCTTTGAGTTATTGAAGAAAATGCCACTTTTGACTGGATGGAACAATGCCAAAGTGCTTTTGATGTCTTACAAACCGTGTTGGTAAGCGCACCCATTTTGCAATACCCCAATTTTCAAAAAACAATTCATAGTACAAATGGATGCATCACTTTCCACCATAGGGACAGTATTATCTCAAAAGGATGATGATAGCATAGAGAACCATTTCACATATTGCAGCTGAAGCTTAAACTGTCATGAACAGTATTACACCATGACTGAGTGGGAGTGCTTAGCGGTGATATATGCATATAAACAGCTTTGAGTATACCTCCACAGGGTGAAATTCCAATTGGTAATGGATAATGCATCTTTGCACTGGCTGCAAAATCTCTGTGAACCTGAAGGATGGCTTGCGCAATGGGCGTTGAATAACCAAGCATATGATTTTAAGATTATACACCAGCTGGGAGCAAAACATCAAAATGCAGACTATCTTTCATGGTTACCCACGGTAGACATTATGGCTGATTTGGCCAACATTATGTATGAGAAGATAGTAATAACAAATACCATGATGAGCCACCACAAGTGAACTAAGTGTTATCTGGGCTTAGAAAGGATACCTTCTTATGCAATGGGGAACTATATAAGTGTATTGGGGAATTGACGCTGAGGTTCCCTAAACCCTCTGCTAGACCAGCGATTATTATGGATGAACATTGGGCAGTAGGGCATGGTGGGTTGCAGAAAACGTTGGATTTTTGTGACCCCACTACTATTGGGAGAGCATGCATTATGATATGCTGGAGACAGTTAACTGTTGTCATCAGTGCCAAGTGGAGAAACCTTTCCACAAGAAGACCACATACCAGCTGGTTAAGCCCCAGTTCACATGGAATACGTTTCTCTTGATGTGGTGGGGCCTTTGCCAACTGGCGTGAACCATCTAAGTACATAATCATAGCATTGACCATTTGACGAGATGGGTGGAAGACAGGGCAATTAATGATTTGGGGGCGGTTACCACCACCAAGTTAATTATGGAGTGTGTCATACAGAAACATGGCTGTCCGCAGTTTATCTTGACGGACAATGGAACCAATTATACTTCACATATCCTGCCCAAGTTGAATGAACTGATGGTAATCCGTGGGGTCTTGACTACACCTTACCATCCAGAATCCAATGGAATGGTGGAACGGGTCAACAGAACATTGGTAAACATACTCCGCAAGCTTGTAAAAGATTGACCCTCTGAATGGAGTACCCTCCTACCCACAGCTGTGTTTGCATATAATATCAGCTACCACTCGTCCACCAGCAAGAGTCCTTTTCAGATGCTCTATGGTAGAATTCTGGCTTTGCCTGCCCTGTTATACTCGTGTATGGAGGATGATAAAAGAATAGAACTCCAGCATTATTTGACCAATCTAATGGAGATGCTGATAAAACTACAAATGGAAGCATATTCTACCAGCTTGGCTAAGAAGATTCATAATTAGGCGGCTGACCAGAGTAGATGTAGTGGAATCCTGCATTTTTTTCTGTAGATCATGTCTTTTTCCATGAAAAACATGGATTTGGGAAGAAGAACAATCTTGCTAACATTTGGAATGGCCCATTTAAATAATTAAGAAACTGGTATTGATGCCTACATCATTAAGGAACCCGTGGGTGGTCAGATTATCAACTAAGTTCATGCAAAGTTCCTTCGAGCATATAAACAATAGGAGCTTATCACCCAGTCAAAAAAGGGGGAAATGTCAAGAAATTGATATGACTGAACAATAAGATATACATTCCGATGGATCATAGATTAGATTTGAGGTGAGCCTTGAGATTGAGCAGAAGTTATATTGATGTGAAGCAAAATGATTTTAGTATTGATAATTCAGCAAATTGAGGAAAATCTTCTGAACCCTCAAGATAGACATAAACTCCTAAAATGAAAGGGTTAGGAGATTACTAAGCATAAGGGTGGAATCAACCTAGAATACTGAGATAAGAGTTGAGCAGAAGAATTGGAGAGGAGGTTTCTTTGAGTAGTCTGTAGATAGGTTCTGCGTTTTTATATCATAATAAAAGTGTCAATTGGGGCGATTGCTCCACGTTATATAAAATCTTTTTATATAGGATTGGCGATCTGCATATCTTCCGTTCCATTGCTCAGTAATTAACACCTTATGCATACCAGCTCAACAGATTTAATCCATATTGCTGAAAAGTTATAACAGCTAATGGTAGGGTTTTGGGCTATCTCTTTTTTAGTTTCCTGTTTGTTGGATATAAGTATCAATTAAAACTTCTTTTTTATCTATTTTAATATTCAAATATAAAATAGAAACCAATACCACAAATATACCACTTTCCAGATCTACTCTGATCACGCCATATTACACATCCTTGAAACCAGTGGTTCCTTGTGGACTGTGGCTATGCTTGCAAGTTCTAGAAAACCTAATAAAGAATACAAACTATTCCCTTAGCATTCTGTTTTTAACTTTGTAACCCAACCCTAAGTAAAGTGGTGAAGTAGTTGGTTCAAGATCTTTTGACCTTGATTGACTCTACTAACAACTAAAGTTTATTTTCCCTCTTGAGAGCGCATCTCACCTGTGGACCAAGAATTACCTTTGTTCATATTTTAAAGCACATTGCTCTGGCTTGTGCAGCATGATATACCTTTCCTCTCTTTATTTCAATTAACTGTAAGATTCCAGGGATGGATGTCCACTGGTTTACCCAAATTAAGACATAATCAGGTGTTAGCATTGGATGGCTGTGACGTAGAAGTGGTAACATTGATAAATTCCCCTGAAGAGATGAGGAACCAAGCGCTATTGGCTATTGTACCAGTAGCCTATACAAGCAGAATCTGTGATGTAGAATACAAGATTATGAAATCAGCCACTCACAAGCCTTAACTGAAATAGCTCTCAGAAGCTGACGTCATCCCCTCACAGAGAGCTGAAAAAGCCATAAGGGTTCATTTGGATCAGTCTCACTCTGAGGAATTGACCTACCTTGTGATATTTTGTATGAACTTTTGGGAAAGGCTGTGATTTCCATAAACCCTACAGTTCTATCAATCAATCCCTATAACCTCTCACTTGTCCATCAGTTGGAGGAGAAGCATCGTGTGGATCCTTTTTATGAGGATCTTTCAAACATACAGCCCTTATCAGACCCTGATGATCCTGATTCTGCACCTTTGTATTATGATCAGGCAGCAGCTATACCTACTTAGTTCATTAAAAGATCCACCGAGGTCTGCAAAGGCTCCAAGGCTCAGAAGTCTGTGTCAACCCTTTGCTCCCATAGTGAGTTAAATAAATTTGGGCTTACTTTTTGTTTCCCATTCATAATTTTAGTAGGCCAACAAATGGTAACCGTAACTTCTTGGTGGATACTAGTGCCACAAGGAATTACATTGAACTTATAGTGGTGCAAGCTTTAAACCTTGCAGTCACTTCATATTCTTTAGTCTTGGCCTCTCAAATCCTATTCTCACACTCCATCTTTGTAAACCCCTGCATTTTGTGGACCGCAAATATGAATTTATACCACACTTTGCAGCAATCTTAGAGTTGCTATACCCAGTGATATTAGGGTAGAATGGTGGCGCTGAAATTAGTAATAACTTGGAATTATGTTAACTTTTATCTTTAATGCTCACTTGGTTGAAAATCTCCTTCTTCCCACATTGGCAACAAGCAACGCAGTTGCTGAGAATGTGGAATACTCTTCTACTGATATTGTTCCTGAGCAGCCCACTTTGCCTCTTATTCTCACATCCTTCAAGTCAGTCTTTGATGTGGATGGTGTTAATAAGCTGCCATGCCACTCAGAATTTGACCTGAGTTTCCATCTAACAGTTGACCTGATTAAATTCAACTACCATTTTTTTCCTATATGGCTGATTAAGACCAGGCATTGAAGATCTGGATTAAAGATATGGCAAAAAAGGTGGATGGTCAAGAAAACCTCCCCTGTATCTTCACAAGTAGTATTTACACTGAAGCTGGATGGTACTTTGAGACCATGCATGGATTATGAGCACTTGAACAATGTGATGGTTCCTGATCCATACCCATTACCTCTGTAAGAAGCAATTTCCCAGACAATTTTAAAATCTAAAGTTTTCTCTAGCTTGACTTGGAAACGCTTTCCATCAAGTGCGGGTAAGGTTTGGACAGTAGTTGCTGATAACAATCCACACCAGTATAAAATCCAGTTTTAGTTATGCCATTTAGATTAAAGTACTCTAAGGCTTTGTTCCCGCATCAAATTGATGACACCCTGGAGGATCTAAGGTTCTCCTGTGCAATTACCTACATGGATGACATCTTAATCCAATCCCCCAAAGCAGAGCAGCATTCCAAGGAATATGTAGCAGTGGCTGAAGCCCTCCAAAGAAAACCTGGGTTGGTTTCTAATCCCTCAAAATGTGAGTCCCATGAATATGGAGTTCAGTTTCTAGGTAACTTGACCTAAAGGATGGTATGCCATCATGTCTTCAAAATTGGAGGCTATCTGCTCCTGGCCGCTCCCATACACAGAAGCAACTGCGCATCTTCCCAGGGTCTGTCACTTTCCTTAAGAAATTCTTACCTGCATTTCTGAATTGGCCTCATTCCTTCACCCCCTCACAGGTAAGAAAGCCCCATTTCTTTAGACTCCTGAATGCCAACAGGCATTTGAAGCAGTAAAAAAACTCTTGACCTCCACCCCAGTGCTGCTTCATGAGGATGAGGATAAACCTTTTATTGCAGCAGATGATGCCTCTGGAACTTCAGTTGGGCATCTCTTTCTGCAAGTTCATGAGGGGAGGGAACATCCAGTGGCTTATTTTTCTAAGAAGTTTATCATACTAGAGCGCACTGGGATATCTATGATAAAGAGTTGGCGGCGGTTTCTTCTTCCTTAATGCACTGGTGGTAACTGTTACAGGGGACTAAACATATGGGGGTGGTGCACACAGACCACATGTCACTTAATTAATATTACAAACCTCATAAGTTGGCTCACATGCAGACCAGACTCATTGTGACCTTTTGAGCTTCAATCACAAGTATGAGTTTAACAAAGGGACCTTCCATGTTATACCATATTTCTTGAGCCAAAATCCCCTTTTTAGGCCTACTTTAGATACTGACTGTGATTAGTTAAGGTAACTTCACCTAAGCAGGCCATATCTTTTCCACATATAGTTATTGCCACAGTTACTTACCCACAGCAAAACCTAAGGCTAAATTAAACTAAACTCAAGGACAAACCAAATCCACATTAAAATTTAAATCCCATGTTTCCACATCCCCCAGTACCCTGATACTACTGTTAAACCAAGGAGTGAAGTTACTCCATATGAACCAGTTCTGGTATCCCTTGTCAGTGAAGGTTCTCTCCTGGATGCTGGTTTAACATCCAAGTCTTCAGATTATGAAGTCCAGGACCTCCTTACAAATATCGAATCAGCTACAGTCCCTTCTGGATGGTATTATTAAATTAATAAGGTAGTTATCTTTTGTGAAAAAGTATGGATTCCTTATGAGTTGCATTCCTGAATTTTAAGGGAACATCACAATCCCATTACCATGGGCACCCTGGTGCGAAAAAGTGCACTGGTCAAATCAAATGAGGGTATGATTAAATGGTTTGACAAAAGAAGTGCCTACCTGGTGTTATAATTTTGGCAATATAGCTGAGATACACCAGGGGAGTTTGCACAGGGTCGAACCCACTGAGCAATCAGATGGACAATATGGAGATTACTGGTCCTTGGAACACACTTAAAAATATAATAAATATGGAGCAATTTCCCTAACAACACTTCATTTTATTTTAATATTTACAGCAGTTACTTTCTGTTCAGCTCTCTTCTGCTACTAACTAACCTTCTCCTTTAATTGCCACATCTTGATTATGTATCAATAACTTCAGACTATACTACTCCCTTGGCCTAGGCTAATCAATTCCGCCATATTTCTATTGAATCTGAAAGAGTATTGTATTCCCAACTTTCTAAATCGCCTTAGTTTGAGGCGATCTACTGAATATTCAATAAATGTCAACATTGACTTATTGCCTGATTTGGAGGTGATCCAATAACTAACCTTTCTGACCCAATATTGCTTCATCTCAAGGCGTTTAAATAATTGTAACTATAAATCATGGTTGGTGGATTATGGCCAATCCGCCATGGCTATTTTGAGTTTATCATCCAGTCATATCAGAATCTCAACATTACCCCCTTTGACTGGACTATAAGTCTCCTATTGTTATAAACCAAGAGAAACTTTTCATGCACTCAGTTGATAATCCAACTGCTTGAGGGGTCCTTGATGGTATAGGCGTTGACACCAGTTTTCTCAATGGACTTCAAACGGACCAATACAGATGCTGGCAAATTAGTGCTTCTGACCAAACCACCTGTTGGTTATGGAATAGAATCATGTCCCCATCTTTGAACTGCGCTAGCCCACTACGCCATACCTGATTGGTAGCCTGATTCTTTATCTTCTTGAATAAGATGAAAGAGTATGCTTCAGTTTGCAACTTAATTAATGTGTCAGCTAAGTTAGTCAAGGAGTGCTGGGGATTCATTCCGCCAAGATCTTCTACACAAGCATAAATCAGTTCCATAAGGGCAGAGTGTCATTCATCTAGCAGCTGAAAGAATTCTTTCCCGTTGCATAATGGTAGCTAATGTTGTATGCAAACACAGCGGTGGACAGGAGGGAATTTCAATCAGAAGGTTGATCCATTAATAATTTCTAAAGTATTTTCACCAAGATCTCATTAATGCGCTCAACCATCCCGTTGTACTCAGGGTGGTATGGGGTAATCAGAACCCCGTGGATGCCTATTAGCTTGTTCAACTTTGGGAGAATATGCGAGATGAGGTTGGTTCCGTTATCAGTAAGAATGAAACTGAGGACAGACATGTCACTGTATAACACATTCCATTAAAAACTTGGCTACTGTGACCACCCCCAAATCCCTTATTGCCCTTGCTTTAACCCATCATTTCAGGAACTGGTGTACTACTGACCTGGTTGGGGGTAGCTAACCATGAGTCAGCATAACCAAGGGGTTTAGCCCAGTATGACAAGAACACTAGAGGTGTCCAGGTATAAGGAATGGTGGGTAAGCTGGTATGGGAGTTTCTTAAAGACATGGCTTTAAAAGGAGAAAGTTGGAAGGTAGTTTCTTGTAGGCTGGGGTGGTAGATCGGTAATGATAACACTTTAAATAAAATTAATAGTGTTTTCATTATAAAGAATATTTTTATTGACCGCAAAGATTAACCAAATGAATGCTTTGGTTTTATCTACCATCCAACTTACTTGACTTACCTAAGCTTAATTGATTCTAAACAGTGCACTATTCTTCTCTGGAGCTTATGGGATTGCAACTTGCATGTGATTTTGAAAGGCATTATTTATCGTCTCAGTCTCATCACAAATTCGTTTTGGTGCAATTAATTGACTGAATACTATTGCAAATGAAGTGATTTAAACGATTAATCGAATATTTTCACTACAATCATTAATTTGATATGCAATTATTCGATCTAACTTCATCACATATTATATTGATCTGACTGACAATATCTATAACCTCAGGAATTCCGCTAATGTCAGGATTCACCCTGACACATTGGGTCAAGTGTTCAATAACTATCAGAATTTACTTGGACTGGTTATCTCCCATTGGCAGAGGGCCAACGACATCAAGGGAAATTCATATGCCAAGAAAATGGGGTTTCAATAACCAGTATAAGGTTTTCTGGCAGAACGGCTTTTACACTTGGAACTGGTGTAGCAGGAAATGGTTTCAAGCACGGAGAAGTAAATGATTTCCCAATAACACCAAAGGTGCAACAACTCCATAATCTTGTGCATGCCCCATGTCTAACTGCCTTATGCACACCCATGGTAATGCTAGGACGTGGTGAAGGTCACAGGAAGTTCACCATTGAGTCTTCAATCCATTTGCACAACTCCTCATTCCAATAGAAGGTATTAACTTGCATCTCAATTAATGCCTTTATAACTTGAGGAGGCTCATCGTTGTACTTCCATTGTGCATCTTATCATTTATTATGTCACTCAGATCCGCCATAAATGCAATCATTGGTAGCCTTGACAAGCAATCAGCGTTCTGGTGTTTTTCTCCAGGTTGTATGGGAGGATCTTAAAGTCATAAGCCTGCAGTTTGAGGGCCCATCGGGCTAGGCGCCCTTCCAGCTCCTTGAGATTCTGCAACCAGCATAACGAAGCATGATCCGTTACAACATTAAACTTCACCTCATGAAAATACACCCTAAATTGCTTATATGTATAGATTACCGCTAAGCACTCCAACTCAGTCATGGTATAATTGCGTTCATGGATATTCAGGCTCCTACTGAAGTACGCCACGGGGTGCTCCTCCCCCTCCACATCTTTTTGGGATAGGACCTCCCAACAGCGGAAAGTGATGCATCCATCTGGACAATGAATTCTTTATCAAAATTTAGATAGAGTAGCACCAGCACACTGACCAACGCTGTCTGAAGGGTGTCAAAGGAGCATTGTTGGCGTTCAGTCCATTAGAACGCAGCATTCTTCTTTAATAGCTCACATAATGGCCTCCCAATACAACTGAAGTTAGGGATGAAGCGGCGGTAGTGACCCACCATCCCCAAAAGTACTTGTATGTCCCACTTACTGGTTGGCACAGTCAGTTTATGAATAGCCTGCTTCTTGGCCAGCTGAAGTTTAAGCCCTATTGCGTCTAATACAAACCTAAGATACTCCAACTGATTTTCAAAGAAGTGGCATCTTTGAGGCTTTATCTTGATGCTAGCCTCAGCAAGCTAGCGGAAGACCTCCTCCAAGTGGGTAAGATGCTCAGAGAATATATACAAAAAGACATTAATATCATTAAGGTACATTAGGACGCACAACAGTTTCAGGTCACCAAGAATGGTGTCCATGGTATGCTGAAATGTAGCTGGGGTTTTACATAATACTTGAGACATATGGGTTGGTTGGAAAAGCCCCCTGGACGTGATAATGGCGCAAATCTCCTGTCTTGCTGCAGGCAACTCAATTTGCCAGTAGCCAGATATCAAGTACATCACCAAGAAGTAGTGAGCTCCTCCTGATTGATCAAGGCATCATCAATCAAGGCAAGGGATACAAGTCTTTTTTAGTGATGCTGTTGAGCTTCTGGTAATCTATTACTACCCGGTTGGTGCCATCCTTCTTTTTGACAATCAAAACAAACGAAGTCCATGAACTCTTTAATAGTTTGAGCATCCCTTGATCTAGTAGCTTTTTGATCTCCTCAGTTACTACTTCCTCAGCTGTCCTAGACTGGCGGATCAGCTGAAACCTGATAGGAGATGATCCCCAGTGTCCACTAAATGGACTACTCCCCAAGCGCCTTAAATCATGGTCATTGATGGCATAGATCTCCTTATATTTTTGGAATAAAGCTATAATATGATCTTTTTGTTCTTCCATAAAACCACATTAATTTTTCACGTGGTACCAATACCATTATGCCAAGCTGTGGTTCAAAGGGTAAACAAAATTCATCCGATGGCCCAAACTTGCGAACCTGGAGGATCTTCTCCACTGAGGTCAAGTGTAAAACGCCACTATTTGGTGTTGGCAGATTTGCATTGGTTTGTGCTGTAGATTTGCTAACAAGACCTTGATCTCCCCATGTCCCAGGAGTATAATGCCTGGAGACATGTAGGGTTTAAGCCGCAACTGCTAATAAGGGCCAATGATCTCCCCATAAAGCCCAGCTGGCACTTCCACCTCTAACTCAGTGTTTACTATTACTTGGTGTCTGGAGGGGATGGATATAGCTCCAGACACTCTGAGTGGCAGCCCACGACATTCATATACCTGCTGGGGAGGGCCTGGATCTTGCTCTTTAGTTGATGGTAGTGAACTGGAATCACTCCATCACTATAGTCCAGGTTGATATGTCCCATGAGTACTTAGTCCTTTGGAACTCCGCTGGAGGTAAAATAAATTAGGATCCGCTGCCCCAAAATTTCAAAGGTCTCCTCCGTCATATCAATGACAGTTTGCATAGTGTCACATGAAAGCAGCTCCAATTAACAGGTCATAGTTACTGTTTGGTAACACTATTGCTGGGGCTATCACAACAATTGACATAAACTGCAACGGAAGCACACTGTACGCTCCATCAGATACTTTGTTTTCTGCTCTAGAAGTCCCATACACCATATGATGTTCTATATCAGGTTTTAATGTCAGCTTTGCCACCAACTTAGTAGAAACTATGTTGACTAGAGCGCCTGTATATATTATATTGCAAACCCAGTTTTTTGCTACAATAATGTCCAAGAAGGTATATACAGAATAAGAAAGTAAATTATCTGTTTTATATGTGGATATTTAAGGGGCTCATTTCCCAATGAAGCTCATAGTCACCTCACCGACTTTGGGGTATTCTTTGACAGTAGCGTCTACCAGAAGAGTAACGCTTACAAATTTCAGGGAAGGGGCGTCGGCAGCTGGATCCAGCTTGTCTAGAGAAGCTTGGTCAAACATTTGGCAGGCGCACGGCTTTGGTTGCTCCTTAGGTCCTTCTTTCTCTGGGGCCTTGGCTTATGCCTTTTTAGTACATTTACTCCTCTGACTGGCTGTTGATATAAAATCCCATCATCATACTGAGGGACATTTTCTGGAAATACTACAATTGGTTTAAGTGGGATGTCTGGGTATGGAATGGAGGAGGTAGAGAGTCCCATCTCTACTATGCTCCATCTTTTCCCTGGTAGTATTGGTCCTGCTGTACATAGTGGACATGAAAGTTGGGGCAACTTCAGCAAGGTGATAAGGGCAGCTGCACACAAAACAATTCACCTCGTAGGGTCCACATACTTGGTTTTAATTAAATGGCCCAGGATGATAATTTGATTGTGGGCGACTGGCGTAACCTGAGCCAGGCAATAAGCTGACTGATGATGGTCGGTGTAATTAGGCACAGGTTGGTAGTTGGGTGTGGACAATTATCATAAGCAGGGACAGGCCAAAAGTTATACTGCTGAGGGTAACTTTGCTGAGGATGAGGCGCATATTATTATAAAACTGTAGGTTATTAGGCGGAAGCTGGACAGGACAGTTGATTACCCCAAATAAGAAGGTCCAGCGGCGACCGTGGTATGTTTCTGCTCCAAATTGGGTGGAGGAAAGGTAGCAGATAGACGGCGCAGAAACTGAACAATCTTGAACAAGGGCACATCATCGTATAAAATTGGAGTCATTATATTGTAAAGCTCTCAGTATAGCTTCACATCAGAGGTCATTGCAATGTACACATTGGCTTCAGCTATAACGCTTGCTTCTATTAACATTTGGCTTTAGCCATAAATCAATCCACAAACGCAGTGAGGGTCTCATTACGTTGGAACTCAATGGTCAAGAACTCAGCATTATGCTGAGACATCTTTGCGGTACCACCAAACAGCTGCAGCATGGTATCCTTCACTTCATGGTAAGTAATAGAACTTCTTGGAAGTTAGCAGGTGACTTGGTCAGCGCTTCCGACATTTAAGGCTGATATTAGTAATTTAGGCTTCTGTCAATTGGGGCTCCTTCCGCCAAAAAATCAAATCATTTGAAAGAACTAAGGATGTTTCCATTGCAGATGAACGGGGATAGCTTGTCAATACAGAACTCCTCCTCCTGCTCATAGTTGCAAGCCTTAGAAGTGTATTGCGGATTTGTCCATGGCCCATAACTGGGATCACAAAGAGGGGTTGGCTTGGAAGGACCAGTTGCTCTCAGGGTAGTGTAGGGCTCTTCAGCGGGAAGGACTGCCATCACCTGAGGGGTTTTGTTGGGTCAAAACATAATTACCCTCATAGCAGCCATCATGTTTTGAGAAGCTCCTGCTGCACACAGGTTTGGAGAAAAGCTCTTCATCGGGGTATCCAGTCTCATATTTGCTGTAAAAATATCCTTCCTGAGCGACCCCTTGTTATTCCACTTCCCAATGGGGATGAGGCAGGTAAAAGGTAGGTGTTAACTTCCACTCTGTGCAGTGTAAACCTTCAGTAGCATAATCCAGATGATTGGTGAGCTGCCTGTTCTGCTGTCTGAGTATTTACAACTGACTAGCCACAATTAAAGTTGATTCAGTACTTTGTCATGCTTCTGAAGGAGCTCCTCTTGTTTTTTAAGCATGGCTTCCACTAAGTTTGAGTTCCGCAGTTTCAGACAGCACAGCTGTTTGGGACGATTCTAATTTGGTGAAGATCATGGCCACAGATTGGAAAATTCTTGGTTTTATTGGTGGTTGTTCAATGGGCCCCCTTTAGTGAGCACCAATTTTATAATTTTGGCAATATAGCTGAGATACACCAGGGGAGTTTGCATAGGGTTGAACCCACTGAGCAATTGGATGGACAATACGGAGATTGCTGGTCTTTGGAACACACTTAAAATATAATAAATATAGAGAAATTGCCCTGACAACACTTTATTTTATTTTAATACCTACAGCAGCTACTTGTTGTACACTCTTATCTGATACCAACCAACCTTCTCCTTCAACTGCCCCTTCTTGCTTATGTTTCAGCAACTTTGGATGATACAACTGCCTTGTCTTTGACTATTCAATTCTGCCATATTCTTATTGGCTTCAGAAGAGTAAGATATTCCCAATTTCCCTATTGCCTTAGTTTGAGCAATCTATTTAATATTTATCAAATGTCAACATTGCCTTATTTCCTTGTTTAGAGGTGATCCAATAACTACCCTTCCAACCCAATATTGCTATATCTCAAGGAACTCAAATAATCGTAACTATAAGTCATAATTGGTGGATTATGGCCATCCGCCATGGCTATTTTGGGCTTATTGTCCAGTCATATCAGAATCTCGATACCTAGAATAAACAATTTTTATTTTCTGAGCTAGGACCAAATCAGATAGTACAGGACTAAATGGTCTCCTTTACTCTTATAACAAGCAACAGAACCATGGACATCACTTCTAGTGTATTTTATTGTAAGTTTACCAATATCCCAAGGGTATGATGCTACTATGTTGGTTGTAGACCATTTTTAATAGATATGCAATCTTTGTTCCTTATGTGACAACTACTACATCTGATGACATAGCAAAGTTGTTTGTAAATATTATAAAACCTAGTTTGGGGTTCCCCAATAGATTTTATTGATAGAGGACCTCAGTTTACCTTGTGGTTTTTGAGTCTTGTGTGGTATGCTGAAAATTAATCCTTGCATATTTTTGGCCTAAAATCCCCTGTCAGATGGCCAAACGAAAAGAACTAAATAGACCTTGAAGCAGTTTCTCAATTGCTATGCAACTGCATCTCAGGATACATGGGCAGCGGACCTCCCTTTGGCACAATTTTCATACAGCAACTCTCTCCATTCATCAATGAGGGTGTCCCCTATGTATGCTAGTTTGGGATGCAACTCTGCCTTCACCATTGGACCTCAAACGCGGAGTAATATCACAGAAGCAGATACCTTCATCACACACATCAATAAGGTTCACCAATAATTCCAGAACCAGCTAAATAAATCAAAAAATGATTCTAAGTGGTTTGCAGATATGAAGTGATGTGAGGCACCTAACTTTCAAGTAGGGTATTTGTTAATGGTAGGCACTAAGAATTTTCACCTTAAGGTGCCATTCCAGAAATTAGCTTGCAAGAGGGCAGAACCATTTTTTAATACCAAGGTCCAAAACAACGGCGCTTTTCACCTGGAACAGTCCCCTCATTGGAATACATGCCTTATTTCACGCTTCCTCACTCTCTCCTTTTAAGGGCAAAAACTGATTGAGGTTGAGTCCATCATGGTAGAGGTATCACTGAATTTAAGGTAGAAAAGATTTTGGATTCCAGGCGGGTTATGCAAGTCTGTGGGAGCGTCCCCTCTGCTTAGACTAGGCAGTGTTCCCGTTTCCTCACAAAAAATGGTTCAAGTAGGGCAGCTGTCCCTCTCATCTCACAGGGCGATCTCACCCATGTGGTAGATGAGCGATGGGTGACAGTTCTACCCTTGAAAATTACACCACTGTCCCTGCAATTGACTCTGCCGAATTAGTATGGCGAATTGAAGGAATTTGTGCTTAAATCCTTGAAAGTTGGCACCCCAATGGGTCTAAAAGTTCTTATGAAGTTGATGGCAACGAGCCCTTGAAACCAAGGTCTAGAAGCCCTAAACCCTTGGTAATGAAGCCTGACGAGCATGACATTCAATAAATGGAGAATCATGTGTCAACTTCTCAGCAAAACTCACAAATGGCATCAGGTCATTGGAAAACGTTGTCATTGGTTTGAAACCTGCCTCCAAAGCATTAAGGATAAAGCCCACTGGGCGTGTACCTTCCAAGAAAAATGTGTTTAGTGTTGAATTCTTGGTGAAACTCGCCATTGGCATTGGGACATTGGGAAATGTTGTTGCCAATTTATAATTTACCTCAAAAACATTGAGGATAAAGCCTGACGGGCATGCACCTTCTAAGACGAATGTTCTTAATGTCAAATCTTTGGTGGAACTCACCAATGGCATTAAGTAATTGCCAGAAAGTTGCTGCTAGCCCAAAACCCTCCCCTCAAAAATTTATGATCGTCGTTTGATGCATCTTTCTTGGCCAAACATATGCCAAAGTGACCAGGTGTGGGCAGGTTGGGTATTTTAAACCCACTTCCAACCTCTTGGGACCGCCCCTAAGTGGGGTGGCCTGGAAGATTCCTATTGCCCATTAAGCAAGATACCATTGTGATATCCATTGAAAATGCGGTGAAACTGCAATTCAGGAATCTAAGGTTGAACTGACAGCAACTCAGCCTGTCGCTTACTTTTTCAAGTTGCTTCAAATTAGATTTGATTTCCCCCTTTAACTCAAACTTCACTGGGTTAAGTCAAATCTTGAGGGCCCCAAGCCCATGTTTTCTTAAGTTATTTCACAAAGCAATCATCTATTTAATCAGTCATAACACACTGAAAAAATTGATGGTCAATTTTCTTAATTTAACATTCATTGAAATCTCCCAGAGTTCCCAATATTTTGATTTAATTGAAAATTTTCCTTGCCAAATTCCCTATGGCACTAACAATGTTGTCCCTCAGGCCCCATATTGGCTGGGCAGTACCAGTCATGATAGTAACTATAGATCCTTCCGCAGTCAACTTGCTGTATCATGCAAGAAACCGCTGGGAATTCAACTCAATTGTTGAGGCCATCCACTAGCAGGTTATTGGAATCTGTGGCCCATATGTCTCCACTCCAGGAGAGGATCCACCTCCTCATCTCCATTTTCGTACCAAACTCTCTCATAGAGGGTTTCCAAACTGGCAGAGACAATTACACAACTCCCTGCATCAAGGACCACTGGGTCTGGGGTTGCAACTGACAGGTTTTTTGCTGGATTACTTTTTACATTCACACTTCACTGACACTCAATTGTCACAAATCTCCCCATACAAGCCAAAGTCATCCAAGCAGCAAAGCCTCTGGCATTCTGGATTGCCTTTTAGTGCTTTTACACTCCAACTGGCAGGACAATCTAAACTTTCTCTGCTGTATCCCTGACATATATGACCATCCATTGTTTCTGGCCATTTCTGCCCTCCTTGTAGAGATGAATACTGCAATGAATACCTATTACCAAATGAACGCGCAGTCAGTAGTTTGTGTCCTGCTGTGTGTTTGGTCAGTCGCCAATTTTTTGAGCAGCGTTAAAATAGCTTTGGATGAATTTTCTCCATGGTAGCATGGCCCCATTGGCCACTACTCTTCCCTCAGCTCACCCTCGAAATAGAGAATACAGTTTTTCCTTCCCAAGATTTTGCTAATCAGGTCCTCAACGCCCTTGCTGAGGTGCAAATGCAATCAGCAGTTTCCCTGAATAATGCCGCTTCATTGTCCAATGCCCTGAAAGGTGTTACCCTTTTGGATGCGGTTGCAGGTGAAGCCTTTTGGTGGGTGTGTGGCTTCTGCATTCTGCTATTTGAGCAGGTGACCCTAACTCACTTGTTGCAGCATTATCAGTAGATTCGAAACCCCCTGTGCCATCTTTGGAACGTTTGTTTCAACTACTCTCTGATCACTGAAGCCCTAGCATGGGCTCTTTAGTTGCAGCCTTCCGTGAACAAGCCCCAGCACTTGATCTTTCTAGAGATATGCTCCAAGAAATTCTCAGATCTGCGTTGGATTCTGCCTCTGCTCATCACAAAGTTTGGTCCACGCTTATGGGGACAGTGGGTCAAATGTGCAAGGCTGCAACTGCCATTAATGCCTCTCTCAGCCATAAACCCACCCTCAAGTTGGAAACTTCATGATTGGTTTTGCTGATGTAGCCTCAGGTCCTGATCCTGTTGTTTAATCAGTATTGGTATTGGTTCCAGGGTCAGTTCTGCCCTCGCGCCCAAGTTGATTTATCCTGGTTTACCTGTTGGTGAGTCAATGGAAGTTCAGCCCGAGGAAGATGGTTCCCAAGCCCTTGCTCTCTCCAATTTTGCTCCCATAAAATAGCCCAATATTCCTCCTGATTTTCTTGCTATCTTATCAGTGTCAGAAGAAATGAAAGTATCTTCTAATAAACAGAATTCCGCCTTTTTTCATTGCCAATGAAAATTAGTATCGGTGCTCACCAGGCATCCTTTGAGGCCTTGGTTGATACTGGAGCAGCAGATAATTTTATGAGCCTAGAGTTAGCCCAAAAGCTTTATCTTGACCTGTACTTGGGTCCTGCGGTGATGGTCACTTCTTTGGCCTCCCAGATGTCATACAAAGTATGGCGCCCAGTACTTTTCTCAATTTAGCAGCTTAGTTTTTGCAATCATTTTTCATTAAGGCCTAACCTCTTTTTCCCAGTATTTTTGGGTGTGGGCTGGTGGCTTGGCAGCATGTAAGGATTCGCCTTGATTCTGGTATGCTGTCATTCTCCAATGGTCAGAAGGAGGGCGAGTTTCCATCATTGGATATTCTTATTAAAACTCAAGGCCATAGATTAGTCACTTCCCTTGTTTCCCCTGCAGGCCTCCCATCAGATTTTTCAGATGCGTTGATGGGATATCAAAGTATATTTGACTCTAAGAAGGCGGACCGTCTTCCCCAACATACAGAATTTAACTTGGGTTTTCAGACAACGGTGCAGGTAGTGAACATAAACTGCCCATTGTACCTGCATACAGCGGAGGGGGAGGCTGCCCTCAATGCATTATTGGATGACATGATTAAGAAGGGTTGTTTGTTCAAAAAATATCCCCAGTTGCCTCTCCCATCTTCTGTGCAAGTAAGGCTGATGGTTCCCTTCATCCCTGCATGGATTACGGTCACCTTGATAAGATCATAGTACACAATCCCAACCCACTGCCTTCGGAACAAACAATTGGTCAATAAATTGCCAAATAATGCGTGTTCTTAAAACTTAACCTTGTTAATGCCTTTAATCAGATTTGGGTGATGAAAGATCAGGAATAGCTTGCCACAATCTGAATGAAATGGGGCTTCTTCTAATTTTGATTGATGCCTTTCAGGCTAAAGAATGCACCAACCACATTCCAAAAAATGATCAATAGTGCGCTTGGTGATCTCCAGTTCACCTGCGTGGTCACATAGATTGACAATATCTTGGTACACTCCCCTACTCCCAAACAACCTGCAAAGAAATTGGAGGCGGTAGTGGCTGTCTTGCGTAAGGCGTGCCTGTTTGTCAAGCCTTCAAGATGCAAGTTTTATTGAAAGGAAGTTACCTTCTTGGGTAATCCCATCTTAAAAGATGGATACGCCATTCCCCACAGCAAGCTGGACTCCACCCGTGAATGTCCAACTCCAACGACCCAAAAGCAATTAAGAAGCTTTTTGGGTACTATCATTTCCTTAAAAATTCCCCCTTCCCTATCCCAGTTAGCTTCCCCACTTTATACGCCCACGGGTAAGAGTGTCCCCTTTCATTGAACGCCTGAGAGTCAGAAGGAATTTGAGTCATTTAAAGAGGTGTTCTTGTCACCCCCATCCTAAAACACACAGACCCCTCCAAACCCTATGTCATAGCATTGATGCGTCATCCATTGCAATAGTGGCTGTCTTGCTTCAGGAGCGTGATGGGTTGATACATCCAGTAACCTACTTTTACCACAAGTTATCTCCCACTAAACAGTCCTGGGACATCTACAATAAAAAACCAGTAGCTGTATCATGGGCCTTGACCATTAGCAGTGTCTCTTGCAGGGCGCTCATCATGAGCTAACTGTGCGCACAGATCACCAAGCCCTTCTTTATTTCCGCAAGCCACAGAAGTTGGCACACCGGTAGGTTTGAACCTACCAGGATTTGTGTAGCTTCAACTTCAAGTATGAGTTTGTAAAAGGAGAGTTTAAACGTCCTTCCTGACTTTCTAAGTTGTAACCCCACACATTGTTCTGAAGCCTCAGATGAGGCAGATCTGGTCACAGTCATTCCCCCACCCAAATCTTATCCATTGTACCTCCCGTTGTTTTGGCAGTGGAACTAGCTCCAGACGCGTCCATAATTTCTTGAGTTTTAGCAGCACAAACGGCCTGTGCAGAAGGTGTGGACCTTCTGGAGCGGTTGCCCCTCTTTGCTTCAAAACATTCCTTATAAACTTTGGCTGAGGGCCTCATTGAATTTTGGTCATGGGTTTGGGTCCCTCCCCTCCTTAGAGATGAGGTGGTTCAGGCCCATCACGACCCCCCACAGTTGGACATTATGGTAATAAGAAGTGTATTGACTTAATCAAGCGTACCTATAATTGGTCAGGTTTATCAAAGGATGTTCTAGATATATTGCAGAATGTGTAACTTGTGCGTGAGCCAATTAATACCAGTCTGGAAGAAATGGTCTCTTTCACCTCTTACAACAGGCAGATGGTCCATGGACTTCAGTGTCCATGGATTTTATCGTTTAACTTCCCAGTTACAATGGGTTTATAGTGGTGATGGTTGTTGTCAATTGCTTTACACAATTTTCCCTATTCATCCCAAGCTCTTTCACTATTACTTCTGAGGAAACTGCCTGTATTTTTGTGCGCCATGTGTTCTATATGTTTGGTATCCCCCAGAAGATTGTTAGTATCTATGGGCCTCAGTTTATGGTGCGATTTTGGAATGGGCTCTTGTTGATCTTGAAGATTACGCCTGTCATTCCACTGCGTACCATCCCCTAATCCAATTGACAAACTGATTGGGTTAATCAGATCATGGAACAGCACCTGCGGTGCTACACTGCAGCCGCTCAGGATACCCAGGCTGATGACCTCCCTCTCGCTCAGTTTGCATATAAAAATGGAATGCATGCCTCTACTGAGTTCCCCATATGAAACAACCTTGTGGTACAACCACTCATTTTCAGTCAGTCCATGCCTTTGCTCAGAGGTACCAGCCACTGCTGACCATGTCGGATAATTGTAAGTCTTATGTATTGATGTGAGTGGTCCAGAGGAAAATTATAAAAATATTAGCCAAATGACCCTGGTTGATTCCCGGTGGAACCCCACAAAATGGGGGAACACTTTTAATAATAATTAGGTAATCATAATGAATTCAGGCGGTCAGATTGCACCTAATTATCGGCCAAATTTGGGGAGATCATTGGAGGCTCCTCTCCAGGCCACTTCCTATTTAATACAGCCTACACCGTGGAGACCGTCCCCTTTTATAGGGTTGGAGGGGTCCAACAAAGTACAAAAATTTCCAGCCCACTAATTGGGTAAAGTAGATTAAAACTTTACCACATGGACTTATATTACCTACCCTCCATTAGCATCTGGTCAAAGTGAAGTGAGTCTTTAAAGTTATAGTAGAATAATCTCAGTATTTCATAATTTAGACTTTACTAAGCAATCCAAACTTCAAGCCTCAACATTTTAAATACTAAGTTTGATTTATAAATAGGGTTCTCTTTTACCTCCACGCGGTTACTAATTAAATATATAAAACTCAACTTTTAGGGTTTATTAGTTTTTGTTATTTTATTTGAAAGTGGTGAGAAAAACCACTAAATTAAATTGTTGGATTTAAGGTAAAAAGGCATGAGCGAGCATCTTCCCCACCAAAAATCCAACAGACCATGCTGAGCATATTCAGGCCACACAGTACTCGGTTTAGGAGCATCTAACTAAGGCAATAAGTGATTACAAACGGTTTGCAGATCAGAAGAGGCTCATAGCACATGAAATAGAGGTAGTTTCATATATCATTCTCAACATGTTCTATTTGCAGATTCAGGTGACCTCACATAAGTTTGCAAGTAAACGCTCAGGTCCCCACTTGGTGGAGGAAGATTTGGGTAATGGCGCTTTCCATTTGAAATTGCCACCTCACCGGAAGAAACACTCAGTCTTCCATGTATCTCAGCTGTCCCCGTCCAAGGGGCAATCCTCTCATATTCAGAGCCTATTGTTATCAAGGGTGTGGAGGAAGCAGAATGGAGGTCATCCTGGCTTCCTGCAAATATCAGAATTATTTCCAATATCTCGTTGCTTGAAAAGGCTATCAAGATTATGAGAACAGTTGGGTCAGGGCCCAGTATTGTGCAAACTGCTGGATCTGGGTCAAGGCTTTTCATGCCACCCATACAGAAGCTCTTCATCCTCCCCAAAGATCGCCACTTTAATGGCAATAAAGTCTCCCAAGGCCACAAAAATTCCTCTCACCCAGCTCCCTGCTGATGGTGCCTCCCCTTTGGCAAAAGGGAAGGGTAATGTAAGTCTGGGGGAGCGTCCCTTCTGCTTATACTAGGTGGTGTCCCCATTCCAAACAAAAAAGTCTGATAAGGGCAACTATACCTCTTGTTTCACAAGGCAATCTCACACATGTGGTAGATAAGCGATGGGTGACAGCTCTACATTGAACTTTCCACCACCTGCCCCGCAATTGCCTCAGCAAAATTTGTACACAAATTTAGGGAATTTTGCTGAAACCATGAAAGTTGGCACCCCCATGGGCCTAAAGATTCTTATGAAGTTAATGGCAATGAGATTTTGAAATCAAGGTCTGGAAACCCCAAACCCTTGGCAACAAATCCCAATGAGTACGCACATTAATAAATGGAGAATTCTTTGTCAAATTCTCAGCAAAACTCGCCAATAAAAGTGGGTCATTGGGAAACGTTGTCATTGGTTTAAAACCTGTCTCCAAAGCATTAAGATAAAGCCCACTGGACGTGTAGCTTCCAAGAAGAATGTTTCCAGTGTCAAATAATCAGTCAAACTCGCTCATGGCATTGGGCCATTGGGAAATGTTGTTGCCAATTTAAAGCTTACCTCAAAAACATTGAGGACAAAGAATGACGGCATGTACCTTCTAAGATGAATGTGCTTAATGTCAAATCTTTGGTAGAACTCACTAATAGCGTTAGGTCACTGGAAAAAGTTGCCTCTAGCCCAGAACCCTCCCTCCAAAAATTAGACTCAGCGTTTTATACATCTTGCTTGGCCAAGTGGACGCCAAAGCGATTGGATGCAGGCGGGTTGGGTATCTCAAATTTGTTTCCAACTTCTTGGGACTGCCACTATGTGGGGTGTCCTTAGAAGGTTTCTATTACCCATTGGGCAAAATGACATTATGCTAACCGTTGTAATGCGGTGAAACTGCAATTCAGGAATCTGAGGTTGAACTGACAGCTACTCAGCCCCTGACTCTTTGAAGTTGGTTAAAATTAAATTCATTTCCCCTCTTTCACTTAAAGTTCGCCAGGTTAGGTCAAATCTTGAGGTCCCCAATTCCATGCTTTCTAAGTTATTTCCTAATTGATGATCTATTTAAGCAGTCATAACACACTGACAAAATTGACGGTCAATTTTCTCAACTTAACATCCATAAAAAATCTCCCTGAATTTCTGATATTTTGATTTATAGAAAACCTTTACTTGCCAAACTACCTATGGAACTAATGATGTTGCCCCTCAGGCCCCATATTGGCTGGGCAATACCTGTCATGATAGTAACTATAGCTTCTTCCGCAGTCAACTTGCTGTATCATGCAAGAAACCGCTGGGAATAAACTCAATTGTTGAGGCCATCCACTAGCAGGTTATTGGAATCTATGGCCCATATGTCTCCACTCCAGGAGAGGATCCACCTCCTCATCTCCATTTTCGTGCCAAACTCTCTCATAGAGGGTTTTAAACTGGCAGAGACAATTACACAGTTCCCTGCATCAAGGACCACTGGGTCTGGGGTTGCAACAGCCTGGTTTCTTGCCAGGCTCCTTTTTACGCTTGCAGTTCACTGGCGCTCAATTGTCACACATCTCCTCACACAAGTTAATGTCATTTGAGCGGCAATACCTCTGGCATTCTGACTTGCCTTTTGAGTGCTTTTGCATCCCAACTGGAAAGACAGTATCAACTTTCTCTGCCGTATCCCTGACAGTTTAAACGCCAAATGCACTATCTGGTGTCATGGAAGGGATACCCAGCATCTGAGAACATCTGGGTCCCTTTAAGAATTGTACCAACTGTCAGGAGCTACTGGAGGAATTTTACAAGGAGAATCCAAATTATTCAGCGCCTGTTCCTCCTAAGACCATCACCCTACCTGCCTTCAAACTTCCCACCCCTCAAAAAAATTATGCCCTCGAAATAGCCTATGAAGGAAGCGTGAGCCCTGTCTGTCAAGGAAAGGATAATGTAAAGCCACAGGTGCCAGCCATCAAACTGGACAGTGGTATGCATCCCTTTTAGACCAAAAAGGATTCAAAGCCCAAGGCCCTGCCCCTCACCCAGGTCTCTGACCTAGGGCATACCTTGGATGAGAGATGGGTAGCCGCTGTACCTCCCTGCTTGCCACATGACTTTCTCCCATCCGCCCCTCAGCCCAAAACCATCCAAGTCTCAAAATTTACATATTGTTATTTAGAGAAAATTACCACTTTGTATAGACTATAAAAAAATCTCAAATCTCCAAAACCAGAGCCCCATGCCCTCCCCCAGGAGGCGGTACAATCAGGAGTCAACCTCAAATAGGAACCTTCATCTACTAGCTTTTCTGATCAAGAAGAAAAAAGATGAGGACCAAACCTGATACTCCATTTCAAAATAAAAAAATGAATTTGGACATTTGGAATTTGGGAATAATGACCCAAGAAAACTTGGAAATATAATCCAATATTATAGAGGGGAAGTTGTTGTTTAAACCACCAATAAATGGATTTGAAGTCAGAAATTATTCCCCAATATTGTAGTTCAGTTTAGTTGCTTTTACCCCATCACATGTAAGACTCAGTACCCTGCTAATGGTAGGGTATTGGGTTAACCTATTTAGTTTCCTGTTTTTGGGTAAAAATTCATTTTTAATCTCCTTTTTTTATATAATATATCCAAGATTGTATTGGAACAATTTAAATCAAATATACCACTTTCCAAATCCCCTCTGAGCACGCCCCATATCGCCCCTTGAAGAAAGCGGTTCCTTATGAAATGTGGCTGCCATTGTAAGTTATGGTATACCCATAAAGAAAGATAAATCTTTCTTTAGCACGCTGGGTTCCTAACCCCTGAGCAAGAGGGCCACTTTGGAAATAAGTGGTGCTCACTACAGGGGGAACCATTAAACAATTGTGAAGAACTTAAAAGAAACCATGGAAGTGTACCAAGGAGATAAAATTCCAATAGATTTGATCCTGGAGAGTATGTACCAAATAATCAACAAAATGATGATGTATATAGCTACCTTGACTATTAAGTTAAGAAGAGTAAGATTATCATCAGATTAGAAAAGAACTAGGAATCTAATATGACCCAAAGCGAGGGATAAGTTGGAGTTGGAGAGTTTGAGCAACAAACCCATATAGAGCCTAAACTCAATTTTTGCCAAAGAAAATCCACTATAATCAATTGATCACTTGAAGAAGGATATGGACACCATGCAAGTGTGAAGTCTACCACCTCTCAAAACATTAACTACTTTGGGAGGATGCACCATTAGTACCAATACACCAGCGTAATGTTACAACCAACTTATCAGATTAAACCAATAGAAGATCCCAATTTCTGCCCATACTTCAAGACTAAGTTAGCTCCTATCAAAGACTCTATAGATAGACCTCTTCAGTTGTACAAAAATAGCATGGACAGAGCCAGTGACAAAAAAAAGATCGCAATGTATAAGGATGTATGAGCTGTGAAGTATGGGAGGTGATTGGAGCTACATTTTGTTCTCATACACTTGAGATGAAGTTAAAGAGATTCTTATTGCCAAATTTTGAAGCACTCAGGACGTTCAAAATGTGAAGCAAGAATTTATACTAAGAGGATGGAAAAGTTAGGATATATTGTGGACTACGCAACTGGGTTTACCTCAAGGCACAACATCTTTGGATGACTAGAGTCTTAGACCTAGTCACCCTTAAAACTGTCTTTCCTAGTTCTTAAAAATATACCCACAACTTCTGATGCACATGACTCTGGCCATGAAACCCGCTGAAAATCTGAAGTCTATTAAAGAAGCCTTGATTGACGTTAATGTCATATTAAAATGGAGTCATTACACTAGAACCATTAAAACTATCAGAAACGCCAACCCAAAAGAAAGGCCTCTTACATCGATCAAAGTTGCGGTGACAAACTTAAGGATAAATCTTATCACACAGTATAAAGTAAGTACTAAAATACCGCCAAGTTCAAATGCAACAACTTTCAGCAAGAGGGATAATTCTGGAGAAGCTGCTTTAAGCTAAAGGAAAACAGAAAAACAAATCTACAAGAGGATGTTGAAGTATTAGTTGATTAGTTTGTACACCACACTAACAAAATTGATAATGAGGAGGCTATTTTACAGGTTGTGTCAGGATAATATGTTATTAGGGCTCCAAGTAAAGTGGTTGTGCCCGCCTGTCTCAGACCTATCTAAGCAAAGTTTAAACGAACTGAGAAGTCTTACTAGGCTCAAGCTTATAAGCTTACTTAGTATGTTGACAGTATCATGGATGGTAAGAAAATCATGATTATCACATTTAAAAGAAGGTACTTTAGAACTTTGAGTCACCCAAGGCTTAGAAGAGTTTTGCCTCACTGAAAAGTTAGAGAATTTAGTCAGACATCCAGTGCCATTATTACCGCGGGCATGACTATTTTCAAGAGCATTAAAAAACTGGAAGCCATCACATACAAAGTCAGAGTTTTAGCAGTACTTGGCACCAACGCTCCACTTAACAGTATGTTTTCTAAGCTCATGAAGAAACTGAAATTCTCCCCAGACATCAAAGAGCAGGTTTAGTTAAGAACTTCTGGCCTGAGTCGACCAAAGCATTAGGAGCTTATTATGCGTTGTCCTTGTGATTAAGTCATATTGTCTTGTCTGCTTCAGCTGTGGTTCTAGAGAAAGACCATTACAATTTACTCATCTAAACATGGTTCCTATTCAAGTTTAGAGGAATCATTGACTTATATATGAGTTCACTCAGTCCTTTCAACTACAATTGCAACTTATATACAAGATGAAGAGAAGAAGAGTGAAAGAAGCAAGTATTCCTAGCTAAAACAAAGCATTAAAATTATCCAGTCATCTACACCATGAAAATAAAGGGGCAAAACAGTTACCACAGACTGTAGAAGCAGAGTTTGGTTTACCCTAGTATTTCAGCGAAGAGATGGACTTACTTCCAGGAGAACATAATGTCATGGTTAAAATCAGCACTGATATACCTGAACAGACAATGCAAAATTATACTGTTCAAAAAGAGTCAGGTAACAGAAACCTATAATGATGCCTGGATTCTACAATTATACCTATCTTGGAGAAGTTAAAGTCTTTTCATAATGTATTGTCAATAACCCTTTCAAGATCAATAAGGGTAAAACCATTGCTTAAAGAGAAATTTACCGCTATTCCAATGTTAGGTCAATTATGCCATTGCCTGTGTTGTGAATTTGATATGACTGGATGATAAGCCTGAGGTCATCCAGCGAAATGAAGGGAATACACCGGAATCAAACTGGTAACGGTAGTTTAAGCACTTTGAAATAAGGCGATATTGGATTGTTGATTTAACAAAACCAATGAGATACAGCAAGTTGAGTTACCAAGCCATGTAAGTAATATCATCTGAAATTGTTACAATATAAGCAGGATGAGATGATTGAGGAGGGTGGTTTTTTAGTAGAAGAAGAGTGAGCGTGAGCAGAGAGGATCTGCTGTATATTTTTATTAAATAAAAATAGTGTAATTGAGGCGATTACCTCTTATTTTATATATATATCAAGTTATTATATTAATTGAGGTCAACAATCTCCATATCATTTGGCCGTTGCTCAGTGGGCTAAACCCTGCGCGATTCATTTGGCAGAAATAGACCATATCTGCTGAAAATTTAACAGTGGTGCTCACTATAGGGGGCCCATTGATCAACTAATAACAACTTCGTCAATTACATCTATGGTGCAACCAGCTCGCTTTGATGGCGTACTACCCCCGGTAATTGATTCATCTCACTATAAGGAACTAAAGCTTGCTTTGGATACCTTACTTCAGGTGCAAAAAGCGCTTTTTCATGAGAATTAAGATTATTACTGAACAGCTCAATAATGCCTTCCACCAACTGCTCCTGGTAGGTGACCATGCTAACCAACTTGCCAATCTCTTGAGCAGCATGACAGAGTGGCTAGATTGTGAAGAGTACAAATTGGATAAGGCTGTTAAGGAAAAAGAAATCTGCAGTGACACGCTGCCCTCATTTAACCAAGAAGGTAACATACATGGGTTTTTCAAGCGGTTCAAGTTTGCCATAGAGGGTGCTTCCAATCGACAAAAAGCCAAACTGTTGTTATCTGCATTGGATGTTTCCAGTGCTGATCAAGTTATTTGTTATCTTAAAAATAGTACTGTAGCTTACCAAGAGGTGAAGGAGACTGTAATTTGCCTGTTTGGGGGCAAAGCAAAAATAGCTCAGTGCAAAGCGGATTTTTTAACAATAATATTTCTAAAAAATGAGTATTTAACCCAGTTTGTGGAGCGATTCACTAATGAGGCTCATGTATTGTTGGGTGCAAATGTCTTATCTAATGAGGAGGTGGGCATAGCAATGACGGTGGCTATCAAGCCCTATCGCAAATTGCATAATGCTATGACGTACACCCTTCAGGAGGATGTGGAGCTACTCAAAATTATCCATCATTTACATCATCTATCCGCCACCTTTAGTGCTCCCAATGTGGAGTGGAAGGATCCTTTACCTACCACAGATAATCCGCAAATTGAAGGATCCCACCTTTATGGGGGTAATCAGTGGGTTGCTCCTCAGACACTTAACTTGTGGGCGGGTCCTCTACATCTCTATTATGATCAAACCGCTTATCCTTGGGCCCATAATAAACCGTGGTTCAATAGTAGACCTATATTTTCTGGGGTGATTCCAAGACGAGTGTCGGCACTAAACAATTGTTTTTCATGTGGCCAACCAGGTCATTATGCGGTTAGCTGTCAGGCCAAACCAAGGGTCCATGCAGTATCCGTTGTCCCATATGAACAGGGAAAAGGGCGAGCAAAGTAGAGATGGGACGCTCTGCTTCCACTAATTCAATTGTAATTGTCCCTGATGTATATCATGAATCACCCTGTTTCAGCCCTGGGGCACACTCTGAGAAATTACTATATAAACATATCCTTTACCACCTTTTGGCCTCAAGTTGAGGTAGAGACCCCAATAATGCAGACATGGAGTTTCGCCAAGATGTGGATAAGCCATATGCCTGGCAGATCCTTGAGCGGAATGGTACAATTGGCGGTGACCCCTATGCATATATTGCAGCTTTGGAGGGAGCGGGAGGTGGCGATTCCAGTAGAAAAATTTTCCCAAGAGTATCCTCATGTTGGGGCTGGTATGCACACTTTTCTTAATAATCATACGCCCTTAATGTTTATGTATTGAACACCAAGGGTTCTTCTTATTTTGAATGCACCTACTGTGACATATTTGTACAGAATACCAAAATTTGGGCGATCATAGATAGAGGCGCTCCTGTCAATATAACATCCACCAAGCTTGTGGCTAAGCTTCCGCTGAAGCCAGATATGGACCACTGAGTAGTGTATGGAACTGCGGGGGCCCATAGTACTGTGTCAGAAGGCGCATATAGCTCATTGCCCTTGAGGTTCAGTTTTGTTGTTGTATCCGCTCCAGCTGTGGTGTTGCCTAATAACCATTATGACGTGTTGATTAAGGCTGCATTTATGCAGCACTTTGGGGCTGTGGTTAATATGGCGGACGAAACCATCAGTATACTGGGACAACAGATCCCTATCTATTTTACTTCCCGCGGAGTCCCAGAGGACCCAATCTGCTCCAGGAAAATTAATCTTACTTATAGCGATGGTGTGATTCCTGTAAAATATTGACAGATGAAGCGGAGGACCTGAATGCTTCCAAACCAGATTTATGAGTACAAAGGGATTTCACTATGAGCTGCAAAAGCTTGGACTATCCCTTTGGGGCATCAGGTCATAATTGGGACAGAGCTTGAAATTGATATTCTGGGAGGTCTGTATGGAGAGGTTGTGGAGCCTTATCACCAATCGCTGCTTGAACCACATGTGGCTCCTGGGTTACTGTTACCAGGGCAGGGGGAAGTGAAGGTGTTGATAGCAAATCTGCAGAAGGAGGTGATGAAGGTTTGGCGGCACCAGGTGGTGGCTTACCTGCACCTGATCCCTATTAATGAGGTCCATTAGGTACATGACTTTGGTTTGTGGGAAGATCTTAGTTTGCCTCTAAAAACCCCCCTCAGCATAATGACGGTGTTTCTTCAGGAGGCGTTAACTGGTTTATTGGAGGATTAGAAGTACAGGGTGATGGATCTGTTTGAGAAGTATAGCAGCATTTTTGCAACCAATGACCCATAACTTGGGTTGTGCTCGCGGGGTTGTGCATCAGGTGGACACGGAAGACCACCCCCCTATCAGGTCATGACTTATCCAATGCTCAAAGGCAGAAGAAGAAGTTGTATCTGCAGAAATAGATACATTGGTGGAACAGGGAATGTTGGAACCATTTAAGAGTCTCTGGGCATCTCTGGTGCTCATTGTAAAAAAGAAAGGTGGCTCCAATCAGGTAGTAATCAATCATTGGAAGCTTAATAGCATTAAGAAAAAAGATTTATACCCACTTCTGCAAATCGATGATGCCTTATATTGGTTAGGTGGGGCCAAGTATTTCTTGGCCATGGACTTGATATCAGGGTACTGGCAGATTGAGTTTCCAGCAGCGGAACAAGAAAAGTGCGCTATAATTACCTCAAAAGGATTGTTCCAGCCTACACATATGCCACAGGGTTTGTGCAACGCCCCAGCTACATTCCAGCGGGCTATGGACACTGTTTTGAGTGACTTAAAGCTGTCTTGCGTTCTTGTCTACCTTGACGATATCAATGTATTTTCGCGGACATTCACGGAGCATCTTGGACATCTGGAGCAAGTATTCCGCCACCTAGCTGAAGCTAATATCAAGATTAAGCCCCAAAAGTGTCACTTTTTTAAGGAACAGTTGGAATACCTCAGGTTTGTGGTAGACTACAAAGGGCTTAGTCCACAGCTGGCCAAGGTGGAAGCCATCCACCATATGACATGGCCAAACAATAAGCGGGATGTCCAGGTGTTTTTGGGGATGGTCAGTTACTACCAAAGGTTCATTCCCAACTTCAGCTGTATTGGGGCTCCACTCTTTGAGCTACTTAAGAAGAACGCTATTTTCACCTGGACAGATCGATGCCAAGCCACTTTTGATGTATTACAAACTGCGTTGGCTAGCGCCTGTTTTGCAATACCCCAATTTTGAAAAAGAGTTTATTGTGCAAACAGATGCCTCGCTTTCCTCTGTAGGGGCTGTGTTATCCCAAAAAGATGATGATGGTGTGGAGCACCCTATTGCCTATTTCAGCCGCAGTTTAACTGGCCCTGAACAGAATTACACCGTGACCAAGTGGGAGTGTTTAGTGGTAATCTATGCATATAAACAATTCTGGGTTTACCTCCATGGGGTAAAATTCAAAGTGGTAGTGGATCATGCCTCTTTGCGTTAGCTACAGAATATGCGGGAACCTGAAGGGTGGCTCGCGCGATGGGCTTTGAAGCTCCAAGCATATGATTTTGAGATTATGCATCGGCCAGGGGCAAAGCATCAGAACGCAGATTGTCTTTCTTGATTACCCACAGTCGCCATTACAGCAGATGTGGCGGACATAATGTACAAAAATATGATTGTGGGCAAATATCATGACAAGCTGCCACCCATGATCAAAGTGTTGGATGGGCTTAGGCAGAATACCTTCTTGCGCAATGGGGGAGCTATATAAGCGGATGGGGGAATTGACGCTGAGTTTCCCAAAACCCTCTGCCAGGCCTGCGATTATTATGGATGCCCATAGAGCAGTAGGTCATGGAGGGTTGAAAAAGATGCTGGAGTTCTTGTGACCCCCCTACTATTGGGAGAGTATGCACTACGATGTGCTTGAGACAGTTGGTTGTTGCCATCAGTGCCAAGTGGAGAAACCATTCCACCGAAAAACCACCTACCAGCTAGTTAAGCCTCAGTTCGCATGGCATACCATTTCATTAGACGTGGTGGGGCCTCTGCCAACTGGCGCAAACTGCTCCAAATATATAATAGTCGCCATCAACCATTTGACAAGATGGGTGGAAGCAAGGGCTATCAAGGATTTGGAGGCTGTCACTACCGCCAAGTTCATCCTGGAGTGTGTTATACAACGCCATGGTTGTCCGCAACTTATCTTAATGGACAATGGAACCAATTTCACATCACATATATTGGCAAAGTTGAATGAGCTCATGGCCATCCGTAGGGTTTTAACCACCCCCCACCACCCTGAATATAACGGTATGGTGGAACGGTCAATGGGACCTTGGTAAATATCCTATGCAAGCTTGTGAATGAGCGGCCATCGGACTGGAGCACCCTTTTATCCACCGCTGTCTTTGCATACAATATCAGCTACCACTCTGCAACTGGTAAGTTTCCATTTCAATTGATCTATGGATGACATCCAGCGCTACTGGCATTGCTTTACTCCTGTGTAGAGGATACTAGCGGAGTTGAGCCCCATTGCTATTTGGCTACCTTAACAAATATGTAAACTAAGCTCCAAACTGAGGCATATTCCACTAGTCTGGCCAAGAAGGTTTGGGATCATGCGGCTGATCAATGTAGACGCAGCAGTCTTCCACAGTTTGGGGTAGGAGAATTGGTTCTATTTCATGACCAACATGAGTTTGGAAGAAAGAACAAGCTTGCCAACATATAGAGTGGACCATTTGAGATCATCGAGAAGACTGGGGCTGATGCCTACACCATTAAGGAACCTGTGAGTGGTCGGATAATCAACCAAGTACATGCAAAGTTCCTCCGGCTGTACAAACAATAGTATCCTTATCATCCAGTCAAGGAGGGGGTGATGTTGTGAATTTGATATGACTGGATGATAAGCCCAAGGTCATCCAGTGAAATGAAGGGAATCTGCCAGAATCAATTTGGTAACAGTAATTTAAGCGCTTCAAAATGAGACGATATTGGATTGCTGATTTAATAAAACTAATGAGATACGGCAAGTTGAGTTACCAAGCCATGTAAGTAATATCATCTGAAATTTGTTATGATAAAAGAAGGATGAGATGATTGAGGAGGGTGGTTTTTTAGTAGAAGAAGAGTGAGCGTGAGCATAGAGGATCTGCTGTATATTTTATATTAAATAAAAATAGTGTAGTTGGGGTGATTGCCTCCTATTTTATATATATCAACTTATTATGTTAATTGAGGTCAACGATCTCCATATCATTTAGCCATTGCTCAGTGGGCTAAAACCTGCGCGATTTGTTCAGCAGAAATAGACCATATCTGCCAAAAAGTTAACAGATGGCATCAAAAATTGGGCTTCATGAGCCAATCACATAGGAAGAACGTGAACTAAATGAACTCTTGAACCTTTATTAAGATATCATCAGCGACAGAACTAATGATTATGGTTTGTGAAGTAGAGGGGTTCATAAGATTGACACTGGTAGATATATTTCCTTCTAATTAAAGCCATACTACCGTTCCAATAGTTAAGGAGAAGTCTTTTAAAGAACTACAGCAGCTTATGGATGCAAGCTTGGTACACCCCACCATGAGTACCTGGGCGTCGCCCCTACTGCTGGTCATAAAGAAGGATGGGACTCACCACATAGACATGATTTTCAAATATTGAACGACCTGAAAAGAAAGATTCTTATCCCCTTTTGCGCATCAAAGATGCCTTAAAATGGCTTTGAGGATAGTGCTACTTCTTAGCCATGGACTTGGCAATTGGGTATTAGAAGATAAAACTGTAACCAGCAAACCAGAAAAAATGCGCTTATCACCAATAAGGGCCTCTTTGGACCAACACATATGCCACAGGGCTTGTGAAACGCCTGTATACTCAAAAGAGTAATGGAACAGGTTTTGGAGATTTTTGATGGTAAGTTTGCTTATTTACTTGGGCAATATACCATTGTTCAGCTAGGTGTTTAAAAATCTTTTGGTTCACCTAAATGAGGTTTTAAATGGTTAAGAGAGAACAATATCAAGCTTAAAAGAAGCTTGTGCTCGTTCTTGAAGAAAAAAGATGAAATTCCTTGGTCATGAAGTATATCAAAGAGGAATCAAGCCTCAGCAAGGGAAGATTGAAGCCATCGCCAAAATGAAATTCCTCATTTTCTTTAAAAGACGTGAAAATGTTCTTAGGCATGGTGGCTACTATTAACAAATTGTTATAATTTTTGCGGACATTTTCAAACTTCTCACACATTTAATAAACAAAGGAGTACTAATCAGGTGTGAGCAAGAGAAAGAATATGCCTTCAACCAATTAAAATAGAAACTAATGGAAGCCAATCTTGATATATATGTATTTCACAAAGACCTTCTACGTTTATACAGACATCAAGAGTGGGTATGGGCGCCATTCTAGCGCAGTTGGACAAAGAAGGAGTAGATCACCCAATCAAGTTATATTGAAGACATTTACAATAGCAGTGCATGACTACATGGTTACAGGACACGAGTGCCTTATAGTGATCAGAATAGAGTAACATTTATGACCTTAAGTTTATGGTGTACACTTCAAGATTATTATGAATCACGCCTCTCTGAGATGGTTATTGAACGTGAAGGATCCCAAAGAAAGACTAGAAAGATGGTTCATTCAGGTGCAAGGCTATGACTTTGAGATCCTGCACTAGGCAAGATAGAAACACCTGAATGTGGATGGCTTGCCACGGTTGCCTTTCTTCCATTTACAAACCCATAGGAGCAATTATATATAAGCTTATAGGAAAACCAGAAGAGGAATGGTTGTAAGAAGATGCTGGTAATAAGATACTGAAGAGCTGTTCCAGATCGAAAGGTTCTAAGATAGACAGCTAGAGAGAAAAGTACAGGATTGTTGTAAAATCAGGAGGAAGGGTTTTTGAACGCGCTAATGGTTTGCACAGGGTTAAACCATATGAGCAACATATTGATGATGTGGAGATCTCCAACCCTCAATAAACTACAATAAACTTTTATATAGGAAGAAATTGCCCTCATGGAACCACTTTATCTATTATATATCAGTCACCAACTTCTACTTCTCACTATGATCCTTTTTTTACTATCTATTCTATTCTTAATAATCAACGACCCCTCTTCTTGTCTTCTCATTCCGCTCATATCTTCTTTGTGTCAGTCATTTTTGACCCTTTGGATTAGTTATATATTTGCCAGAACTCATTTAGTTTCGCTTCCTCATTGGAGGCTCTGGAGAATATTCATGCTAAAATGGTATCGCCTCTTCGCCTTAATTCAAGGCGCTCAATTATTTATATACTATTAAATCATATTTGACAGATATTAGCCAATCCGCTACAAGTATTCAGAGTTTATTGTCCGGTCATATATTTGGCTATTACCCCTTGACTGGCAATAAGTCTCCTATTGCTTATATTCCCAAAGGAACTTTGCATGTACTCAATTAACAATTTGATCACTTGCATGACCCTTGATTGTGTAGACGTTGTAAAATTCTGAGGATCACTCGCTTGATTAATTAATTCCAGCATGCTTAATTGGGCTGAAGTTTGGCTGAATGATCCTCAATTATGCCAGTGGCTTACAGTATTTCAACCATTTTGAAAATCACTAGTCATAATAATATAGCCCTCAACTCTTCTAGCCAATTTTGGGCGTAATTTTCCCTTTGTAATTGGGAACCTCAAACCATGCAGGCAAAGTTACAAGCTGTGGATCCCAAGTTCCCAGCTTGCTGACACTTTCCAAAAGAGACTTCAGGTGAAAACCAATAAGAAGATTATATAAAAAAGACCTTTATTTAGACTAAATTATTTGATTTTTATTCATTAGGCCAGGCGCTGGTATTTAAACCTTTAGGGCATCTCCTGGCCACATTTGAGCATGCATTCTCAACAGATTATTTTCCACCTCAGTTCAGCCCTTGAACTGATATGACTGAAACCTATTGCTAGGTTTATTGATGGCAAAATACTCTCATATTTGAGGGGATTTCAGGGACAGCAAAATTGCAAAAATGAGCGTGCAAAATTGTCTAGGATCATCTCAAAATGAGTTTTGTTATACTGCTGACAAAATATAAATTCTGGGAAATTTTGGCATCAATTTAAGAGAATGACATACCCTTAATTGGCTAGTTGGCAGGCCTCTCAATAGCACTAGGTACTCCCTTTCATACAGTCCATGTGTAAGTGCTATCATGTTGATTACATGTATCAACGTACAAAAATTATTTTACGACCAGCTCAAAATATTTTTCATCACACATCTGACAGAAATGACTCCCTAATCAGGATACCAACTGACCCTCTTGATAGATTTAGGTACTCCCATTTGGGTGGTCTATATGCAAGTGCTATTGTGCCAATTACATATATCAACGTACAAAATTTGCCATAGGCAGGAAATCATTTTTGACAGCTCAATCATGTTTTTGTCACACAGCTGGCAAAAATGACTCCCTAATTGGGATGTCAGCTGTTCCCTCAATAGCACTAGGTACTCCCATTTAGGCAGTTCATATGAAAGTGCTATCGTGCCAATCAAGAGAATTGACATGTGAAATTTGCCCTAAGGTTGTAAAAGGATTACTTTTTTTCATCTATTCACCATGTGATTTGTAGATGTTATCTTTAGTTGATCCCAAAATATTTATCATGCTGATTATTTAATTTTGGTCCCAATTAGTTGGGACTAGTTGCCAAGTTTTGGTGCAGTGAAAATTTTCTCAACTGTGCAAATGTATTCAGCCTGAGCTTCCAATAAAATTAGAATTAATTGACATTGAGTTAATTGGCCTGAGCCAGTTAGCTTCAGAGAAGGTAGGGCTAAATGTGCATTTGTACTTGGTCTGAGCGTTTAATAATATAATTAATTCCACGTTGCAGTAATCATCCCAAGCTGTCTTATTGTAATAGGCTTTAATTAGAGTATTAGCTTTAGCATTAGGAGGATAATTGGTCCAATTTGTTAGTTGTTGAAGGGTTATTTTTGAGTCAACCACCAGAATCTAACAGGCGTCCATGCCCATTTTCTCTATAATTTTGAACGGCCCAATCCAGATATTAGCTATTTTATACTTCCGCCCAAAACTGTACTGGTCATGAAGTAAAAAAGCTCACATTCCTTAAAACTTCCCTACTCTACCATGCCATACTTGGTTGGAAGCCTGGTTATTGATCTTCTTACCAAACTAGAGGAGTATGCTTCCATTTGCAGCTTGATTAAGGTGTTCATCAGGTTTTTTAGATAGCGTTGCAAATCCAATCTGCCATTATCTTCTACACTGGCATAAAAGAGTGCGGGTAGGGCTGGGAGCCATCTTTAGAGCAACTGGAAGGGGCTCTTTCCTGTTGCTTAGTGATAGCTAATATTGTAGCCAAAGACGGCGATGGAAAAAAGACTACTCCAATCATAAGGTCTATTTGTTACCAACTTCCAGATTATGTTCACCAGTATTCCATTAACCAGTTTGACCATTCCATTGGAATTGGGGTGATATAGGGTCATTAGAACCCTGCGGATGTCCATCATTTCATTTAGCTTGGGTAGAATATGGGAGGTGAAATTGGTTCTGCTGTCAGTAAGGATGAACTGGGATTAGCCGTGTTGCTAAATTATACATTCCATTATGAACTTAGCCACAGTGACCGCCACAAGATCTATATTGGCCATGCCCCAACCCACATGGTCAAGTAATAAATCTCAACCAGAATATAATTGGACCAGTTTGCTCTCATTGGCAAGGGCCCAATGACGTCCATGGATACCGCGTGCCAGGGACCATCTAGTACTAAAAAAAGATACCGTGTGCCAGGCAAAATGAGGTTTTACCATTTGATAAGAGGTCTTTGGAAGAATGGCATTTCCACTTGGCACTGGTGGCAGAAAGAAATCGTTTCAAGCACGTCAAAGTGCATTCTCTCCCAATAGTACCAAGTTCACAACAATTCCAGTGTCTTGCATAATCCGCCATGTCCTACTGCTCAGTGCGCGCTCATGATAGTATTTGGTCAGGCTGAAGGTTTTGGGAAGTTCATTGTAGTGTCCCCAATCTGCTTGTACAACTTTCTGTTCTTCTGGAACGTATTGGCCCTCATTCCATCTAATGTCTTGATTACTTGGAGCGATTTGTTGTCATATTTCCCACTAAGCATTTTATCTTAAATTATATTGCTAAGATCCGCCATAATGACAATCGTCAGTAGCTGCAATAGGCAGTCATAATGGTGTTTTCTCCAAGTCAGTGAAAGATTTTAAAATAATAAGCTTGCAGTTTGAGGGCCCATCATGCTAGGCGCCCTTCTGGTTCTCTGAGATTATGCAGCCAGCATATTTAAGCGTGGTCCATTACTACTTTAAACTTCACTCCACGCAGGTACATTCTGAACTGCATATATGTAAAGATCACCACTAAGCACTCTTGCTCAATCATGGTATAATTTCTTTTGTGGCAGTTCAGACTCTTGATGCAGTATGTGACAGGGTGCTCCTCCCCTTTGTTAGATTATGATGGTTGACTTAAAAATAAACCCTTTGAGAAAACCATCAATGCTGATAGATACTCCCATTGATGGATCCTTTGATCCTTCCCGATTCATCTTCATAATCTGATGAATCAGATTCACCTCATAACCGCTCTGATTGCATCTGAGATACCCAATTATTGTAGCTAATATTAGCTATGATATAATCATACTATGGCCGATTATGGGTCCACTTGGGTGCAAGGTGGTTCCACGGCATTAACTAAATTTCACCTCCTAAATTAGTGCACTAATCTTAATGCACTAAGGCAGAAGTTGGGTTTGATTAATGAAATTGATTTATTAAGCACTTAAACATAGACGTCCCAATTATGGGCGTACTTAGTGCTATTGAGAGGCCTGCTGACGTCCCTATTAGGGGTGCATCATCTTTTATGTTCATATATATTTTATTCCCCATTTATTGTTAGAGGTCGAGTTATGATGTAGCTCTAATTGGGGAGATTTTGTTGTTGAGTTTGCAACCCAAAATCGTCCCAATTATGAGAGTAAAATTGCCTTCAATCAGGTTGAAATGATTGTTATTTTTAGTCAATTCATGGGCTGAATTGACTTGGAGATTTTTATAATTATTGCCATGACCAGCAGAAGTTAGACATAATATGAATGTTTTCATCTAATAGATGAGTTCATCCAGGAGATGCCTGAGAGGTATATAGTACTGGCGCCTAGCTGATTAATAAATCATCATCATTTACCATCTAAATATTGATCATTGATAACTACTGTCACTTAGTTTATTATTTATTGTTTCCATCTGTCATCCGTCTGATATTTGTATCTGTTGCCTTTGTCTATATTAGATAGTTGTGTGCGTTTATACTTCCCAAAGAGAAGTACATAGTTACCTGCCGTAGAAGTAGTCCCAATTATAGAAAATAATTTCCTAATTTTGTACTAAGACAGAAGGTCTCATATTTGTTGTTTCCAGTAGACTTAAGAACGGTGAGAGTACTGGAGTTACTTGGCTATTATTGAGGATTATCAGAGAATTTACTTCCCAATTACAAACAGGAGTTTTAATTGAAAAGCGATTTTTATCCTTAAATCTATTGTCAAGTTATTTTAGCTTGCATCATCAGCTGAAAACTTAACACTCTTCATTATATATCTGGGATAAAACTGCTCCAACAGCGGAAAGGGAACCATCTGTTTGATAAATGTATAACTTTCTCAAATTTGGGTATCTTAGCACCAGTGCACTGATTAATGCTGTCTGCAGCATATCAAAGAAACATTGCCAATGTTCCATCCATTTAAATGTAAGTCCTTTTTTGAAAGCTTAAAAAGTGGACCCCCAACATAGCTGTAGGCTGAGAATAAAGTGCTGATATTAACCAACTTGTCCCAAAAATACCTGTACATTACGTTTGCTACTTGGTGGGGTCATTTTCTAAATATATTCCATCTTAGCCAGCTGTGGTATAAGCTCCTTTGTGTAATGGATCAGGCTGTACTTGAATTGCACATTGCTTCAGATCAGGCTTCACTTAATCTGCGCATTGCTTCTATAGGAAGGTCAATAGGAGAGAAGTGTTAGATGATGATTTGAGAAAGTCAGAGTTGTTGGTGATTCAGACAGAGAAAAGTGGGATTGAGGGTAAGAGATTTGACGTTTTGAGACTGAGATGCATCCAAGAGAATATGACATCAGGGTTACAAACGGCGTGGATGATGATCTGGTGGGATGAGAAGTCTTCTAGAGCAATGTGTTGAACAGTGTTTGAGAAAGCCTAGCATAGGAGAGGGAGCTTATTAAAAGACTAGCAGAGTGCTATTTATTAGGGGATGGTTGGGGCCTGAATGGGCAGTTAAATCTGCTAAGAAGAATCAGGGAAATTCAAATAAATCTCTTGATAATATAAATATCATTCTTATTTTATTAAAAATTATACTATCATATCCAAGTGATTGTAACAAACGGGTTTTCGTCAATACTCTATAAGGAAATCAGGAAGTAAGAGCCCAATAGCTGACTCTACTAGGGACCATCCTGCCAGAGCTAATCCCTGAACCCATCCGCCAAGTTTTGCCATTGCCACGTGCCCTTGGATCACTGTCCACATGCTGTAGGAGAGTACCGAGATCCATACCAACGCCACACCATGCTCACTAGTGGAGCCCATGTCTTTTGATACAATTATTCTATTTAAATAAAATACTCTTTTTGACTATGTAAACAAATCTTTATTTGATTTTTAGGGATATTGTAGAAGAATCAACTGGCTATTCAGGCCAGCCTATCCCCAAATAAATAGTGCTTTTGAAAATATAAAATAAGCTTTCTCCTATGCCAAGCTCTCCTGAACCATCCAGCACATTTCAGGCGAAGATTCCATTCCCCATTGAATCATCATCTGTACCACTTGTAAGTCTGATATCATATTGACTTGGATGCCAATCAGCTTCAGACATTCGAATTTCCTTTGCTCCAATTCCCTCTCATTTGGGTTTCTTCTTATAAATTCCATATTCAGATCTAGTACTAACTGATCTGTAGAAATGTATGGATCAGGTACCACCTGATCCGTTACATCACCCTCATGTGAAGACTGGAATGCCTGGACCATCTACGGGCACTGCACACCAACTTCTCCCATTTGCCACATCATCTCCTCCTCTGGATCACCTTTCCACTTCACTCGTGCACATGGCTGGCCTTTCGCCCATCCCCCAAGCTCTGGATTTGGTGCTCTGTGCTGATCCACCTGTCACTTCTGGTGGGCCATCACCTGTTCCAAAGGTCCCCATAAATTCTCCTCAGTATCCATCTTGGCACATGCCATCTCATCCACCCCCCAGTACACTCCATTCACAGCTCCTCTGGATGCTCCTCGTGGATCCGCCTGTTGCTTCTGATGGGCCACCGCCCACTCCAAACTTCCCCATAGCTCTCCCTCGGTATCTGCTAGGGCACACGCCATCTCATCCGCCCCTTGGCCCACTCTGTCTATGGCCCCTCTGGACGCTCCTCATGGATCTGCATGTTGCTTTTGCCAGGCCACCGCCCGCTCCACACTTCCCCATAAATTTCTCTTGATATCCGCCATGGCCAATGCCATTTCATCCTCCCCCTGGTACAACTCATCCACAGCTCCTTTGGGCGCCATTTGGGTATCCGCCTGCTGCTCCTGTTAGGCCACTGTCAGCGCCATACTCCTCCATTGATTTTCCTCAATATCCGCCATGGCCTGCGCCATTTCATCTGCCCCCCAGTACACTTCACCCCCAGTTCCTCCAGACAATTGAGCCAACCACATCTGACACTTCACTTGTGACACTTCTTTCAGATTACCGTAGATCCATTCTTCCCCTTTCAAAACCTCCACCTCCTTTAACTCACAGTCATTCTATTTCACCCTTCCAGATCCTCCACCACCTCTAACTCACAGCCAGAACATTCCTCCCCTTCCAGAACATCCACCTCCTTTCACTCACGGCCAAACCAAGAAAATTGAGGTGAGTCTAATGTAACAAATGGGTTCGCACCAATATTCCATATGGAAATTGGGAAGTAAGAGCCCCATAGTTGACTCTACTAGGGACCAGCCTGCCAGAGCCTATCCTCAAACCCATCCACCGAGTTTCGCCATTGCCACGTGCCCTTGGATCACTGTCCACATGCTGTAGGAGAGTACTGAGATCCATGCTAACGCCACACCATGCTCACTAGTGGAGCCCATGTCTTTCAATCCGATTATTCTATTTAATAAAATACTCTTTTTGATTATGCAAACAAATCTTTATTTGATTTTTTGGGATATTGTAGAAGAATCCACTGGATACACAGGCCAGCCTATCCCCAAATAAATAGTGCTTTTGCAAATATAAAATAAGCTTTCTCTTATGCCAAGCTCTCCTAAACCGTCCAGCACATCTCAGGTGAAGATTTCATTCCTCATTGAATCATCATCCATACTGCTTGTAATTCAAACATCATATTGACTCAGATGCGTTTCAGCTTCGGACAGTCAGTTTTATTTTCTCTGATTCCCTCTCATTCAGGTTTCTTCTTATAGAATCCATATTCTAATCTAGTACTAACTGATCTGTAGCAATGTACGGATCAGGTACCATCTGATCCGTTACAGTGATGAGCTCAACTAGTGAGATTGGCGTGGCGTTGGTGTCATTCTCAGCCCACTCATAGAGCCAGACCCTGCTGTTGAAGTTCAGTGTCGTTGGAACAGTGGTGTGGGAATACATGGCAATGACGAGACATGGCAGGAGGGTTTGGAGATGGGCTTCTGCAGGACTATATCTATTCTGGTCAGCAACATAGCTCTTACTACCCAATTCCTTCGTGGCATATTGGCGCAAGCCTGCCTGTTACATTGGACGAAACTCAAATACATCTTTGTTGGTCTTGTGGGGCCCCAAGAAGAGGTGGTGGCCCCAGGATGGGAGGAATGGTATCGCCATGTCTTGACAGTGGTGATGGTGAGTTTCTCATTAACATTCGTGATAAGAGAGGTGGTTCAACTATGTGATGCAAGACCCGTGGAGGTGGTGGAGAGCCATGTAATATCTAAATCTCCAAAAGGTTGGGCGGCATTGCCCATGGAAGCTTTGGATAAAATTCACCAAGTGGTGTCATGAGTTTGTTTTCAGGCGTGGTTGGCTCAAGCGATGGGAGGAGAGACCACTTTCTTGCTGCAAATTGTGCAAATCATAGAGGCGTTACCCTCAGACCTGGCAGGGTGGGTACAAGAACTGATCGAGGAGCAAGGTCACCTTCCAGGTTCCATGGATGAGTGTGTCAATTGGATCGACTGGGCCACCTGTCTGAGGCGCAGGACGAGCATGGTCAGCTTTGCTGACGGTGAGTCAGGGACAAGGATTGGGTGAAGAATATGTTTGGATTTTTTAACCTTTGGCAAAAGCAGCATGAGTATCAGATTTGCAATCATCGCGAATGTTTTGACAGGGGCTGCAAGCGGATATGTTGACCGCTATGGAGGATGCTAAAGTTCAAAGTATGTTGGTTGAAGAAATCTCAATGGCGGTACAGGTTGATAAACAATTGGCCTTGGCGCAAGACCAGCAGGAGGATTCTATGTCTCCAGGAAGGGGTCAGTTTCCTGCAGTGGCTCATAGAGGTCAAGGAGGGCGGCAGGGGATCACTCAGAAATTTCGGAAATATCCATGAGGGTTCCACCATGGAAACGTTGGGGAGTTGGGAAGAACAGGAGGTCAGGGACCTGGGAAGAGTAATAAGCCCAGACCTACCTTTACTGCAAATTTGCAATCTGAGAATGCTCTAAACATTAATTCTACTTCTTCACTTTACCTCAGTTATTTATTCTGGTGGAGTTATATTTGCAAGGTCGGATGGAAAAGGTATTGGCCCTGGTGGATACAGGGGCCAAGGAAAACTATGTGGAATTCTCCCTGGCAGAGAGTTTGAAGCTGAAAATATATAAGGGTCCTGAGGTGATGTTCGCCAACATGTCAAGGAGGGCTTCCTCATGGCGTTTGGAGCCATGGTTAGTTGTTCCCCAGAACCCTTTTTTGTTCAGAGAGGGCTTCTGCGCAATCAGAAATTGGCCCATACTGTGGTATTGGGGATGTGGTGGTGGCATCATTTCCAGCCTCAGGTTGTTCTGCTGCACAATACAATTATTTTGAATCCTCCAACGAGATCATGGATTAGGTGGAAGATGAAGGTTGGAGGTGATGTCCCGAGTAGACTCAGGAATATGGGAGAATGCAGAAGGTAAAGTTACCAACTGAATATAGCAACTTTTTGGGTATATTTGGTCCTATTGGGAAATCGCCATTTTCCCCTACTTATTCTTTTGCGTTTTCTTCCAGTTTAAGAAAGGGTCGGAGCTTCCCTGGGGATGTCCAGTATACCCACTTAACCAACGAGCAAAAAAAGCGTTGGAGTGCCATATGAAATAAATGTTAGACAAAGGGTTGATTGAGCTTTTTAAGTCGCCAGTGGTGTCTCCTGTATTACTGGTGCCAAAAGTGAGTGGCGAACTACACCCATGCGTAGATTCTCAACGTCTGAACACAGTTACTGAGTCTGATCCGTATCCAATGCCTTTGTTGGAGGATATTCTCCCAATGGTTACCAGATGCACCATTTTTACAAAGCTTGACCTTGCAGATACATTCAATCAGGTATCAGTGAGACCAGAACACAAGAATACACCGCTTTTAAGTGTCACTTAGGGGGTGTATCAATATTGCGTGGTGCTGTTCAGTCTTAGAAATGTCCATCAGTGTTTCAATGGATGATCAATCATGTCCTTGGAGGGATGATCAGTCGATGCTGTGCCACCTATATGGATTATATCTTAGTGTTTTTGCAGTCCTGAGAGGATTATGTCTGAGTTTTCTGGGAAGTTCTGGGGACAATTGGCTGGATGGGTCTGAGATTGAAACCCTCCAAGTGTGAATTCAATCAAAGTTTGGTGACGTTTCTAGACAATGTGGTTTTCCAGAATGGATTGGGAGTATGCCCAGATAAACTGCGCGCTGTGTGATCATGGAAGGCCCCTACTGAACAAATGTGGGTGCAGAGTTTTTTTGGGAACATTAAACTTCCTACGTCAATTTGTGAAGAATCTATCCCAAATGGCCTTACCTCTCATGCGTTTAACGCAGTATGTTCCATTCACGTGGGGAAGAAAAGAGGAGCAGGCATTCGAATTACTAAAGGATAAATTACTTACTGCACCTTTCTTGGCCCATCCGGATCCTGGGAGGCCATTTTTAGTAGAAACTGATGCTTCAAATTATGCCGTAGGTGCGGTGTTACTACAGGAGGGGGAAGACAGGCTTGAACACCACATGTGTTATTTTAGCTGCAAAATGATCCTCAATGAGAAAAATTATCTGATATATGAGAAGGAACTGCTAGTGGTGATGGCGTCCTTGCAAGAATGGCAGCACCACCTGCTCTATGACCAACACCCTTTTGTTATTTAAACAGACCATAAAGCGTTAGAATAATATTGTGCACCCAGGAAAATGAACCAGCGGCAAGCCATATGGAATGTGGAGCTAGTCCAATATATCTTCCTGGTAGAATACAGGTTGGGTTCATCAAATGTCCTAGCAGACTGGTTGAGTTGAGGTGAAGGCTTAGCATATAAGAAGGAGCAATTGGAGGAGTTTAATACAGGCACAATGTTTTGACTGGAACAATTTGCAATGATTGAGGGTGGTGGAAGTGAGTTGGGGGAGGAAGACTTCCAGAAGCAAATAAGGTCAGAATTCAGCCGGTGACTGAAGGCCAAAATGAGGGAGGGACGGCCACATGAGCGCCATGGGGCCTTCATGAAGAGGGGTGGGGTGCTATACCACAATTCTTGCGTATGGGTGCCCAACCCATCTTTACAACGGGAGGTAACTTGGGTCTCTAATGATCATCTGTTGGCGGGTCATCCAGGAGTGGAGAAGATGGTGGAGTTGGTACGACAGGACTATTTGTGACTGGGCCTGTGTAGGGATGTCAGAAATATGTGAGTGAGTGTTTGGTATGTGCAAAATTAAATCCCTCAATGGAACCTCCATCAGGTAAGTTAAACCCACTGCAGATACCATGTGCTCCATAAAGTTCAATTAGTGTCAATTTCATAATGGGTCTTCCAAATGTGCAGGGGAAGGATGCAGTTATGGTGGTCATAAATATACTAACCAAATACGCTGAGTTTTTCCCATGCAAAGGGAGTTTTTAAGCAAAGGACGCAGTAAGGATCTTCATTGATGAGGTGTTCTCCCGGCATGGATTACCTGAGGAAATTATTTTAAACCAGGGTCCACAATATGTCTCAAAATTCTGGTTAAGTTTGCAGGGAAATTTGGAAATCAAGCCTGGTCAGTTCTCGGCGTACTAGCCCCCAATCTGATGGACAGATGGAAAGGGTGGTCAGATACTTGAGCAGTATCTCTGGTGTTACATCTCTGATTGGCAGGATGTTTAGGTTCTGTGGGTTCAGATGGCCCAGTTCACTTATAACAATCATTATCAATTGTCAATGGGAATGACTCCTTTTTTGCAAATCATGGTCTAAATCCCAGATCAAATGGGGGATCCATGGGCGGAGTATGTCAGGGGCGGATGAGATAACACGTACCATGGCGGATATTGGGAAGAAGCTATGAGAAGATTTTGAGTGGGCAGTGGCCCAGCAGAAGCAACAGGCAGATCAACAAAGAGCGCCGGATCTGGCGTTTGAGCCTGGGGGAGTGGGGTATTGGTGGCGGCTAAGAACTATGCTGTTCCAGTCAAGAGTTGTAAGCTGAGACTGAAGTTTTTGGGCCCATACCAGATCATCTGAGCCATTAAACGGGTTGCTTTTGAATTAAGATTACCAATAGGTTCTAGGGCCCATCCATTGAATCACGCTTCCCAGTTATGGGTGTTCAAAGGAATAGGTCCAGATCATCCAGGACCATTGAACACTTAGGAAGGGGATGTTCCAGAATATGAGGTGGAACGGATATTGGATGTGAGATGGGTGAGGGGCCTGCAGCAACTGCCGGTGAAGTGGAAAGGTATCTAGTGGAGGAGGCGATGTGGCAGATGAATGAAGACTGCGCGAAATGCCCAGGGAAGGTTCAGGAGTTTTGGGCCTCACAGGGGGGGTGATATAACGGATTAGGCGGCACCTGATCCATACATTGCCTCAGATTAGGAAGCATTTGATCCAAATATTTCTTTGATACAAAGGGCCTTGAACTCAAGGAAGTTGGAGTTAGTGAGATTTGACAACCTGAAACCAAAAAATATCCATGAAAATATGACGTCTGGCTTATGCACGGCGTGGATGATGATCTGGTAGGATGTGGAGTCATTGTGAGTGATGTGCTGGACGGTGTTTGAGAGATCCTAGCGTAGGAGGGAGCTTGCAAAATGCTAGCGGAGTGCTATTTAATAGGGGATGTTTTTGCCCTGAATGGCCAGTTGCGTCTTCTAAGAAAACACCCAGAAATTTTGTAAAATTGCTTGCTAACATAAAAACATTATTTTATTAAAATATAGTATTGGATCGAAGTATGAGCTCAACTAGTGAGCTTGGAGTGGCGTTGGCGTCATTCTCAGCCCTGTCCTGGAGCCAGACCCTGCTGTTGATGTGCAGCGTCATGGGGACCGTGGTGCATGAATATGTGGCAATGATGAGGCATGGTGGAAGTGGTCAGGGATGGGCTTTGGCAGGCCTGTCCCTAGTATGGTCAGCGACGTGGCTTCTACTTTTTAAATTCCTTTGTGGCATATTGGCGCGAGTCCAACCATTACACTATCCTCAGTCAGTTTATTGGGTGACCCTGGACTACTAATACAGCCAATGATGCTGAAAAGTACCCTGCCCTGTTGATGCAACCCATCTCAAGCGTCCACAGTCTGCTGGAGATCAAGAAGAAGTACCTGAGACTGCTAAAATCCAATTCTACGTTATTCCCAAGGAGGTGGTATCCCTTCCACCGTTGTTTAGAAGAACCATTACCAAAGTGGAAGTGGCAATTAAAAAGGTCCAAGTCATGGCTGCCTTGGATACAGGATCCCCTATCAACGTTGTATCATCCAGACTCACCAAAAAAATTAAGCTCGCCCCAGACCTTTAATACACTCAGGAGTATAGTGTAATGGTTGGACTCGCGCCAATCCGCCAGTTCATTTACACCAAGGTAATAGGTGAATACTCATTCCACCAATCCAAGTTGCCAAGTTAGTATTTTCAACTCTCAAAGTTGCCCTAGACAACAATCAATATGTTATACTCATTAGGATGAAGTTTATGATTGAATATGAAGGAGGTATCAATCTGAAATAAGATTACTTATCACTCCTCAACTACGAAATTTCATTTTTACTGGATAATAAATACTCCAGCAAGAAAAATAACTCTTTTCTGGTCATGTACCCCTTTTCCGCTTTACCTTTGAGATATTCTATCTCTGAAATAAACACAATAGAAGCTAACCAAATCAGTAGATGCAGCATAGGTCATACCATTTTATGCCATTGATGAGGTAAAAGCTAAATCAGGAGAACAAATAGTGGTTTCCACCAACAGAACCCTGCGTAATTTCAAAAATGCTTGCTTCATCTACTAGTGTCAATGGAGTAAGTAGGTTTGAACCAATAGTTTTTCCAGGAGTCCTCAATCCATTATATCAGCGGCCTATTGAGCTATTACTTGGGAATTTAACTAACAAAGTATTTTAGTCAAAGATAACATCAAGATATGAAAATTATTTTTTCCCATTGCTGAAATTGACAAGGTACATATTAAATTTGATACTCATCTTTATTTTGGCCTACCCATTGACAATCTAGTTTTCACTGTACCTCAAGGGCAGATATCTGATAAGTTAAATCAGGAGGGACTTGAGAAAGTGCACCTAATACTTAAAGACTATCAGGATGTTTTCTCTAAGTCAGATGTCAACTGTAGTCACATGAAAGAATGGACTCATAGTACAGAAATAGGAGATTCAACCCATATCTGATTGAAACCATTTACAAAGTAAAAGTTAGAGGAGCGTAACATGAATATTGAACTCAAGCAATATTGGATGCCAGCTTACTTGTGCCCTCCCAGAGTCCATGGTTATCCCTGCTGTTACTCATAAATAAGAAGAATGGTGGTCACAGAATATAAATGGATTAAAGGAAGCTAAACAGCCTCACTAATAAGGGCAGCTATCTGATTCTAAGGATTAACGATGCTCTTTCCAACTCTCCAGCTTGAATTTCTTCTCTGCAATAACCCTCACCAGCGGTTTTTAGCATTTGGATCTTTTGCCTGAAGACTAAGAAAAATTAGCATTGATTTGCACATAGGGACTATTCCAGCCTACCCAGTTCCCTCAGTGTTATACAACGCTCCCGTCTTGTTCCAATAAATGATGGATCACATCAAGCTAGATCTTAACTTATTTGTGATTATTTACCTAGATGACATGACGGTGTTTTCCAAAACCTTCACTGATTATCTAGACGACCATAAGTCAGAATCCAATGATTCAGAGAGAATCATATAAATTAAAACCTGCAAAGTGTACACTTTTCCAGCAGGTTTTGGAATTTTTAGGACATGAGATATCATGGGAAGAAGTCTACCCTTGTACAATAAGGTTAAATGCAATCTTTGAGATGCCTGATCTTTAGAGTCTTTGAGACATGCAGGTAGTCTTAGGAATTATGTAATATTACCATCAAATTATCCCTAACTTCGCCCAACTTGCTGAACCTCTTGTCGGACATTTGCCTCCCAGACCTCAGAAGAAGAATGTTGTGGGTGAAAATTGGCCAAATAGAGGGAATGTTGGACATTCATGAGTCCACAATAATAAGGAAATTGAATTTATTAATAATAACAATTTAGTTGGCCAAAAGACCCTGGCTGACTCTCGGTGGAACCCCACAAATTAGTGCAACACTTTTACAAAAACTAATCGGGTAAATAGCACAAACTTGAGATATTTGATTCCTCTGAATTTGCGGCATATTCTGGGCCACCCATCAAAGGGTTCACCCTCAGCCTCATCTATCCCAATCAAGCACCTATGCGGGAGCAGCCCCCTTTTATAGGCGTGGCAGAGGTCCCCAAGGCGAAAAGTTTTTATTCAGATAGAGATTAGCTGAAATACATCAAGTCATTACCTCACGGG